>JAJMEA010000003.1:188982-578042 GCA_030573865.1 Tortispora ganteri
GGGGATGAAGGGGGGGGCCTCTTTAATCAATATGTCTAACCCTCAATGGTTAACGGCAAGCAATATCTAGTGCACTCATAATATTCGTAAAATATTATTTAAAGCAATAATATATTTTCACAGAATCACAACGATTAAATGTCTATTAAATGGTCAATTTCTGTGGGTTGATAGGCACTGTTACGCTTCTTACTTAAACTTTCCGATTAACGGCTGTATTAAAACCCTACTGAGTGTAGGAGCAGAGCTGAACCTAGTAAAACTGCTAATCTCGCAACAAAGATGCATCATACACTGCAAATTATTTACATATTTCTAGTTCAACAAGTAGAAATAGTATAGACAAATATTTATATAAAACTTAGAAACCCTAGGTTGTGAAATTTAGTAAACCTAAGTAACATGAAACCCTGAACTAAATAGCAGTCACGATAAGCTGGGTAGAAGCACCACCCTAAACACCCAAGCAAGTATACAGTTAACTCCCTTAGAGACCTTCACAAGTCAACACATCTATCCATCTAAACTATTCAATAATGAAATTAGAGATTGATTCATTTTCAGGCGGACGTATTTACCCCGGTCGTGGCAGACTCTTTGTACGTGGAGACTCCAAGGTCTTCCGTTTCTTCTCTTCTAAGACCAACTCTTTGTTCTTGCAACGAAAGAACCCCAGACAAGTGTCCTGGACCGTCTTGTACCGCCGCATGCACAAGAAAGGTATCACTGAGGAAGTCGCTAAGAAGCGTGCCCGTAAGGTCATTAAGAAACAGCGTGCCATTGTTGGTGCTTCCCTTGATGTCATTAAGGAGCGACGATCTGTTCGCGCTGAAGGCCGCAAGACCGGCAACCGCGAACAAGCCAACAAAGATAAAAAGGAAAAGAAAGCCGCCGACCAAGCCCGCAAGAGAGCTTTGAAGGCTCAACAAGCTTCTCAGGCTGCTCAAGGAAAGGGCAGCAAGATGCAAGCTAAGGGCACTGGCCGTTAAATTTGTCATTAGCGTGTTCATATAGGGTGTGCACATTCCCATTTTTCTTACGATTTTTTTCTTATCATCCTTACCTCTACATGATGTCTATGTCTTTAGCCATTGTTGTCCTTTAACTGCTCATTGGTTCTCTTTTCTTTACGTGTTATGTTAAGTGTAATCAATGCAAGATACTCACTCCTAGTCACATTACTTGTAGACATATAACTTATATGCCGGAAAGGTTCTTCTTCATATATGAATTCTAGTGTTCAACTCTCCGAGTCATCATGACACCTGTTTTCTGAAATCCACACTTTTCATAGAATCCTACGTTATCTTCAGAGCAGTCTAGAATTGTTTTATAACATCCTAAATGCTCAGATATGCTAGTGAGTGTCTTGATCAATGTTAGCCCCAGCTTCTTGCCTTGTTCGCTCTTTGCCACTGCAATATCCTCAATGTGCCCTATCGATCCACAATTATGAATCAATTTCTTTTCTATAATTAAAGATCCAACTGAAACAATATCTCCAATATCATTTTCTATTACTAATACGTAATAAGTGTCTTTATGTGATACCCATGACTCGTAAACCTTTTCGAAGGCTTCACGTGTAACATCTCCGACAGTAGTAAGCACGCGCAACACCTCCACTGCACCAAAATCGGTCTTATATATAGGTCTAATTTTATAACCTGAAGGTAAAGATTCTATAAATTCATTACTAATGAGATTTGCATCAAATAATGCCATTTTTGAATGGTTATTGCGATTGTTCAGACAAAAACTAGAGTTTATTACTCAGAAACACGCGTAACTTATCTCGTTTATATTGAGCATTAAAATAGTTACATTATGGTAAATTTGAAGAAACTAGAAATGAAAATAATAATGAAATTAATAATTACAGATGCAGTGTAATTAATGCAATTAAACCCGAATATTATGATAATTAGCGATACTCGAATTCGGTCGGATCAAGATCAAACGCAGAGTCTCCAAAAACAGCTTCATCTTTAAACTCCAAATCCTCCAGTTCTTCTTGCGTTTGCGGGCTATTCGGTTCCTGTGAAACTGAAATTGTCTTGCTCTTATCAATAGCAAATCGTTGTTTATCGTTAGGAAATGCTGCTTTCTTAAATTCTTCCCATTCTTTCACTTTCTGCGAATCAAAGTACTCATCGTAGATCTTTTGGCCCTTGTCGTCTGCATCATTCACAGGAATAGAAAATTGAAACTCCTTTTCGTCAAAGCCGCTGTGATCATTCCTTTCATTCTCCAGATTCTTTTGTTTCGAGTTGCCCTCCGGTATTTTTATTTCACTGGCTAAGAAATCATCTTCACTATTTGCAACATTATGCCGGTCCATCCCTCTGAATTCGTCTTCAAATTCATATCCATAGCTCACGCGTGAATTCTCATTCTCTGGAGCCCAATGTGATTCTGTCTTCTTTCGCGCTGATTCGTGCTTAATATTTGCATCAATTGGACCTTCTGAACTGCTCTTCTTATCAGAATTAACCCCGATATTGTGGGAGTCAATTTTGTATTCTTTCTCAGAGTTAGCAGGAGAAGCGCCTTGGCTATTGGCGCTAGGTCCTACGGCAATATCAGGTGCAGGGACAGGGGCAGGAACTTGCACATTTTCTCTGCCAGCAGCTTTAATATCAGCAAATGTAGTTGCCGGCAGTGCAGCTACTGAAGATGAAGATAAAGCATGAGTAGATGCTAGAACAGCAAATGTACTGTTGCGCGTTTTGAGTTTAGCTTTAGATGCTTCAAAGGGCGCAGCGTCGTGGGCTTCATCGCTCGGCAGATTCTTGTTTACTTGGGCAAAATTCTCATGCTGTTTTTCAAATGATTCCACTGCAGCAATAACGTCCTTAGCATTTGAATTTTTAGAAGGGGCCTTAACTCCATTAAGAATCAATTCAGCACCCAAAGTAACAGGCAACGGAATGTTAGCTGATATTGCTCCATACGTCTCAATGCAATATATGGGACGAATCCTTGGAGCAGGCAAAGATTTTGGCAAATCAAAATGCTGAAACCTCCGCAGTAAGTTATAGAAATCTTTGTGCAGTGTGACATCCGAGGTTTCGTGATCAATATCGACTAATCCACGTCCATTGATTTCCCTAGAGTATTGGAAAGCTATAGCGCCAGCGAAGAACGGTTCTTTAGTGTTGCATCCTACAGTGAAGTCAATAAAACTTTGTGGAGCAAAAGAGTCACAACCAATATTTCCAAGAATTATAGGAACAGTAAATCCAGAAAGGGGTTTTCGCAGTTCTTCGAAACGAGTTTTGTATGTCTCTTCATTTACGCATTCTCGGTCATTCTGAAGAATCACGAAATCGACACTATCAAAATCCTCACCGCACTCTAGATACCTGATTATATCCAAAGAGTTTGGTTGAATCATAGAGGCAGAAAATCCGACCAGTAGTTTTTGTTTAATGTTCTGGAATATATAATGTTTTAAATCTCGTATGAGGGCTTTGATCGTAGATGCGTCTATCGAATCGATAAAGTCTCTAGATTCGGCCAGCACTCCCATAACGTTAGAATATTGAGATAATTCTTCAATGCTTTCAAACATATATTTGAGATAATTTTTAGTGTATAAAGCAGATTTGCTTTTTGTAGATGATTTCACTATCGGTGATATATCAACGAGGACCTGTATGCCAGCTTCTTTTAAAAGATTCATGCAGACTGCATGATCCAGATAAGGATCAAAGTAGTCTACGCGGATCAAATTAATACCAAGAAACTGTAAAGTTTGTACATCACGTTTGCAGGCATCAGAATTAGCTAGCGGATCGTTAGGGCTAGATAAAGTAGGAGGGCCACCTGGCGAATAAACCACACCTTTTAATGTTACAGTTCCTCCAGTTCTAGAATCTGAAAAAAAGTTGCCTTCACGCACTATGAAAGCTGAGGCTGCCGAGCAGGCGAGTAGATGAAGGAACAAGATCATAACGAGTAATGTGCAAACAGAAAAGAAATGAAAAAAGACACCAGTTAGAGTAAATATATTAAGTAGGATCTAAAGTGCAGGGCACAAAAACAAGGGTCGTATCATCTGTTGTCTAAAGAAGATCGGCCCTATAAGATCTCCCCTCTTATAAGGGTTTAAAAGGGTGTTTGTTGTTCGGCGTAAACAAGTGAAAAGAAGGAACCACGTGCAGACAATTTTTATAGATTATTTCGAGAAGTATTTTGAGTACCATTTAGCTTTATTTGTTTCAACTACTTCTGTAAGAGGCTCACTTGTTAGGTTTGCTTCAGTAGTGTATGTTTTTGGATCATAGAGTTGTGTTTCAGTGAGACCTTTAGATTCCAAGTATGAATCTTTCGTATACATTCTAAATTTCTTGTGGTTCTCATTATTTGGTAATTTTCTAATTAGAGGTTCATCTACAAACCAGCTTATACCAATATAACCGCCTACACCAAAACCCAGGGTGGCGACTATCATTTTCGTAGCTAATGAAGACATGGTACCGGAATGATGTCGAAAGTCAAATTGTGACACAACCATGATTGAGGATTTTGTAGTATTTACAAGAAGCGGATTAGTGCTATGGCGAAAATCAGTTGATGATAACAATCGCATAATAAATCAATTTATTAAAGATATTTTAATAAGTAATTCTGTCGTTTCTGAATTTAGATATGATGGCTATTCAGTGCAATATGCAACCATTAATGATCTTGACGTTGTTATTGCTGTTATTTATCAGTCACAATTGTCCCCGAGCTATGTACCTCAACTTCTATCCAAAACAAAATCATTGTTTATCAAATATTTCGCTGAACAAATAAAAGAAGAGAATTTTGATCTAGATTTCTCTTTACATTTCGATGTATGCTATAATGCTTTAATCGACACAGATGAACAACCGAGTGAACAGTTAAATAATGATACAGAGCTTGAACGTCCAAAACACAAAAAGCGCGGCGGTAAAAAGCTGAAAAAGAAATCAGAATTAAGCGATTCCAGCCAAAAGTCAACAAAATTACTCCGTAAATGGAACATAGATGGGTCTTTTGGTACATCTGATGTCGATTCATCTGACTTAGATCTCTCAAAAGAGTCTACTCCCGGCCCACAGTCCAACGTTTCCCTTAATATCAATATAGACAAAAACTGGGGCGATATAAAAGGTGAAGATTTCATTGTTAGAGATCTTGTTAATGATATAATGAATGACGACTCAGATCAGGATCTCCAAGAATCAAATAAGACAACGTCTTCCGGTATCTTAAGCTCCGTCACATCTTTATTCGGCAGCAGTGTCACTGATAGTGATATAGATGCGGCATTGTCTACGTTGAAAGATAGGCTTATTAAAAAGAATGTTACCTCTGAAGTAGCTGACTCGCTATGTGAATCTGTTAAATCCTCAATATCAGGAACTTCCAAAAAGGCGTTTACCAGATCAGATACTATTGTGACCAATGCTATGGAGCAGAGTTTGAAAAAAGTCTTAACCCCGTCTACTTCAATTGACTTACTCCACGATATCAAGTCCAAAATAAAAGGCGGCTCTACAAAAACTCCTTATGTTTTGTCTGTTGTCGGCGTTAACGGTGTCGGTAAGTCAACCAGTTTGTCGAAGGTAGCATACTGGCTGTTGCAGAATAAAATGAAAATACTGATTGCTGCTTGCGACACTTTTAGATCAGGCGCGGTGGAACAATTACGAGTTCATGTTTCCAGTCTCAAAGAGCTATGCAGTCGCGACCCAACTCATACTGGTGATATTGATATTTTTGAACAAGGGTATGGTAAGGATGCCGCAATTACTGCCCGTGACGCTGTTTCATATGGTGCTAAAAATGGGTACGATGTTGTACTCATTGACACAGCAGGCCG
Source organism: Tortispora ganteri (assembly GCA_030573865.1). Classification (NCBI taxonomy): domain Eukaryota; kingdom Fungi; phylum Ascomycota; class Trigonopsidomycetes; order Trigonopsidales; family Trigonopsidaceae; genus Tortispora; species Tortispora ganteri. The sequence goes on from JAJMEA010000003.1 coordinate 194,840, forward strand.
TAGACATAACGATCAACGCTTGATGTCTTCATTGGAGAAATTCGCTACTCTTGCCAAACCCGATAAGATTATAATGGTTGCTGAAGCGCTTGTAGGCACAGATGCGGTGCAACAAGCCAAAAACTTTAATAATGCTTTTGGACCTTCCAGGAATGTTGATTATTTCTTAATCTCTAAGTGCGATACGGTTGGAGATATGTTAGGCACGATGGTTAACATGACTTATACCACTCGGATACCTATAATATTCGTCGGGACGGGACAAATGTATACTGACCTAAGGACATTGTCTGTTCAATGGGCTGTTTCCAAACTATTGGCATAAGCGAAATTATTATTTTATTTATTTGACTTTCCTGAATGATTTTTTAGTGCAATAATTTTGCGGTATGCGTGTGAGGATTTAAAATCATGTTGAAAATCTGTTACATTACCCGAGTTCGCATATTTTTGTTTTGGGAGCTTATATGAATCATTGTTTACTTCACTCACCTTTGTTGTTATTATGAACCATATACCGAATGTCATATAATTTTACTACTCCTATAAAACAGCAGACTTCATTCAATAGAAGAACACCAATAAAAACTGCATACAGAAGTCCAGAGGTAAATCTAACTGAAACCACCGTCGAGATATCTGATATCGTTTACGGCGAAGTGACCATCGATGACAAGGTCTTGGTAGATTTAATATCTTCCCCTGATTTCCAGAGATTAAAATGGGTTATGCAATATGGCTTATCGTCAACAATTCCGAAGATAGGAGTATATCCTGTGTCGAGATATGAACACTCCATAGGAGCAATGTTACTAGTACGTCGCTTAGGAGGTGCGGTTGAAGAACAGATAACTGCTCTACTTCATGATATTAGCCATACAGCAATGAGCCACACATTGGATGTGGCTTTTCCAGATGAAGGTGGGTCATTCCATGAAGTTTACAAATGGGAATATCTCAAAAGGTCGCAAATACCTCAAATACTTGAATCGCACAATTACGACTTCGAGGTTGTCTGCTGCGAAGAAAACTACCCATTGGTTGAACGTCCTACCCCAGCACTATGCGCTGACAGAGTAGATTATGGTATTCGCGATGCAATGGTTTACAATTTACTGACAGTAAGTGATGCCAAAGAACTATTGAATGATCTACAGGCCTTCCCATCAGCTGACCTTACAGACCCCAACAGAGCCATAGTATTCAAGAATGCGAAATTAGCGGCCAAGTTTGCAGAAGCTTATAGAAGTACCGATGTTATTGGATGGTCTGACCCTCTTAGCGGGGTGTGCTCTTCTATTATGGGCGAGATCATTCGTACAGCAGTCAAAGCTAACATTGTTTCAAAATTTGATCTTTGGATAACAGATGATGAATTATGGAAGATACTACGTACGTCCAACAATGAGGATATTGCTACTTTGCTTTATCAATTAGACAACGTCGATAGCTGTCAGATAGTGCATACGCCGGACAGCAACACTATTATGCTTGAATTTAAACGGCGACGGGTCAACCCGCCAGTTCGTATAAGTTCGGAAAAGTCAATGCCGTTGAGCCAAGTTGCAGAGGAATTTTGTTCAGCTATGAGCCCATCCTCTTCACCATTTACGAAATTGTTCGTCAGATTGGACTCCAACGCTCCTTCTTCTCTAGGTAAGCGTGCCGCTCTAACTGACAATTCGGCTTTATCTGTGTAGCTCACTTCAGCTGCAGCACTGGAATAGTGAAACATTTAATGGTAATACACAGATATTATTTTTTATTTTTATTTTGATAGAAAAAAAAAGTGCGTAGTTGCACATATATTCAAGAAAGCTATTTACAACTGCGAAATAGCTATAAAAATGACTGTTTCTAAATTCTTTGTAATTGATGGCGGTGATAGCTCAGTTGGGAGAGCGTCAGACTGAAGTTTACTCAGTCACATTGTTATCTGAAGGTCCTGTGTTCAATCCACAGTCATCGCACTTATTCTTTTTTTTCTACTTCAAAGCAACAATTGTCTTTTTTGCAGTAACATAAATAAACATATGGGAGAATGTCTAAAAAGCCATGGATAGATGATTGGGAAACAATATCAGATGATATTGACTCTATAGAACCCCCTAAAGTGTATCCACTAGTTCAGAAGCCGATTCCCGATAATGATCAACTTGACGCCAAATCAACAGAAGGGACGCAGGTTAAAATCTTATCGCGCAATCATAATATCTCAAAAGAAAATACGATATATTCAGAACTAGAAGGATTAACTGCAGATGAAATTGAGTTATGGAAAGAAAAGAAACAAATGGAGCATGAAAGGCGCTATTTGCAAGCTCGAGAAAGAATATTGTTTGAAAAAAAGTGACTAGACTGCACTGTACATACTGGGAATTTTACTAATAATCATCAATATCATAATATTTTTTATATGCAAATATTTACCATTTTGAACCATATGCTAAAGCAGCATTTAATGATGGATCTGGTTTCACTTCGGTGAACTCGCAATCCAGAAAGCTTTCGGGCGGGATGCCTAGCTGTTCCACCCATCCGCGTATAATTTCTTCATCGACAGTAGTGTTATCAATATGAGAATATATCGCATTCAGTCTGTCCAGCCACTCTTTGTCATTTATCCCGTCTGGCGCACCAATCTGACCCCCTCCGTTAACACATCCTCCAGGACAGGCCATAACTTCAACATAATTCCACTGAGGTAGCACGTTATCTCGCCGACGTCGATTAGTCCCTTTCAACTTGCGTACAAGGTTTTGAATATTTCGAAAACCATATAGTTGAGCAGCGCGACCAAATACTTCTCCGGAGTCCTGATCTGCTACAACATATTCTATCGAATCACTGTTTTTACCAGGAATCACCTGAACATCGATGTTTCTCTGAGGGTATTCCTTATGCAGAACATTCAGAAAATTCTTAATGTTATAGTACAATGCACCACCAGAAGACGAACCATCATGCGATTTCCATGCTTCTTTTGCATCTATCCAGTTAGCAGGTGCGTAGGTGTAATATGCATCCTCAGAGCTCAACTCCAACGCCGTGAAATCCATGTTTTCATTCTCCAAAAGTTGCACTATTTCTCGCGTAGTAATAACACAGTCAACATCCTTACTGCCAGTTTCATTGTCCGAAAATTCTTCTCTAGCAGCCTCCAATTTTTTATCAAAGCAAGGCATTATACTGACGTGATAGATCTCATTCTTTTTGCAACCTACCTCTTTGGCAACGATGTCTTTCAAAATTACCCCGGCTATTTGCTGTGGTGATCGTATCTTAGACATATACGGGATTATATGTGGATGAGTCTTCTCCACGTAACATACCCATCCGGGGCACATAGAACATATAATAGGCTTGACATTCTGAGGGTCATGCGAATCACGAAGAATCCGCGATAAGAATTCATTAGCCTGTCCCATTAATGATATCTGACGAAAAGGTTCGAGTCCCACAATATACTTAAATCCAAGTTTTTCCCCAAGCAGCGTCATAAGTTTTCTATCTGAATTCTCTATTGATAGACCAAAAGAAGCTGCAAAAGAGGCACGTGCTTGATGGCTTACTGTAGCAATAAAAACTTTGTTAGTGTCATCTCTCAATGCATTTAATACTTCCGTATGAGATTGTGAAGCCACCAAGACGGATTCTGCAGAGGTAATACAACCACTACAGGCTAGACAATCGGTCAGGCTTATTTGTGCAGGAGTAAGCGTTGTAGACTTTTCTGAACTAATTTCAAAAGCGGATCCATCCTGATCAAACTGAATTTCTATTCTGTTGTTCGAGTTATTAAGATCTTTCTTTGTCTCGATGGGTTTAATACATGCAAGTCCCGGAGTGATAAAATCATTCAAAGATTCTTCAGATAATATAGCACTCATGAGATTTTAAAAAGTAATTATATAACACCCTAAAACTTGTCTTAGATCAAGTCAGAAACAGGGGGCAAAAATGCTGGAAAGGTATGACATTAGTAATGGAAAGAACATGAATTCCAAAAAAAAAAAAGATTCGAAAAGTTCGGGTTAGGGGAATAATTGGGAAAGGATTGGCCAATGAGCGTTGGATCAAGAGATTCGCGGACGTTTCTACTTTATAATTTTCTTTCTTAGAGTGCAGAAAAAGCACAAAATATGACGACCACTTATAAAAGAAAGATCCATATTAGTAGTAATGCACTTAGTAGCATACTTGGTAGGAGGAAAGGTGGTGTGACTGGCACAAGGAAGAAATCAACGCAAAAACATATGAACACAGTACAACGACGAAAAGTAGTTCCTGTAAAAGGTATTATAGATCAAGCAGAAGCGCGACGGAAAACTCTAGATGATCTTCAGAAACTCAGTGCCACAGATGATATACTTTCTAATATTTTAGAATCAGAAGAAGAGGAAGAGTTCACGAAAGATGAAGGTGTGGCCAAGTTAAGCTCATTGTCACATTACGAAAAACATAAAGATGAAGAACAATGGAAAGCGTTGACTCCTGGTCTTGCTCCTGTTGATTATGACACAAGCGAAAGTGAAGCGGAAGAAGACTAGCAAAGGTTCACTAAAATAATTATACCATTATCACCGAGTTGGTAATCTGATAAGGTCTTCGACCCGTCGAGCAAATTGACATCTAGTGTTGGACCTTCATTTTCGTTTTGGACCATCAATGATATCGAAACTCCTTGTTTTAATTGGAAAAGCCTTTTTGAGACCATAACTATTCGGGTGATAGGCGTTGAACTAGGAAGCTGCTTGACAACTCGATTTGATTGATACTGAAATGTGACTTTGATCCTTGATGTTACCGATATGGGCTGACGGTTCAGGGTATCATAGCCATACTTTCTGACAAGATAATTCCATAATGCTGTCGATTTGATACCATCGAATATAATTTCTCTGTCGATTAGTTTTTGAATGAAGAATAATTCAGAATCATGTCGCTCTGTTTGTGATATGTAAGTTCCATTTAGTTTTATTATCTGAGGCCATATTGATACAACGAAACAGCGCGCCCTTTCGGATTCTATTGCTGAAACAACTGGATTACGGAGAAATCGAAGTTCCTGTAAATTTGGAAAGACAGAAGAAACCGAATACATGTCTTCCCATGATGTAATCTGATTGTCACGCAGATCGAGGTAGCGCAGGTTGTCGTGCGATGTCGCACCCTGCATATTTTTGATCTGATTTTGCCCGAGATGTAATTCTTCAAGAGTTTCTGATATCAAAGGAAGCTGATGAATGCAATTATTGGATAAATCTAGCGACTTGATAACTGAAGAGTTTAATGAATATGATGAATGACGGTTAGAACAGTCCCGTAGGTTTATGAGGTTAGGAAACAGTGAGACGATTTCCTTGCATCCGCGAGTATTGCTTATATCTAGAGATTGGACACCATACAGCGGTGAATTTACGTGAAATGGTGTTATGAACCTGTTGCCTTCAATAGATAGTTCACGTATAGTTGGATGATTGTTACAAATCTCATGTATAGGATCAAAAGACTCGAACAAATTGTAAGATAGATCCAGTTTCCGTAAAGCTCTCAGAGTAATCTTATTTAACAAATTTACCTTGTAAATGCACTCATAGGACAAAGAAACAATTTCCAATTCATCTAGTATTCGCGCACGATCTAAGCCAATTTCCTCTGCGACCTTTGAACCAAATGTCACATTTGCAGATGAGGGAGGAATGCATGTATATTTAGAAATTATAGCTTTATAAAACTCCTTTCTTCTATCTTCTTGTCTTGAAGCTTTAATGAATGATCCTGAACCTTCAATCGTACCTAGAAGTTAGTGGATGTGCAACTGAAAAGTGACCTATGATCATACTTACAGGTAAACAGCTGTTGGCCTTTGTACATGCCAGAATGTTTTCCATGCCGAGGATCATCCCATTCTACACCTAAAGCATCAACATCAGGCCATACGTCTAAACGACCGCAATATTTCACGGTACCCAGCTTTCCTTCATAAGATACGCGTCTGGGAAGCATTCAGAATCAATCTAAGTTTACTCACGGTGATTAGCTCTAGTACGATATTAGCGAGGAGACATCTCTGGTATATTATATACTATTTTTCTGATTTACTATTGTTCCAACCAATAAATTGGCAAATCTATTTTAACAATATATTCGGGAGCTGAGGCGGTCAACAAAAAGTGTAGAAAATTCTTTTGTACAAGGGTTTCTGACGCAACTCCTCCCTTTCAAGCTCGAGCACCTTTTGAAACTCTTCTAGATCAACTTCTCGACGGCCAGAAGTAAGATCAGCTTCTTTAGCTTTAACAATTGAACACCGATAATACAGCTTGTAAGCAATAAACAGGATAATGACAATCGGTACAGTCAATAGTTTTCGAAAGAAGCTTTCAGCTGTCAGCTTTCCACTAACCGGGTTGCACACAACATAGAAGTCTAGTGCTAGAATGATAATATTCAGAACAAACCCAATGTAAGAGCCAATGACTCCAGGTCCACTCTTAAAGGGTATTTCGTCCAGTGAACGGTTCTGAAGTTTCCACGCGCGTCGGAAGTTAATATGTGCTAAGCAAATAGACGCCCAGGTAAAAATAGAAGATATCCCAGACGTGGCCATCATCCATGAAAAAATAATTTGCTGGTGCTTGGATACAGCTAGGAATCCAAATAATCCAACTAGTAAAGTAATGGTAGTCGCTACCAATGGCCTTCCTTTGCGATCCACATAGCTGACTATTTTAGGTGCCATACCTAGATTCGATAAAGCACAAAGAGTACGTGAGCATGCAAAAATACTAGAGTTTCCAACAGATAAAACTGCCACAAGTACTACTCCGTTCATAATCGAAGGAAGCACACGTATTCCAGAGTCTTTAATAGCAATAACAAAGGGAGAAGCTGAAATATCCACAGCGCCATTTCCAAAGAGACGTGGATCGTTATAAGGAACAAGTAGTCCTACAATAAACAAAGATAGAATATAGAACAGTGCAATTCTCCAGAAAACTTGTTTCACTGCACGTGCCAATATTTTCCTCGGGTTTTTAGCTTCCGCTGCAGCCAAGCCAACTAGTTCAGTACCAGCAAAAGCAAATGCTGCAGTGACAAAAACTGCGGCAATCCCTTGAAAACCGTTAGCGAGAGGACCCGGATCTCTCCAGTATCGCGTTCCTTTATAACTGCCATCAGGTCCTGCTCCAAGGTCAAGACAAATTCCTAGAATGATAAATCCGACAATTGCTAAGACTTTTAGACCAGAAAAAATACATTCAGCCTCACCGTAGCCTCGCACCCCAAAGAAATTGATTACCACAATGAGCAACCAGAATATGGACACAAAAACAGCAGGCGACACAGAAATATTCCAGTACTCCATCGTTAAAGCGGCAGCAACAAGCTCCAAAGGAAATGCAAGGAGCCATTGAAGAGCAAAATTCCAACCCATGGCAAAACCCCAGGCAGGATCAATAAATCTTGTAGAGTACACCGAGAAGGCACCAGGGACGGGGAACAGTGAAGCCAACTCACCCAGAGCATGGACCGTACAGAACAACATGAAACCGACAATGGAAAAGCCGAGAATCAAAGCAAGAGGTCCACCAGTACCGAGTGCTGCGCCAGACCCAACGAAAAGACCAGTTCCTATGGAACCACCGATGGCAATCATTTGCATATGACGACTCTTAAGAGCGCGGCTTAGAGGACTATTTGATACCATATACATTGAGGCTTCTGATTCAAAGTCTTGACCTGAGATTTTACATTTCTCTTCAATAGTTACCCGTTCGCTGTCTGTAAGCACATAAGGCTTAAAAGTGTCAGCAAACGATTTGATAAAGGTAGGTGTTTTAGTGCAGGCAGCGGACGGTGCTTGGTTAACCGGGGAAACAATATCTGTATTGGAGGAATAGGAACCCGAAGAGAAGGACTTGCAAAATGAATCGCCAATTTTAGACGGCCCCCTGGGGTCAGTTGAACTCATCTATGCAAAAGAATAATGAATGAACGAATGAAGACACTTGCGACCAGGTGTAAAGGATGACAGGCAATATAAGGACCGAAAAAACAATAACAAGATAGTTTGTTTGAAAATAAGATAAAGAAGGCTGGATACGAGCTCTCGAGTTAAATGAGTTACTTATAAACGACAGTAAACCCTTTAGGGGGTCTGCGTGTGATAGTCCCTGACAATAGCGGTAAATCATAGCCTAAATATTTGTTCAGGAACGTTGCGGGCAAAAAAGGGAAAGTAATAGGGACCCTCTAATTTAGAAGGTAAATAAACATGAAAGTTGCATATATTATATATGCGAGAAGAAATGTGTCAATTCAAGAGCAATATGATCATGATTTAAAAATGAAATGAATATGATTCGGCCTAACTGTGATAATATAGACAGTCATGCGCCCTTGGGGCTCAAAAAAAAATTAGATAAGAGCCATTTTACATCAACTTGTGAAAACCAAAAATAATCCATATTTGTTTTTCGAAAAACAAGGAAAATGCTTTCTAGGTTTGGTACCTTCCAAAAGGGGGTGCTGTAGATAGTCGGCCGGCTATCAGCCTTTGTGATGTGTGCCAGAAAATTAGGAACAATACTCAATTTGGAAAGGAGAGCGGAAGAGATAGAATCCAGCAATTGAGCAATATACATTGCATATGTTTCTGAGATTCAGCCGGTGATGAAGCTTATCAAAACTGAAGAACTCGAGAAAATTGAGATATCGCAAAAAGGAGTATCACACAGTGAAGTGCACGCCAAAATAATGATGCCAGATCTATAAGCTGCTAATATAAGTAGCCCCTATATCTCGCCCCTTCTAGTAAGATACAAGTTGAAGCCAGGCAAAGCCTGACAACACGGCCGTATCCACTATTAGAGTATCAATCCAACAAACTCAGACAATTCGAAATGCCAGTGACAGCGCATATCGCAATGAATACAAGAGCGGAAGAAAATTGACAAGACAAGCTACTAGAGTAGTCTAAACTTTCTAAGCCATGAGCATAGTAAGTAGGCACAGACATTAAACGGCAGAGTAGTTTATTTCAATGTGCCTCATAGTTACGACTGATGTGATTGCCGAAAAAAGATATGAATCAACGGAATAGTGATATCACATTGAAGTTTTGGAGCCAAGTAGAAGAAAAAAAAACCTTAAGGCTTGGACAGCACTGATGAAGACCGAATAAAATATCAAGCAAAGATGATCGATCAAAATAGAAAATTTAAGGTAGGATCAAATTGTGCATTTGTGGTAAGTATAATACGCTTTCAAGGGATATGTCCATTGCGATTTGAGGGGGCGAATGTTGAAAGGATCAAAGTTCGCCTTTTCAAGATTCTTAAGGTAATACTGGAGAGGTAGAGCATCAAGTATCAGGCAACTGTAGGGCTTAATCAGAGGAGTTTCAAGTTCTTTTATGAATGTTCTGGCTGTGATAATATGGTCATTTGCTCGTGTCGCTATTTCAAATAAACAGTCCTTTAGAGCATCAGTTGCAGCAGGTGATCTAATGAGATCTTCTTGACGAATTGAATATTTTGCGCAAAGGTCAATTGGAAGATTTATTATTCCATTTCTAAGAAGAATAGGAAATCCACGTAGCAGGGCAACTACCCCCGAGCATTGACCAATATTAGTTAGGATATGATCTATAGTTCCAGATATGCCAATTAATTCAGACTCACAATAAAGAAAAGGCGAAACGCAATTCTCGCCATTTTGAGTAACGCTATCTAGGTCAGCAAAGGGAGGATCACCGAGTCTATTTTCGCGCGATCGAATAGCTTTGAGTATAAAATTCTTAAGGAGACTAGAGGATGGGTGTTTAGTTGTGGAATTGAGTAGCGCTAAAGACGCCTCTTGTGCAAATGGCGCACCATTGTATAATCGATTAATTTGATCTCTCCAAAATTGTAATCGAAGTTTACCAATTTTAGGCTCCGATACTTTACTGTTGATCTGACTTAATTCTAATGATACTGCTTTCAGTCCTAAGTACCCATCTTTGATTGCGTTAGGGAAGAATGCTTGATTGATGTAGCTACCATAGTCTTGATTCTTTAACGTAGTCAGAACTCTATTTCTGGCAGTATTTAGATCCATAAGCAGTGGTAGAAACAAAAAAACAAAAAAGAAACAAATAAAAACGAAAAACAGACAGGCAATGACTGAGCAGGCCAATATGTTTAATAGGTAGGGTTGTGAAAATTGAATAATAATGTTTCGTTGCTATGCCCGATGTATAGCTAAAGCGTGAAGCTGGTGCAAACCTTCCACTACTCTAATTCTATTTACCACATTCCTCCAGCTATGTCTGAAAGCGGGACATCTCCTGTGGAATCCGCAGCTGAAGACAACCAGGAAATTCAATCATCAACTATTGTGGACTCCACCGTTCCTGTTGAATCTGTTAGCACTGTTGCTGATGATGATAGTCATAGTGTGACTGACCGCGGGGATACGCAGCTCGTAGATTCTTCACAAAACAATCAATCTGACGCAAATCAGACGGAAAATGACCAGGAAAAGGATGTTGAAGATGAAGCAGATGAAGACGAAGATGAAAATGAAGTTGAAGGTACAGGTGGTGAAGAAGACGAAGAAATAGAAGATAACGATGGAGAAGACGAAGAGGAAGACGAAGAAGAGGGCGAAGAAGACGACGAAGAAGACGAAGACGAAGAAGACGACGATATTCAAGGACCTAGACGCAAAAGAGCTCGACCCAATCAATTTCTTGATGTGGAGGCCGAAGTCGACGAAGATGAAGAAGAAATTGAAGAAGAGGACGATGAGCTTGGCCGGGAAGATGGATTCATTGAAGAGTCCACTGATGCTTTCAATGAAGACGACCGTGCGCATCGACAATTGGATCGACAAAGGCAAGACCTAGCTGAAGCTGATGCTGAACGAATAGCTGAAGAACTTCGTGAGCGCTATGGTCGTTCGACTGCAGCTAAATTTCAAGCAGAATCTGGTGTTGTCCCACAGAGATTGCTACTCCCTTCCATTGACGATCCCACGATTTGGGGAGTGCGAGCCAGGCCAGGCCGTGAAAAGCATGTTGTGGAACACCTAATGCGTAAAAAAATTGCCTTACAGTATACAAAGAACCCTATGCAGATAATCTCGGCTTTCCAGCGTGATTCTTTTGCTGGATATGTCTACATTGAGGCACGCAAGCAAAGCGCTGTAATGGAAGCGTTGAAAGGTGTTACAAATGTGTTTTTGTCTCGTGTGGTTAAGGTTCCATTGAGCGAATACACTGATTTATTGCGTGCTCATAAAAGCCAAGATGTTGAACTCAAACCAGGAATGTATGTTCGTATAAAGAGAGGTAAGTACTCTGGTGACCTAGCTGTTGTCGAGAACTTTGCTGAATCTGGCCTTGAAGTACGTCTCAAAATCATTCCTCGTTTGGACTATGGTAAAGGCCAGGAAAACTCGAGCACAAGGAAACGACCCACTTCCTCCCTCAAGAATAGGCCTCCAGCCGGACTGTTTTCTGAACAAGAAGCGCTTAAGTACGATCCTCAAAATTTACAGCGCAGAGGCCCCAACTTGTTCATTTATGCGGGCGACGAATACATTGATGGCTACTTGTTTAAGGATTATAGAATATCTCACCTGGAAACGCAAAAAGTCGATCCACGCCTAGACGAAGTTATGCGATTTGGAAACGCCGAAGATGATGGAATTGACCTTCGTGCTTTAGCTCAAGCAATTAATAAGCAAGTCAATGTCTTGCAGCCAAAAGATCTTGTTGAAATTTTTGAAGGAGAGCAAGCAGGTGTCTCCGGTTATGTTACTTCTGTCGACGGTGATGTCGTTACTCTGGTTCCTGACAGCGGACCTTTAAAAGGCCAAGGTATTGAGGTACTCGCCTCTGGTGTGAGAAAGCGCTTCTCTACTGGTGATCATGTTAAAGTCGTATCAGGGAGGTACAAGGATAATTCAGGAATGATTGTGGGTGTCTCAGGAGATGAAGTGACAATAGTCGCAGACAATTCCCAGGAAGAGTTCACTGTGTTTTCACGGGATTTAGTATCTGCTGCAGAATCTGGCGGTGTTGTGCATTTAGGGAAATATGATCTTCATGATTTGATTCAATTCAATGGTATCAATGTCGGATGCATAATTCGAATTGATCGATTATCTGTGACAGTGATTGATAGAAATGATGTTGTTACGATAGTTCAAGAAGGGGCAATTTCTCTGAAAATCAAAGAAAAGAATAGCTTTGCAACTGACAAAACAGGTAATGAAATTCGTACCGGTGATACCATAAAGGAAATTGAAGGTAAACGACGTCAGGGAACTGTTTTGCATATCTATAGAGACGTTCTTTTCTGCCACGATAGGAAAATGACAGAGAACTCTGGAGTTTTTGCATGCAAATCTTCTGATTGCATGACAGTAATGGCGAAAGGAGGAAGGGTTTCTTCTGGTCCTGATCTCAACCGCATGAATCCGAATCTTCAAGTAGGTGCAAATCCTATGAACCCACCTCAAATGGCGCGTTCAGGAGGTCGCGATCAAACTATTGGGAAATCAGTCAAAATTGCTAAAGGTCCTTTAAAAGGTCTCATAGGAATTGTGAAGGATGCTACGGACTCTACGGCACGCGTTGAATTACATGCGAAAAGTAAGATTATGTCTATTGACAAGGCTAGTCTTAAGTATGAAAATCCGCGCGGCTCTGGGATTTATGTTTCATACTCGCAATTGATGACCCCTGCTTCTAGAGATAGCCGAGGCCAGTCATTTATGCCCCAGTTCAGAGGGGATGCTACGCCTATAGGATCTGGAGGTGGAAAAACACCAGCTTGGGCCTCAGGAGGTAAAACTCCGTCTTGGGCGGCAGGCGGAAAGACGCCATCATGGGGAGCAGGAGGGAAAACTCCTGCCTGGACTGCTGGAGGCCGAACGCCAGGTTATGGTGGTGGTGGAAAGACACCGGCATGGAATGCTGACCAAGGACGAACACCGGCATGGAATGCTGACCAAGGGCGAACACCGGCATGGAATGCGGACCAAGGGCGTACGCCTGCGTGGAATGGAGATCAAGGACGTAAGCCAGATTGGAGCACTGGAGCTCCAACACCTGGTCTGAGCGCACCCACTCCTGCGAGAAATCCGTGGGATAATGGTTCCAAGACACCGGTGTGGGGATCTAATAATGGCGCATCAGTTAATACTCCATACGGGGAGACGCCCTATGCTCGTACACCTGGGGCATTTGACGCTGCGCCGACTCCAGCATTCACACCGTTCACAGGAGCACCTACGCCTGGTGCATTTCACTCAAGCTGGGACGAGGCTGCTACACCGGCTGTTGGAGCGGCGACACCGGGAGTTGGCTGGAATGACAGTGGTGTGGATGGTGATGAAGAAGGCGACGACAACGATAACGATGCAACCTCTCCACAGTACGCCCCGGATAGTCCCGAATGAGTTGACTGTTGTTTGATGAAGTAATTAGCCAAAAAAATTAATATTTAGGGTTGAAGCATAAGATACTAATATAAATGTGGAGTAGATATAAGACTTAATGTCTTACACTTTAAGTGAGGCAGATATTTTTTCAAGAAAATTAGAGTTTTTAGTTAATAGTTGATGCTTAAGTTCATAGAATGGGATTGCGACATCACAGACTTATTAAAGGAATTTTATAATAATTGAATACAAAATTGAAAAGAATGCCAGAAACAAGCGAAAGAAAACCATTGCGACTTGGATCTTTAGCTCCTAATTTCAATGCTAAAACTACTACAGGTAACATCAATTTTCATGAGTTCATCGGAGATAAATGGGTGATTCTTTTCTCACATCCTGACGACTTTACGCCTGTTTGTACGACAGAACTAGGTGCTTTTGCGAAAATCGAACCCGAATTCACGAAAAGAGGAGCTAAATTAATTGGTCTAAGCGCCAATACATTTGAATCTCATATGGAATGGCTTAAGGACATATATGATGTGTCTGGATCGCATGTAACATTCCCAATTATAGCAGACTATGATCGCAAAATTGCATATCTTTACGATATGCTTGATTATCAAGATATTACGAACATAGACCAGAAAGGTTTACCATTGACAATCAGATCAGTATTCATAATTGACCCTACTAAACATATACGACTAATTCAGAGCTACCCTGCGTCAACAGGACGTAATACAGCTGAAATACTACGTGTTTTAGATTCATTGATACTGGGAGACAAAGCAAAAGTCGTTACTCCTATTAATTGGGTCCCTGGAGACGACGTTATTATACACAATTCAGTATCGGACGAGGAAGCTAAAACGCTCTTCCCAAAGATTGTGGCCATTAAGCCATACTTACGCGTAACTTCTTTGAAATAAGTATATATTATTTTGGTATTGGTCGATAATGTATTGTTTTCTACTTTTATAAGAAATGTGTTTAAACAGCACTATATAACCCTTTAATATTATAAATCAGACGTCTCCCATATTCTATAACACTCTTAAGTAACCAGGCTTCAAAAAAGGGGGGGGGTGGGTGTTGTTGTCAATCTGACCTACCAACGCCTTCCCACACTTACCAACTCATACAACTAACCTTCAGTTTCCTGCCTAAATTTTGCCACATAAGTGTCATTTGTACATAAAATCTAGACGTAAATAAATATTTTAACAGAATCATTTCTGAAAAAAATTGATAATGAATGACTCAGTAGCTGCTTCTGCTATTGCTCTTCTGAATGAACCAGATGAGGTGCTACAGGTTCATGGTCTGGAAACTTTGAACACTATAGTTGACCAACGATGGGCTGAAATATCAGATGCTGTCATGAGAATTGAAGAATTATATGAGACGCCAAATTTTTCTGCTAGGAATTTAGCAGCTCTTGTTGCATCAAAGGTCTATTACCACCTAGGAGACCTGGATGCCTCTGTTCAGTATGCTCTACACGCGGGCTCTTATTTCGACATTAATGATAAGACTGAATATACCGAGACAACAATCTCTAAATTCATCGACCATTATATTACTTTATCGCAAAAAATGGTCGGGAAACAGGGATCGACCGAATCTGCTGTTAGCCCGGAATTTATTAATATCATCGATTGCCTCTTTGACGATTGCATCTCTAAAGGTAACTATACTTATGCAATCGGCATCGCAATCGAGTCTCTGCGTGCTGATATTGTACTTCGTTGCTTAGAACTGAATTTAAAGTCGGATAAGCCTAAACAGTCTTCAAATAAATTGTCTGGCTCAGAACTGGTTGCTTACGTATACAACGCTGCTCTAACTTTTATCGATCATATTGAATTCAGGACCTCGTTACTCAACCAGGTTTTAGATCTCCTGCTCAATCATGAGTCTCCTGACTACTATATGACCGCTAAAATTTTGGTTCATTTAAACGATTCTGATCGTGCTGAGATTGTCATCTCAAATTTGCTAGCTGGTACAGAAGAGGATAAATACCTAGCTTTTCAAATTGCTTACGATTTTGTCTCTTGGGCAACTCAGGAGTTTTTGAAGAAACTCAAAGACACTTTTTCGCTTAAAGAATCCGAAGTTACACAGCAAATTGTTCATATATTGTCCGGTGAGCCGTCTGCGGATTTATATGCCACATTTCTTTTCAATAATGATCACACCGATCCTGAAATTTTAGATAAGACTTTGTCGGTTCTGGATAGCCGTGCTTCGATATATCACAATGCTATTGCCCTGTCGGCTGCATTTACTGGATGTGGCACGGCACATAGCAGATTCCTGGATGCTCACAACGATTGGATTAATAAAACCTCAAATTGGAGTAAGTTTTCAGTGATTGCTGGCCTTGGAGTTGTTCATAAAGGAAATTTATCTTCTGGTCGTCGCGAAATTTCCAAGTTCTTACCAGCCGGTAACGGCCCTACATCTGACGATAATGCATACGCTAAAGGTGGTGCCCTTTATGGATTGGGAATGATCTACGCTGGTCACGGGTCGCAAGTAATAGAATACATACGCAATTTTTTGCGGTCTGGTCAAGTTCAAGAATCCACCGAAGGTGAAACTATCCAAAATGGTGCTTGTCTTGGTGCTGGAGTCGCTGGCATGGCTAGCAAGGACGACTCACTATATGACGAACTGAGATCAGTACTCTTTACCGATTCAGCTGTATCCGGTGGGGCTGCTGCCATTGCTATGGGCCTTGTGATGCTTGGTTCTGGTGAAGAGGATCAGATAACCGAAGTTATTGAGTATGCCAAGGAGACCAAGCATGAAAAAATTGTTCATGGAATTTCGATAGGAATTGCCTTGATGATGCTTGGACGTGAAGAACAGGCTGACAATCTTATTGATTCATTGATGGGCGAGCATTCTTCTCTAAGACTTGGAGGTATTCTTATGATTGCTATGAGTTACGTTGGCACAGGCAACAACAATGCCATTAAGAAATTGTTGCACGTTGCTGTCTCAGATTCTAATGATGACGTGCGCCGTTCTGCTGTCATGTGTGTCGGGTTTGTTCTTTTAAAGAATCCTAGCGCTGTACCACCAATGATCGAATTGCTAGCCGAATCATACAACCCGCATGTGAGATTCGGTGCTGCCATGGCATTAGGTGTGGCATGCGCGGGCACCGGACTTGAAGCAGCATTGACCATTTTAACAAACATGGCAAAAGATTCCGTTGATTTTGTCCGACAGGCTGCCTTTTTAGCGCTTGCTATGGTTTCAATAGAACAAAATGACCGCACACTCCCGCAAGTGAAAGAGATTCGTAAAACTCTTGAATCCACAATCAGCTTGAAACATGAAGAAGCATTGGCCAGGTTTGGTGCAACTGTTGCCCAAGGTATTCTTGATGCGGGAGGCAGAAATGTTACTATTTCTCTGATAAACAGTCAAACTGGTTCTGTGAATATTCCTGCCGTTGTGGGAATGTGTCTGTTTTCTCAATTCTGGAATTGGTACTCGCTGGGCCACTTTTTGTCACTTTCTTTTGTTCCTACTGCTATTGTGGGAGTTACCATTGATGGAAAAGTGCCAAAGATCAACTTCAAGTCTACTGCTGACCCCGAAGATTTTGGATACCCTCCGAAGGTTGCTACACAAGAAGACAAGGCTCCAGAAAAGATTGTTACTGCAGTTTTATCTACCACAGCTAAAGCCCGTGCCCGTGCCTTAAAGATTGAAAAGGAGAAGTCAGGCATGGATGTCGATGAAGAGGCTGTTGAATCTAATCATGACGCAATGGAGATAGAGTCTGCATTTGAAACTTCTTCTACGCAAGATGGTTCCAATGGAAAGGACGCAAAATCGGGGGAAACAAAGAATGACAATTCTTGCGCTCCAAAGTCAGAGAAAGTTTTTGAGATAAAGAACATGTCACGAGCGCTTGAGAAACAATTGAAAACCATAATATTTGACGAGTCTGCTCGTTTCCTTCCTACTAGATTCGATCGAAGCTACAGTGGTATTGTTGTTCTTAAAGATACCGAACCTGATGCAGCTGTTGAATATGTGCAAACACTTCGTCATATTCACGAAGAAGAGGCCGCATTATCAGCGCAAGCGACTCAAACAGTATCCGATAACACCCCGTTGAGAAATCGTGTTTCATCAAGAACTGGAGATGGTGAGCCAGAAGCTCCCGTGCCGGAACCTTTTGAGTACCATACGGATACGGAGTTTGACTGGAATTGATCAAGATAAATAATATCGTTATTTTTTTAGCGTCAAGGTCGTATTCTAATCGTAAAAATTTGCGAACGAGCCAATTCTCAATTTTGGGCATAATCTCGCGCGATTCCAGCGCGTCCTTGGACTGCCATTGAACCACTACGGTCTATATAGGATTGTGAGTCATAGTCAGTACCGAGGCCACTCCATAAACGAGATTTGAGCGTTTCAGAGGCAGTAGAAACAGTTGAACCTATAATAAGATGACCATCAAGTTTAGAAGCTAGCGCGGTTTCAGATTCAGCATCTATAGCGATATGTGCGCGTAAAGGGGCAGAACTGACGAGTGAACCGGTCACAGGGTTGAATGCAGGTTCATCAGATTCATCAATTTGTGGTTTTTGAAGACGTAGGATTTCGCCAAAGTCTGTTAGCCATAATCCAGGCCAGACTATTCCTGGTTGTAAGGCTAAATGAAGTTCATATGGAGTAACCAGAGGTTTATAGAAGTCCGAAGAGTTGAGCAAAAAGTTTATGCCACCATAACCGCAACCAAGAACGACCCAGACATCGACTACTTCGAAATTAGCAAGTTTTGCAATGGTGACTTTTCCTACGACAAACGTGTAGGATTTTTTACCGGCAGCAGCCACTATTTCTTTAGTAGATGCTAAAATATCAAGTCTGTCGGAAAGCGAGAGGGAGTTGACAAGGATACCAATAGTAGAAGCATGCTTAGCTAATTGTGTAGCTTTAAACCGCTTTTGTAATTGTGTTTGAGGGACATGGAAGGAACAGGCGTCCACGTCATAGACGTGAAGTGATGCAAATATTGTAGAGAGATGCAAAAGTACTGAATCTGGCGCATTTCCTATATATATAAGGGTATAATTATTTAGATCAGCAGGTGGATGTGAGTGATGAGGAAGGAATTCTGATGCAGGCAAGGTATGATTTAGGGGTGGCGACCGTATGCGGTCCTCTGTTTCGCTGTGAGGAGCACCATTATGTACTATAGGTAATATCAATTTGCTGCCTGAATATGAAGCAGACCAAGACAAAATGAAGGGCTCGTAAGATGCATTGCCCATAACAGCTATATGATCTGCATCAAGAGATTCCAAAGCCGCTTCAAATGCTTTTGTATCAAGTGATTCTATTCCACAGGCCCATACCACATGTATACCCGATACTGGGTTGAAACAAGCGTCACCAAAATGGACAATAACATCTGCATTTGCATGTGATGCAGCATTAATATCGATACAGCACGCACTGTATGAAGTATCAGCCAAGACAAACGCTTTCTCGCCAATCTCACGACATATCAATGGCGCATCCGGTAACATATCATCAGGAAATTGTAGTGCAATAGAACTATAGTTTTGAAGGATCTTAATCAAATTTGGAAGGTCATATTTCGTCAGATTATGATCTCTAGTTTGTACATTGACTTTACTGTATTCAGGCTCGGTAGCCAAAACAGGCGCAGTCGACATACCTTATTTTAATAGACCAAACAGTTAATCTCTATATATTTGCTAAAGGGGACTCAAAAATTCAAAAGCAGACAAGGTATTTGCAGAAAAAGAAAATTAGAAAGTAGCGATACTGGCGTAAGAGAAAAAACTGATCTCTGAAAATCAATTTTGGGAATAATCTAGCCAATAGTAGAGTATGAATTAATCACTATTAGCCAATAAGGATTTCTAAAGATCGAGGAACTTTAATGATATGAACTTTTCAGTAGAAGGAATACCCAGTGAGTGTTTTGGCATTTCTCTATTTCCTCATTCGGGGAGAAAGAAGAGAATATATATTGCGTAATTGTGTCGATTAATTGCCTTTAGAATTTCTGGAAATTGTTAATTTAGATAGTCATGTTAAGTTGCAGGCCAAGGTCTTGCAAGTTCTTGATGAACGTTTCTCGAAGACATGACATACAATGGGCGCGTTGTGCGAGTGCAACATCCGCCAACACTCGGTTAAGTACGCGTGTTTCCACTAAATTCTCATTTGAAAATAATAAGGCTATGGATAGACGGCTGGCAACCCCTGCAGAAATTATAATGGACCGCAAAACCATGGCAAGTGCTTACCCATTTCCCGTAAAGCCGATTACAGCGACAAAACGACCACAAACACTCAAATTATCACTCAAAAAGCGAATATCGCCATACATTACACTTGCTAAACCTAATCTAACACTTTTGGTTACAATAACAGCACTTGGATCGTATGCAATCGTGCCTGAATCTGCTAGCGCTGGACCTACAGATCCTCTAACTCTCATGTTTCTTAGTTTAGGCACTGCACTGGATTCCGCATGTGCGAATAGCATTAATATGGGACGCGAGCCATTATTTGACGCGAAAATGCAGCGAACATGTACTAGACCAGTTGTGAAGGGTTCTGTATCAGTACGTGGGTCATTTATATTTGCTCTTGCGTGTGGCATTTTAGGCACAACGATTTTGTCATATGGCACTAATAATACTGTTGCAGCGTTAGGAATAGCGAATATTGTGCTGTATTCAGGTGTATATACCTCATTAAAGCGAATATCCATCGCTAATACATGGATAGGGGCCATTGTTGGGGCTATCCCACCGTTAATGGGTTGGGCTGCCGCTAGTAATGGAGACTTAACGCATCCTGGCGCCTGGTTCTTAGCCGGACTATTATATTTTTGGCAGTTTCCACATTTTAATTCTCTTTCATACACTATTCGTGACGAATACAAAAGAGCCGGATACGTCATGACAGCATTTACGGATCCGGAACTAAATGCGCGCGTTAGCCTGCGAAGTGCTATTGCGCTTTTTCCTATTTGCATTGGATTAGCTTATACAGGAGTGACAGATTGGGTATTCCCCTTCGATAGTAGCATTGCAAATTTATATTTAGCATATCTGTCATATGTATTTTGGAAGATAAAGGAAGACAAACCAACAGAGAGGAGGTTAGCCGCTAGACGTGCATTTTTTGCATCGATTATTCATCTACCAATCGTATTCGGATTGGCAATTCTTCATAAGAAAGGTTTAGTTGAGAGGTTTTGTTCTTTCGTTGGGTTGAATATCAGGAAAAAGAATTCAAAATTGGAACCCAGTTAAACATTTCATCTTATGACTTTTAATTCACAAGAACATGGACCAATGTAATGAAATTTTTTCTTTTTTCATTAACGAAAACGTAAAAAAATAGAGATAAAATATATACCTCTTCAGTCTAGTCCTTTGAATTTAGGAATAGTTGAGCTTGGACCTTTCGTTTTTCTTCGTTTCGTCTTGACTGGCGGAGGTGTGACGCTTGAATCGGAGTCAGAATCGGAGTCAGAATCTGAATTCGATTCATCTGCTGATAATTTCCTGGATACGATATACTCTCCAGCAGCGGCATAAAATCTATCAGATCCAACAGCTAATCCAAATACTGACTCTGAAACATTCCATTCATTCAAGATTTTAGACGATTTCACGTCTACCTCCCATACATAGCCCTCACCGCCAGCTGCGAGCATAGTAGATTCTATTGGAACAACACAGTCAATAGAATCCGGCTCATTTTTTGATAAAGGTACTCGTAATTGCTGATCGTCCCACCGGCCGTACCACAACGTCAAGACACCAGACGCGGTGCCAAAACCAGCAGTTCCAGTATGTCTAGAAGCGGCAGGTCCAGAACCAGGAAGAACTGTACCACACATGAGTTCGTCTTCTTGGTTCTCAGATTTCTGCAGGACTGGATTTCGTTTCCAGCCATGTTGTCGGATATCTATATGGGCTACAGTTGCACCACCACTGGTCAAACATTGGAAAGAGTTTAAGTGGTATAAAGGTACAACTGATGAGATAGAATCTCCATGTATATTTGGTACCGTTAGATTCGGCATGATGTCAGTTCTGACATCGTATACATGTAGATCACCGCCCTCGGTGCCGACTGCTATGATTCGATTGTCGTTCATAAATGTGACTGTAGTCGGTACAGTCTTTAATGCTGATTGAGGATTTACTAATGCTGAAAGTTTCGAGATGACTTGACCTGTTGATGAATCTGCTAATTTTATTACTCTGTCGGATCCTACAGTTACTAGCTTTTGATTAAGAACTTGAAGTCCACGGACGGAGCCTTTGTGTCTATTGGCAGCGTATAGTGGGATTAGATTATCGTGAGCTTTCCATGCTTGAACTCGACCTAGAGCTGTGCCTGTATACAATACGTCGTCATCTATGTCTATACAAAATACAGGTGCGTCAAGTTTCATGTAGAAAATATTGTAAAAAAGGAGAGAAGGAGGATTCGTGCAGGTCACAAAAAAGGATTTCAAAAAGCTTATTTGTTGGTATGGCTAAAATCAAAGGTAGTAGTAATACAGCCAGGATGTACAGCGCAAAAGGTGCTTATAGTTTGACATCATTTGTCTTTTTATAGACTATGAATTTAGGACCGCCCTTGCCTTGGTAGACGTATCCGCTTTCGCCGC
This sequence comes from Tortispora ganteri, assembly GCA_030573865.1. Classification (NCBI taxonomy): domain Eukaryota; kingdom Fungi; phylum Ascomycota; class Trigonopsidomycetes; order Trigonopsidales; family Trigonopsidaceae; genus Tortispora; species Tortispora ganteri. The sequence continues at coordinate 216,990 of JAJMEA010000003.1, forward strand.
AGCCCCAGTCCATAACGACTTCGCCTTTTTTTCCAGGTACAGGATTGGGTATAGGACTAATCACCCGCATGCCCATTTGATCAGAAGCGTCTTTCGGTGAATACTGCGCGAGGTAATGAGCAATATAAAACTGTGGCGGAAATAGGATTATTTTGCCATCTTTGAAATCTTGCAATATTTGTGTAGGGGTGACCCATCGGAGTTGCGTGGCCTCACCTTCTGCACTTTTGGGCACAGGCATGAGCCCTTCAGCATTGACAACTTTCGCGCCTTGTCTGTCGACAACTTCATCGATTTCAGCTAAAAAGAATGTCGTTCTGAATCGACGGGGCATATTCTTCGGGGTGATCCATGTACTGAAAGGTAACAATGACTTCTTCATGGAATCATGATCTACTCCGGCTACTTCAGCAGATTTGGCGTATGGTAACATCTGCGTACCGTCGTATAAGGCATGCAGTTTACCGGCACCTGTGCTCGATAACATAATTCCAGTTTCCTCATAAGTTTCACGTAGAGCAGTGTACTCACTGTCCAAATCTTCAGGATCCGTGGCACCTCCGGGATATACGCAGGCAAGGGCATATGTGCCTGATGACGGTCGTGATACAAGCAGTATACGTTTCTGTTTATCGAGTAGAACCAATGAAGAGCTCAGAGTTATTCCTTCTTTTCTTGACATTGCACGTTGAATTGTTAAATTTACCAAATTAGGCCGCAAAAGTGGCATCTCTTCTATTTATATTTACACAGTGATTTCACCTCTATAATGGACACAAGTGGGGTCGGGCCTTAATTCTTACAGAAACCAGGACCCCCCCTCCCCTACTACCCCCCAAACTAGCTCAATAGTATGGGGAGGGGATTACTCCACAACACTTTAAAACCTCGCTTATATATAAACCCTATTTGTTCCTACATAGACCGAGGTTTTTGGTTAATAAAATACTGTTATGTGAATAGTCCACCACTAGAAATCGAATATATGGTTTGCGCGTTCGAAATAACTCAATAGGTCTTGTGCATTGTATAGTATTGGCTATTACTTAAATGCAATAATCCCACGAAATACTTGCCCTTTTTAGCGTTAACTAGTATGTTCTCCTATTAAAAAAACACTTTATCTGAACTCCACATATCTCCGGTCAAATTTACTTGCCGAAACACTCTATGTATCTCTTCCTTATCTAGATAATCCGAAGACAAGAAGAAACCTAATAATAAGTCTTAAAAGCCCTATTCCATTTTATCTCACTAATAACTCTAATTTCTTCGTTAAGTTTCCTTAGTCCGAGCGTAATTTCAATAGAAATAGCCAATAAACTATAGCGATCGGGCAATTAACTTCTGCATGCCCACCATATCTTAACTATTTCTCGATCTTGGTAAATCCTATTAATTCTTTATCTCAAGGCTTTTAACTTACCTGTGATTTCAATTTCATGTTATTCGCTACGTTTGTTATATAATATAGAAAGCCTCGCAGAGATTCTCTTTATTGTACATAAAAATATGCCCCGCGCACAACTGAAACATCAGAAAAGTCGAAACGGTTGTGTAACTTGCAAAAAGAAACGCCAGAAATGCGACGAGCGGCATCCTACTTGCGCTAATTGTGAAGCGAAGAAAATCAAGTGCGGTGGCTATGTAACCACATACAAGTGGCTACCTTTTCGTGAGCCTTCATTCAAGGACGAAAAGAAGTCGTCCAAGCAGCAGCCTGCTAGTACGAATGGCGCAAATTCAGGCCATACTGAACAGCAACAGTTCAGCGTGCTGAACGAACAAAAACAAGCTTTAAACACTAACCAGCGCACTCTAGACCTAACTCCTTTATTCATGTCATGTGCTTCAGCCCAAGGTGTTGATCTTACTGACCAACTTTCTTCGGCGGATCTGCTCGACTTGTCTGAGGCAAATGATCAGCTCCCAGAGAATTGGTCGGACCAGACTACCGAGCCAGCAGTGCTCCCTTTGTTTCCAGAGAATGATGCTTCAGATACAGCAACTGAGCTTCCCTTGGAACTCTCTATCAGTCCACAACAAAGTGTCAATTCCCCCTTATCTTTCTTTTCGTGGCTCAAATCTCCGGAAGGCCCAACACAAGAGCCTAAACTCAGCACTGGCCGTTTCCCGATCGAAAGCCCAGCATTTGAACACGTCATAGCTAACTCAGTTTCTTCTTCTAACTGGTCAATTCTGCAAGCGTCTCCAAAATCGGAAGATGCTAACTCCAACACTGATCAACTTTCTCAGACCCGCTATAGCTCGCTTTCACCCACTGCTATTCAGTCTATATCATCGGTTCCATACCCAATGAATGACTTCCACACTTCCATTCTACTCAATTATAACTGTTATACTTCTTCGATCTTATCAATCCGCGATGGACCAGACCACAATAATCCTTGGAGAACTATCGTTTGGCCTCTAGCCCAATCTTTTCCTGCATTATATTATGCATTGGCAGCCATGACAGCTTTCCATGTAGGTCCGGGATCCAGGTATGAAAGAGTTTCATTTAATGGCCTGGACCATATGCAAGCATCACTCACCGAGTTGACTAGCGCTATTCAAGGGAATACCAAGGAATTTAGGCATGGTTACGTGCGGCATATGCAGGCAGCACTAGCCACAACACTATCGTTATCGTTCGCTGAAAGTTGGGATCGAGCATGTATGTTCCAGATACAAAGTATAAAGTCGTCTCGCGCTCTGCTTTATCATGCCTTACGTGCAATGAGCGTAAGACAGGAAGAACGTCGGAATAATCGTCGTCGTGCTTTGGAAAGCCGCAGAATAACAGCTTTAGAGGATGAACCTGAAGCTGCAACCACGAACAGCAAAATTGAGCACACTGGAAAATTTAATTGTCGTATTAGACGTCCATCTGTAACGGTCACCGTTGAAGGTAAGAAAGTGAAGTTGTCTGGAAGAATGCAGTTTCTTTATAATTCTTGGATGTATGTCGATGTGCTGTCTAGACTTACTTGTGACAAAATTCCTGAAAGCAACGAAGAGAAGTTTATTGAATCGTTTGGAAACGCCAACCTTGCAGATTTCGAATCAGCTATAGAGAATCCTATCAGACTCACACCCACATATGTATCAGAGACTGCCGAAGTCGAAGAGCTCTCTGACGGCGACTCCGACTGGGATGACAGCAGCAATGATGACAGTGACGATGACTTAGATACTAATATCTCTAATCTGCAAAGCTGCAGGCGTGACGAGACTAGAAATCGACGTCGAGAGAGTAGCGAAAGCAGTGAGGCGCAACTTGATTTGCCTCAAACTCGGTTTCCAAATGCAGAAAAGAAACTATTTGCTTCAGAGGGTCCTGTGGTAGATGCGCTTTTAGGATGTGCTGAAAAGCTATTTCCATTGATTGGAAAAGTGACGACCATAGTGCGCTTATCTCGTGCTAACAGGCCGAGCTACTCATTGATTTCTGCGGCTGCTATGCTTAAGAAGAGTATCCAAGACTGGAAGCCGCCAGATGTGTTTCAGCATATGTATCGTGAGATTCTTTACAGCTCGGCTATAGGAGTTGAAACACACGAATCTTTTGATGTAGGTGCTTGTCTCGCAACTGCTGAAGCATACCGAAATGCGGCTCTTATATTACTGCACCAAGCAGTGCCCCAGCTCATCGTGTCTGTTGGTGGAGAGTCACTTATTAACTTCAATGATGTGATCCAGACATTGGCTGATGCTGTGATGTCTCACATTGCATCAATTCCTCCATCAAGCCGTACATGCACTGTTCATATTTTCCCCTTGATGGCTGCGGGCTGTGAGACAACTACTATTGAAGGAAGAACCTGGGTTCTAGAACGATGGGATCTACTTTCTAGACGGTTAGGCATTGGTAATGTTGATAGCGCAGTGGAGGTTATGAAGGAGGTATGGCGCCGAAGAGATGCAACATCCAGCACGTATTCCAAGCCAGGAAAAGAGAATAAGGGATCAGAAATGGTATGGGTTGATGGGCGTAAAGTATACAAGGGAAGTATTCATGATACAGCTCATTGGCAGTCAGTTATGAGAGAGTGGAACTGGGAAATATTTCTAGGATAAAAGAATTATTTAAGCACTTATTTATGTGTAGGTGCACTCATTTATATGAATATCTGACACTAAGAAATAAATAGCATGATATTTACTGCAACAAATTCCCATAATAATACAATAGATAGTATGTCTTTAGAGCGCGTATATTCTCTGCATTCAAATTTGTCTCTATTATGCTCCTAAAGCAGGCAGATATTTCATTCATTTTATGAAAACTTAATGACAAGTAAGATTTTCATTACTTCCTAATTAAGTTTGAATTTCTTTCGCAACACGTTACCTATTTGGGGAAAAAATTCCGCATTATAAATACGCCTACGCTGATAAGATCGGTATAGTTTCATTGAAATAGATATAATGTTTGAATAGAAATGCATTAAATCTAGAATTATTGTAATAATTAATGTTATAGTACATACTTGTATATATGAATGTGTTCCAGCAGCCTAATTCTTCTTGTTGCGCCACATTAAATCATAGGATGAAGCGAGATACCCTCTAAGGCCACCACAATGTACGTCCAGATAAGGTTGAACCTTATTGTATTTAGGTTTAAACGTAAAACACATCTCGAGATTGTACTTATGAACAAGGCACATCTGAGCAGTAAATGCTCCTCTGACAATACAACTATACTCTTTTTGATTAAAATGTTAAATTTTCAATAATTATTACATATAGTACAGTTAAATAAAAAACGGGAAGGTCTTGTGTAGCAGGCGTGCTAAAATAGACAGCAATTTACAGTTAGCATATGAATATGCACAGTTGTGAAAAATCAAAAGTACTAATCATGTTGTGGTATCTGACGCTAACTTTATCCATATCTGTATAAGTTGAGAGATATGTCTATTCGATTTCAAATTGATTTCAACTATAAATAGATAGACATGCCCATGGAAGTACGAGCACATTCTGATAGATTCACTACGATACAATGCCTAAAATCAACTACTATCCCCAAGCTCAAAAGGAATACAAGCCTCCATTGATTAGCAGCAGCAATGCCTTCTTAGGAGATGTTTTCAACTCTAAGGATTCTGGAGATTTACAAATCTCTGCTGGGTTCTACCGACAGGAGAAAGGTGAACCATTGGTTTACACCTATAATTATCATGAGATGAAAATCATCGTTGAAGGCTCTATGAAGCTCAGTGATGAGACTGGATACTCTATTGAAGTAAAGCCCGGTGACGTTCTTTACTTCGAGCCTGGTACTACTGTTACATTCGACTCTCCTGATTACTGCTTGGCCTTCTTCGTCGGAAGACGCACAGCCGATGGTGCTTAAATGTTAAAGTGTTAAACTTTTAACTATACTGAAACAAAATGTAGAGTGAATATATAGATATGCATATATTCCAACACAATAGAAAAAACAAATCAATTGAATATAGACAGAAACCCCAAGTGTGATAGAGTGAGAAAATGTGGTCCGCTAAAACTTATCGGTAGACTGGTCAATCAATAGAAGACAGTCTTTTTTCTCATAGCGGCGAAGTAAATAGATCAACACCAACCAATCAATGCAAAATAAAACGCTGCTCTCCATCTTTCTTCACAGATACTTTTTTCCTAGATTTACGCTAGATGTCAAAGAGAGTGAGTAGACAAAATGCTAAATGTGCTTAGCCGAAAATAGAAGAATGGCAGGCGCTGGCCGAGTAATAAGCGGCATCAGAATATACAATGGCAAGAATAAAATTTCCCTGTCCATAAGTTATATTACGATCCACCAGCAGCCACCAAGAACCGCAAGCAAAACAACAGCAGTGACAACACCTGCACCAGCCCTGTCTGCAGTGGTTGATGGTTTTATCGCAACACCGTTTGAATCATGTTCCATAGTACCGGCGTTGTAATCACCAGTGGAACTTGCACCAGTGTCAGCAGTAAGAGGCGGAGGTAGACGGTCTATCAGTAAGTTTTGCGTAACTTCTAAAGCAGACATTTGCTGACCTAATCCATAGCTGCCATCCCACTGTGTACTGTCCCAAGTCATACCACATGTGACACCATCCGTTCCACCAACACATTGACCAGCAGCACCAGCTGCAGAGGTCTGCAGCCATGGGTAAATAGTATCGCGGACTGGAGGCACAAGTTGATACGTTAGACCAAGGAACCGAGAGAAATAAGCACGAAATGACTTTTGATCAGTGTTGCAAGTGTCGTGAGTCTGGCATGCAACCTCAGTCATAATGTTGTTGGGGAAAAAGAGTAATGAGTCGGTGAGGAAGACTTCAATGTATCTGAGCCAAAAATCGTCTTCAGTATAATTGTAAAGGTAAGCACAACCAGCCATCATCATTCCAACATTGTAGGTCCACTGCACGGCATTGATTTGCGTGCAATTATCTTCGATATTCGTACCATCATAAACAGCGCCATTATTCTGACTCACTAAACCAACGTAGTCCATCCAATCTATAACTTTTCTTGCGTTATCAACGTAAGTGTCATTACGGGTGTATCTAGCAAGACGAGCTGCTATTTGAAACAAGCCGGCGTTCGAGATGGAGTTCTTATAGTTATATCCATTGTTGAAGGAGAAGATCTGCCAACGAAGGCCGCCTCCACAGCTAGAATTGTCCCACCTGGCTAACATCGTATTATGGACAGCTTGAGCTAAATATAACCATTGTGGTTGATCCGGAGCAGGATTTGAGAAGTTTCTTTCGGCTGCAGCCATTGCGGCAATGCCCCAGAAAGCTTGATCGTCATTACCCTCCGTGACTGTTTGATTAGCAGGCATGTAGTCATTACCGGCACCTACCTGAAAGAGTAAAGCGTACTTAACGATATCGTTATATGTGTCATTTCCAGTATAAGCCCAAAAATCGATCATGGAGCCCCAAGCGCCACCAGCCTGCCACCAATAGTAAGGAGAGACGAACATACCTGGTGTTCCACCATAGGTATCGCCGTTGTAGTAGTCCATAAGGCCATGAGCGTACGTATTACACGCGGCTTTAATAGAATCTTCAGAATTTATATCCAATTCGACACCTAAAACAAGTGTCGCGTATGCAACAAATGCCAGGTATATGCTGTAAATATAGTTCATAACGATCGCGATACAAAGTGACAAATGTACGAAATATGAGGGGGTGTTTACTGCGTTAAAATGGAGATAAAAAGGACCGATTAAGCAAATATAACTATGTTTAAGCTAAAAATAGAAATTTTTAGCACAGTCAAGTTAAATAAGCTAAAGGAAATCGGGTCTTTCGCGCGTTCGTTTGAACTTTTCCGATAAAAGAGAAGAAGGGATAATGGGAGGCCTTTTGATATTAATAGGGGGTGTAGCGGCTTCGCAGCGAATTAAAGTTTTTCTTTTTCGCCTTTTCTTCCTTTATGTACACAAGCTACTAAGCCTTAATATCGAAAACGTACTAAAAATGGAATTATTAGAGTTACGTAATGTGTCTTTCAGCGCTTGCCGTTGTAATAGACAACTAAACTGGTCTACAATTTGGTTCCTAATAGAAATGTAGATTATTATGTTACAACAGAGCTGCGGCTAACAAATGAATAAACAATATTGTATAAGACTAATACTAAACTTGGTGTCGATGTATGGCAATCCCTGTGGTATTATGAGGGGGAATAGTCACCTATATATTTTCCTGTAGCAGTTCGCTCATTGGTCTAGGAGGCTTATAATTTTTCGCTCAACTTCATCTAAACCTTGAACTTTGTAGTAATTAGTAGGTTGTACCTCGTGGACATTTTCATTGATGTAGATCGCAGTCCATCCAAGTTTTATAGCTGGCGCAATATCTTTGTCGTAATCATCGCCTACATGGAAATATTTCAGATTAGACCCACACTTTCTTTTCACGCTCTCAAAAGCTCTAATATCTGGTTTTACAAACCCAGTTTCATAACTGAGAAATATCCCAGCGTTGAAAGGCCCTAGTTGGAGGTTTCGCAGTAATGCATGTGCTCTCAAATCCATATTCGATATGATACCGACATCACCTATTTTACTTAAATTATGGATCATATCTCTAGCGTGAGCAACAGGTTTCCATGCATCTTCCGTTTCAAAAAAATCTATCACTTTACTGGCCGTTTTCTCGTCCACTCCAACGGTTTCTTGCACTAATGTGCTCCACCATCGCTCATATCCTATACTGTCTTTTCCCGTGTTTGGGTATTGCCTCTCGAGATGTTTGAAATGTTCCCGAAACTTGTCATCAAAGTCACTGTTTAGTGTCACGCCACTAATCTGACTATATAACTCTCTGATGGAATGTCTGGGTATGATCAACGTACCGAACAGGTCAAATGTGATCACAGCCCTTGGTGTCATCGGATGCCAACTCTCAGAACACTGGCCAAACAAGCATTTTAAGCAACATAAACATACACATTGAGTAAATTTACGGTAGTTCAACTAGAGACTAGCAAGAAACTAGTATAATCTATATATTTTAGAATATTTAGTTCTTGACGTAGAGGGAGACGTAGTCGTCAACGTCCAAAGATCCAACATCCTTGCCCGATTTCTCGAGGATGGAGCTGACTTGGGACTCGCCAAAGCGTCCACGGAGATGGCGCTCAAACTTGGACAAAAGAACAGGAGTACCTTCTTCACGGCGGCGACGGTGTCCAATGGGGTAATTGACCTCAACCTCGTCAAGGGAAGATCCGTCCTTGAATTCAATCTTGATGGCGTTACCAATGAAACGTTTGTCAGGAGCATGGTACTCCTCGGTGAAGCGAGGGTCTTCAACACAAGTCATCTTGGCACGAAGATCATCAATGCGAGGATCAGAAGCAACAGCATCAGTGTAGTCGTCAGCAGTCAAGCGGCCGTAGATAAGAGGAACAGCAACCATGTATTGGATACAGTGGTCACGGTCAGCGTAATTGTACAAGGGTCCCTTCTTGTCAATGATACGGATAGCAGCTTCTTGAGTGCGGATGGTGATCTTGGAAATATCATCAGTAGACTTACCGGCTTTCTTGAGCTCCTCATGGAGGGTCATGGCTGCCTCAGCAGCAGTCTGAGCATGGAACTCAGCAGGGAAAGAGATCTTGAACAGAACGTTCTCCATTACGTAAGAGCCGTAAGGACGTTGGAACTTGAATTCTTTGCCCTTGAACAAGACATCGTAGAAACCCCAGGTAGGAGCAGTAAGGACAGAAGGCATGCCTCCCTCGCCGCGCTGGACAAGGAGAGCAAGGTTGACAGCACGCATGCAAGCATCACCAGCAGCCCAAGACTTGCGGGACATGGTGTTAGGAGCATGACGGTAAGTGCGGAGAGATTGACCATCAGCCCACGCTTGAGAAACGGCGTCGACGGTCTGCTCACGAGTGAGGCCTAGCATCTTGGAGACTACGGCGGTAGTAGCGACTTTAACAAGGACAACATGGTCAAGACCAACTTTGTTGAAAGAGTTTTCAAGAGCAAGTACACCCTGGATTTCGTGGGCTTTGATCATTCCTTCCAGAACATCTTTAATTTTGAACACCTTGGCGCCAGGGACGTTTGCACCAGCCTTAGCGGCCTGAGTAAGATAATCAGCGACAGCAAGAATACCACCAAGGTTATCGGAAGGATGTCCCCATTCAGCGGCGAGCCAACAGTCGTTGTAATCGAGCCAGCGGATTTGAGTGCCGATGTTGAAAGCACCGCGAACGGGATCCAAAACATGCGGGGTACCAGGAACACGAGTACCGTTAGGAACAACAGTACCAGGGACAACAGGACCAAGCAAATTAGAACATTGCTCATATTTTAATGCTTCCAATCCGCAGCCCAAAGTGTCAAGAAGACAGAGGCGGGCAGTCTCGTAAGCGACATCGGAGTCAATTTTGTAGTCGTGGACATAGTCAGCGATATCCTGGACGACTTTGTCGGCAGCAGGACGAACGTTGTTGTTCATAATTGCAGATCGCACAGCTGAGATAGCGTGAAAACTTCTTCTACCAAGCATTTGAATATATCCGAAAGGTTCTTGTTCCTTAATGTAAAGCTCCTCGGAGTGTAGTACTTTCGGAGCGAGGTTGGTTTTTTTTATATACAAGGGGGCCGAAGAAACTCAACTAGATAGCCGTCGGTTACTTAAACCTTAATACCGATCGGCGTAAAAGAGAGTGTTGAGCTAACTTGACAGTAACGACTAATATTTTGTTATAAAAATTCTATACATTCTATCATTACTTAAGCATAGATATCAGACATAGAATTCTCTTATTCGACAGAGCTATTATCGATCCAAAAGGTAAGCGTACCTTGATCCTTGCATCTTCGTCCATAGGATCAAGTCAGTTACCCGGGTAACTTTATTACCGGCTAGCGTTCGGCCCTTGCCCGAGGAGGCATATAGTGTAACGGTAAATGAATATTACCGGACTATTGCTCGGTCTTGTACGCGTTTTAACGTGAAAAGAAAATGACCTCACCGTGCCATTTCGGGATGTCCATGCAATAGATAAAATTCATAAAAAATCGTAGTTGTGTCTTGGATTAAGTGTTCACACCAATCTGTGGAGGAATCAATGGACCGTTCAATCTGATGTAGTTTTCGCAGAAAGGTACTTCCTCAGCGACATGGCCAATGGCAATTATAGTGCCAGGATAGTTTTCTATTAGCGCCAAGGACTGTTCAATAGCATCAATATCCATGCCAGACAATGCTTCGTCTAAAAGAAGGATCTGTGGTCGCCGGATCATGGCTCGCAAAAGTAAAACGATTTTTTGTTGTCCCACATCCAAATCGCGTAATCTAGTATCAGGATCAATACCAAACTGCTTCAATTTTCCTTCTATTTCATTTTTTTGTTCTTCAGAGAGAGTCGGCGAAATGAATGTACCGTTCTCATTGTACCCTGTTGCAACAGCAGTGCGTGCTTTAAGTCTTAAAGGAAAGATAGCATGAAGTTCAGGTGATGATATTCCGAACATGCTATTAATTGAGTCATATGAATCTTTTCCCACTTCGCGTAACCGTCCGCGCACTTTTATGTCAGAAGACCATGAACGAGGATGATCTGCAGTGAGTAAGGCGATCAATGTTGATTTACCTGATCCATTATTACCTTGCAGATGCCATCTATCACCCTCATGTATTGACCAATTCACTTTATGCAAAATATTTTTGTCACCATAAGAAATTGATAAATCAGTTATTTGTATCAAAGGTGTATCTGTTTTAGACGTTCTTGATGCTTGTGACTTCTTCCTATGATGCTCCATAATTCTCAAATCTTCACGACGTTGTCGTAAAATCGGCTCAATTTCTTTCACAGGTCCTTGCGCGACAATTCCTTCTTTCTCTACCACAGCAACATGTGTTATCCAATCAGGCAAAGGGTCTTGAATCCTCTCGCCAATTATCACATAGGGGGATGGCGGAAGAGACCTCAGCACGTCCGAAATAACATTGCGTGCATCCGGATCAAGTGCAATAAAAGGTTCGTCTATCAGTAATAGTTTCGGTTCAAGTAGCAAAGTACGGGCAATTCGGGCACGACGTTTCTGGCCGTTAGAAAGACTAGCAATCCATTTATCCAATAGATCTTCTAAATAAAGCTTTTTGACAATTGTATCAAACAGTTTTCTGCCCTCTAACGTCGCATCCAGCTTTGTAGTGGCGCCGGCACCGGCTCCTTTTGTAGTTATATAGTCATACACGCTTTGGTCATTTGGTTCCCTGTATGACTCATACCGTGCACCTAGATGTGTTGAATTCACATTTTTTTTCGATGCACGGAATTGGATATGGCGAATGCTTGTAGAGGGCCATTGGTCTTTGAGAAAAGGATAAGAACGTGAATTCGGAGGGTCAGCTGGAAGTTGCGCGGCTATAACCTGTAGGAATTGCGATTTATATGTACCTGTTATAGCCCATATCTCGTTGGTCTTTATGTCCAGTGATATTGGTTTCGTGAATAATTTCTTACCTGAAGATGGTAAAAGAAACTGTGCATTCTTTAGAGAGAAAACTTTATTCATTCAGAGGTATACACGAAGACAAAATATTTGAATCGAGCAATCCCTTAATAATTATGACAATTCTCGTCTAAAATAGCCTCGGTAGTATTGGGGGGAGTATAGAAAAAGGTAATTCTTATTTAAAACTATATATTAGGAAAATCCCTTATATTAAGTATTAAAGAAAGGGAGTTTGACTTACATTCTAATTTGCATTAAGCCTTCACCCCACAAACGCACGAGAATACCTTACATTCTCTACACCGAATGGAGAATCGAATAAAAATGAATAATATAGGCTGCAAAGACAGTAGATATAACGGTAATTTAATAATGCATCCTGCGTATATCGGCGATAACATACCTCTAGGCAGTGAATCAAAAATCGACATCCGTACTACACACCCCGCATCGTTTCGATCGAAACAATTCGCCTTAAAATTATAAGCATAAAAGTACTTATATTTTCACCTTTTTTTTAAGCTGAAGGAGAACAAGTATTGAATTTAAAAAAAGCATTCAATTCAAAGAAATTTATTATTGAAAGTGCGCGCAGGTGAGCAAGCAAACGTATATGATGTATATCGCTCTATAGTTTAGATTTTACTAATCCATTAACGGATGTAAGAGCCTCAATTGCTTCCGAACCAATACGGTCAAGTAGTACTTGACAGGTCGGGATATCATGGATTAATCCTACAGTCAAACCTGCAGTCCAAATACCTGCATCTGGATCGCCATTCTCGTAAACCAGGCGGCCTCTTGCGCCAGCAACCAACTGTGCAATATCCTCGAATTTGATGTTTTCCTTCTTTTCCTTCTCGATCTTGTTGACTTCCTTTGCAACTGAATTCTTATACACTCTAGAGGTGTTTCGAAGGGGTCGGAAAATGTGAGTAGTAGAATACTCGTCCGAAGCGACAATAGTTTCCTTAATCTTGTGGTGAATAGGTGATTCAGTTGTGCACATGATTCTAGTGCCCATATTGACAGCCGTAGCTCCTAGAGTCAGTGCTGCAGCAAGACCGTAGCCATCAGCAAATCCACCCGAAGCAATAAATGGAATTTTAAGTCGTTGGCGGCAGAGAGAAAGCAGAATAAGACCTGGGAAATCGTCCTCGCCAGGATGACCTGCACATTCGAAACCGTCGATTGAAATACAATCAACACCTTTACGTTGAGCAATCAAAGCATGTTTCAAATTGACGCATTTATGGATCACAATACCGCCTTTCTTTTTTATTATCGGTAGAATAGGCGCCATATTTCCGGCTGTCTCAAAAATTCTAATACCTTCGTCGAGTGCAGCCTCAGCATAGCTTTCATAGTTTGGAGGTCTCATTGATGGAAGCAAAGTGATGTTGACCGCGATTGGCTTGTCGGTCAATTTCTTAGCCTTTCTAATCTCCTCTCTCAAAGCTTCAGGCGTAGGCTGAGTTAAGGCAGTCAAAGTACCTAACCCACCTGCATTCGATACTGCTGCTGCTAGTTCAGCCCTGCCAACCCATTGCATGCCTCCTTGCATCACAGGATATTTAATTCCTAAGGTCTTGGTAAACCAAGTTTCAATAACTGCTGGGCTCATATTATATTAAGTAGATTGTATCTTCAATTACTTTACCTATAACAGGCATATATATAGGTAATGGACAAAAAGTAGTGATCGAAAAATGCGGGGTCACCATCCTCCTCGGTAAAGCACATATTGGGACGTGCCATTTAATCATAAGACAAACAAAAAATTGGTACACTCTACATTAAGAACATGCAACTTTAATACATACAAGGTTTGACAGATTTATGTCAGGTACCGTGATAATTATATTAATAGGTATTCATTATGATCGTTATACTAGCTGCAAAGGTAACTATCTGGTAGTAGAGCTCATAATACACTATAGAGAGTCGTTTCAGAGTAGTAAATCTTTTCATGGTAGAATATGCTCCTGATCAGTTTCAAATGTTCTCAAATATATATCTCTTGCTGTCGCTTCAAGCTTCTCTGCGCGTTTTGCCTCATTTTCGTAACAGTTTGTTCGCAATTCAATCGCATTCTTTTCAGCTTCTAAAAGATATTTATGTTCCCACAATGATTTCAGCGCATCAGCCGATTCTTTAACGACGTCGGCAATGTCGGTGCGAATTTGCAGCGTTTTCTCTCGATAATCCTTGCTTTTAGAACTCAGATCGTCAATGCGTTTCGTTGCACTTGAAGCCAATATACTCAACTTACTCTCTAATAACTCTGCAATCAATTGAGGATTATTGTCATCGAATGATTTGTCATCAGGTAGCTGTAACGAAGCGGTATTAGAGTTCATCTCTTCTTCAATAGCTTCTATTATCTTTTTCTTCCTATCCGGGTCAACAGGACTCAATATAAACCCAACACTAAGCTCATTGGTTTCACTTATAGGATACTCAGTATTGTCTGAAACGATCAAATCCAACATTGTCTTGTTAATACTTTTTGTAACAGAATCTTCGATGTTCTTAGATTCATTCGCGAATGAGTTTTTCAGTGCAGTAATATCACTGATTCTCGGCAGGTTTTTCTTTAAGACTTCGGACATAGATTCCAGCTTAAACTGACGAGCTTTTTTAGCTGCTGCTTGAGCAATAAGACCTTTATCCTCAGATAGAGTAGTTTCTGCGCCCACTTCCAGATTTTCATTTCCTTCCTCGTTTATATCGACGTACTCAATATCGTTCTGCGTCTCAGGTAATGTTTCAAAACGCAAATCATTAGATCTTGCAGATATTATACCAGTTTCTTGATTATTGTTATCTGGTATCTGCATCTTCCGCCGTTTAGCTATTCGATCCTGTTCATAGCGTTCCAATTCACGCTCCGCTTTAGCCTTCATAGCAGCTGTATCAATAGCCTTGGGCAAATTATCTTTGTGATGTCTTTTTCGCCTCAGGTCATTTTTAATTTGAGCGTCATTATCTTTTGCTCCGTCAGCAGAAACTTTTCCACTAATTACCTCATTACGATATTTGTCTCTTTCTGACACATTAGCTTTCTCCTCCTGTGTGGTATCGTAAAATCCAGGAGCGGGTTTCATTTCAAAAGGAATTTCTTCATTATAATCAATGTGCGTTTTGCTCTTCTTGGCTTTAGTTTTGATATTGATTCCAGCAGCCTTTAATTCTCGTTGTTTCTGAAGATTTGCTATTCGTGTGCTTTCTTTAGTTATCCGTTCTCTTTCTTTCCGTTTAGCTTTTTTGCCTTGCGTATTGAGTAACCTCGCACGAGCTTCTGCAAGCATTTCCAGCTCGTCATCATCCATATCAACGGCGTCAGGGATTGCAGGTCTCATCTCAGCGATCGCATCGATCTCACCAGGAACAATAGAGGAACTGGATGAACCAGATTCGTCATTGCCGCCCAAGAGAGCTTGATATCGTTCAAGACATTGATTAGCTGTTCTATCTAGTAAAGGTCCTATAGTGCGCCACTGCGTAGGCATCAATTTAGCAAGTCTTAAAAGCTTGCGGTCTTCCTCTGGCGACCATGCTCTTTTCGTAATGTTTGGATCAAGCCACTCATCCCAGCGAGCCTTGACCTGTCTGGGCGTTTTATGAGTCAATAATGAAGATACTCGAGCCCATTGGTTCAACCCATATTTAGCAATAGCAGCTTTCACGATTTCATCTTCGACATTAGTCCATGTGTCTTTCTTGCTCATTGTTTAAATGTGTGGTGGTTATCGAAAACCAGGAAGAAGACGTTATTGCTTGAAAAGGCAACTCCCAATTAGGCTCTTCCATCTGTGAATCTTTTTTTTTTTTTTCACCGACTCTCCTTTTTCATATACTAATTTTTTGTTTCTTCTTCTCTGAATCGAGGCCACTGAATAAAATGGAAAATATACAGCAATTTATGCCTAACACTACAGTTGCTACAATTTTATGCTGCAACTGCGGGGTTCCTATGGACGGTAGCAGTGGCATTGCAATGTGTAACGACTGTATCATGCTTACTTCTGATATCACTTCTTCGATCCAGCGCGAATCAAATTTACAATTTTGCAGAAACTGTGAGAGATATTTACAGCCTCCTTCACATTGGGTTACTGCAAAATTGGAATCGAGAGAACTTTTGGCTCTTTGTTTGCGTAAACTGCGTGGTATGGGCAAAGTCCGACTAGTTGACGCCAATTTCTTATGGACGGAACCACATTCGCGCCGTATCCGGGTTAAGGTAACCGTACAAGGAGAAACCTCACAAGGTGCTATTCTTCAACAGTCGTTTGAAGTTGAGTATGTTGTATTACCTACCCAGTGCCCTGACTGTGCAAGATCATTCACTGTCAATACCTGGAGAGCCAGTATCCAAATTCGCCAGAAAGTCCCTCATAAGAGAACTTTCTTGTATTTAGAACAACTTATTCTCAAGCATAATGCACATCAGGATACAATATCAATCAAAGAATCAAAGGATGGTCTTGACTTTTATTACTCTTCACAGCAACATGCTCTAAAAATGATAGACTTTCTTGCTCAGGTCGCCCCTATTCGTTCTAAGCGTGCCGAAGAGCTAATCTCTGAAGACACGCACACTGGAAACAAGAACTACAAATTCTCTTTCTCTGTAGAAATTGTTCCTATATGCAAAGATGATTTAGTAGTTTTGCCTTTAAAAACTGCTAGACAGCTTGGAAACATATCACAATTAACAATCTGCTCTAAGATCAGTAATACGGTTCGTGTGATAGACCCGGTATCATTGCAGATTGCAGATGTATCTACTAACGTTTACTGGAGAACGCCTTTTGTGAGCCTTTGTGATGCTACAAGTTTAGTTGAGTTCATGGTGCTCGATATTGAGTTAACTGGCCCAACAAATGGAAAATACGCGCTCGCTGAAGCAACAGTTGCTAGAACCGTGGATTTAGGTCGCAATGATGATACATATTTTGTCAGAACGCATCTTGGTAATCTTTTACATTCAGGGGATTTAGCTCTGGGTTATTTTCTCACAAATACAAATTTCAATCATGATTTGTTTGACTCATTGGATCAATCACGTGTTCCAGACGTCGTCTTAGTGAAGAAGCATTACCCCCGTCGCCGTCACAACAGAAACCGTAATTGGAAATTGCAGCGTATGGCGAAGGAACATAATGATGCCGATAATTCTGCGAAGAGTAAGAAGGATCATGATCAGGTTGAGCAAGATTACGAAATGTTCTTACAAGAACTAGAGGAGGATGCTGAACTCAGAAACACTGTGAACCTTTACAAACGTAAAGATGAGGCTATGCCGAGTGCTGCTAGTGCTCACCCTGAGGAAGATGACGATATGGAAGATAGCGCATCGTTGCCTGAGATTGATGTGAATGAGCTGTTGGATGAACTTGATGATATGCATATTGCAGAATAAAGGCTATGCGCATTCTAATTTACACAACTACATAAGGCCATGACATTTTTTTTCCTCTTCTTTTTGGGGGATACGGAGGGTTTTTTATCGATCATTTTTTTTCTTAGCATAATTCAAAAAATTCTACCCAAAACAGATTTTATCTTATCGAGTGTAGAAGATTTCGCTTCAGAAGTAGTGACAGCTTTTTGAGTAAACTGTCTTTTAGCAGGGGGTTCAAAAGTATCCATTTTAGGCTCATCAAACTCATTAGAATCATTATTACTTTCTCTAGCCCGCTTCTTCTTTTTAATAGCTTCAACTTCTTTAGCCTTTTCAACATTAGCGATGAAAGTTTTGTTGAGTTTAGTAGCGTGTGCCACTTCAGATCTTAATCTGGTCTGACGTACACGTGCTTCATATGCTGTTTGCTCAGTGAGATGGTGCCACTTAAATTTATGTAAATATTTCACATTAAGAATGTCATCGTGATAGAATGAGCTCTTCTTCCCGCCAATAATATTTCCGTTGAGCGCCAAAGCAGCTGTTTTAGCATCTTTTTTGCGAACAAACTCCGCCCAACCTTCACTATAAGATTTTTTCTTATTACCACCATTTTTTACTCTAGCCTTGTAAGCTTTTGGATCTTCTGGTGCAAGATATATACGGTCGATTTCACCAAACCTAGATAGGATATGCCTAAGTTTAGCAGGCTTCATGTAAGGTGGGATTCTGGATATGTAAACGACGCCAGACTTGGCAATTTTCTTTCTGACTTTTTCACTTTCTTCAGCTAGAGACTTGGTGTCATCTAATGCAAGGCTTTCCTCGAGTCGCAGCTGAGGTTTCAGTGCTTCGTATTGTTGTTTGATTCGATCTATTTCTGCATCGCTATAATCATCATCAGAGTCGAGAAGCTGCACCTTTTGTGTTTCTTCAATATCAACAGTCCGTACAAACTCATCATCAGAGTTATTATCAATGCCTAGCAGTTCATCGGCTTTAGAAGACATGGTCAATATAATGCAGGGTTCTATAATGAAGTTGTAATTTGTATTTGGTAAATGATGGTGAAATGCGCTACACCCAAAGAGGTGCACCAAAAGTTTAATTTTAATTTTCCCACCCTTTTTTTTTCTTCTCGAGATAAATTAAATCAGACACTCATTATGGCTAAGTCTAAGCATTCAAGGAAAACAGCTAACAGTTGGCGTAAGAATATAGACATTAGCGAAATTGAGACTGCGTACGAAGAGTCTAATGTTGACTTAGGCTTTGAGATCGATACAGTTGGCGATGAAAAGCTCAAAAATGAAAAGAAACTGAAAGCTCATGAAATACTTTACGGCAATGACTCAGGGAATGCACCTGTGATTGGGCGCGTGAAGCCAGTCAAAATTATTAGTAAACCTTTGAAAAAAACTGTACAAAATGTCAATATGAAGAATATTACTGAAATGATGCGAAGATCAGGCAGAATTAAAGGTGCACTTCCTGATTTTCTAGACGATAGCACGAATACCAACGAAACATATGATGCCTGGGGAACCACTGAATCCTCACAGAATAAACCGATGCCGCAGCCATATACACCAGCAAGTAAACCTCCTAAAAGTTTGAAACTCACAAGGCAACGATTTACCGAGTCAGACGATGCTGTTCTTATTGCGAAGGACGGCCTATCGTACAACCCTGCTGCGGAAGCTTGGAAAGCAGCTGTGGACGTAGAGCTGCAGATTGAACAAACGAAGGAAGTTGAACGGCAAAAGGAAGAAGAAATGAAGAAGAAAATTAAAGAGTTGATGGATCAAGAAGAACGTGACTCTAACCCATCTGACTCGGAATCTGAATCAGAAACTATGTTAGACCAAGAACAAGACGATAAACTATCTATCAATCCGCCCGTTCAAGTCAAATTAAGAACAAAAGCTAAGTTGAATCGAATTGAAAAGCAGCGTCAAGAACGACTTTTAGCATTACAGAAACGAAGGGCCAAAGAAGCTGCAAAACGCTATGTGCCTTCGAGGAAAGCTACAGCTGTTGTGAAGGCTACTGTCAAACCATTAATCAAACACAAAATGGGCAAATATGAGGTGCCTGAAGAACCGTTGGCGATTAAATTATCTGATGAATTGACAGATTCTTTACGAAGATTGAAACCTGAAGGAGATCTAGCTACAGAACGATTCATACGGTATCAGCAACGAGGAATACTTGAAGCTCGTAGGCGTGTTCGCAGGAGTATTGCCCGTACTAAGACTACAGAAAAATGGGCTTATAAGGATATCAAATAATTATCTAAAAATAATCACTGTTTTTTGCTGATGTACATTCACCGACAATAGTAAAGAGAACTTGCTCAGTTGTAAAGTTTCCTCACTAACCAGAGTCCGCTGTTACCGCCCCCTTTTCTTCCCGCCTGGCAATCCCAAAGTAATATTGACCCGTTTCTTCCTATCTTTTACATTCAATCATAATTGGTCTAGTTGTGCATTTATAATAGATATATTGACAGCTCTTTCTGCATAATGTTTTCGATTCTTTTAAAGGTAAGTTTTAATGTAGCCCACATTGCTGTTTTGACTCTCTTTATCTAACCTATATAAAAAACTCAGCGATTTCTATGTTGCATTCCACTTTCCACCGGCGCCGAACTTGTTGCATTGTTCGGCATGATAAATAACGCTTCAGGCTTATATGGTATTCTTTCTATTGTCACTGGTCATAAATTTAATGCAGCACAACTGGTACTTAATATATTCAGTCTAATTAACTTGCCATTGTTTGTGTACGGCTTTCGAACAATACGCAAGCGAAATGCTTCGGGAACAATTATATTCAGTTTTATATACCTTCTTCAGACCCTCTGGAGTCTTGCATTTACTATATATTTTTGCGTGATGTGGTTTCGAAATGCTAACTCGTCTGCTAGAAATTCTACACGTGCTTCATCTACCTCAAATCAAGGAATGACCATAAAAAATGAAGATGCTCTCTCGATATTCACCACAGTAATCGTCCTCTTAACGAAATTCTACTTCACACTTGTTGTATTCTCATATATGAAACTATTAGCTTCAAAAAGAAGGCAACAAGAAGACCTTGATTTATACCCAGCAGTCAACATTTGACCTACATTAATTATATCACTACAAGCCACGATCTAACATCTTAAAAAGAATATGATTTCATGCGCAGATAAACATGAAATTAATGCGTTATTATTTTCTTTTTTTCTTATTATCTAAAATAGCCTCTGAAGTGTGCTAGCACTTTCATGAAAAAAAGTATTGGCTCTTCAGAACCTGCGTAAGATCAAGATCTCCACGCTCAGGAATCTCTGGAAATTTCACTTGCCACGGAACTGTAATGCTGCCTTTCACCTTAGGAGCTGCACCTTCTTCTTCAGTAGCAGCTGATGCTTCGTCCAAGAGCTCAATATCTTCATCCGACACTAGCGCGACCTCAGGTCCTTCTCCAGCATTCTCAGACGACTTTTTATGATGTTTCCTAGCCTTCGGTTTACCGGATCTCGAAGGAGATTTCATAATCTGCCCTGAAATTTCTTCAAATTCCACGTCAGACAAAATCGTAGATGCAGTAACCATATTTCTGCCCTTTTCTCTCTCTCCTTCCTCATGTGATTTGAGTAGCGACTCGCGTTCAGCTTCTAAAGCAAACCAATCTCTGAGATGCGGTATCCGTCCTATTCTCTCCTTCGTGTCTTTCGCTAACTGTTTCAGCTGCGCATATTTCGGGTGGGAGGGAACAATATTGATCGGGATATAATGAAATTCAGTGCGCTTCAAGAATTCCTTATGTAACTTAGCCACTAAATCAGATGTATGCAATCGAACAAAACATGCGCGAATTTTGTCATTCATTTTTCCCACATCGCATGCATGTGTCCAGTAAGAATCATGCACAGAAGCAAAAGATAAACCAGCCTCATGACATTCAATGGCGGTCATCATCATATGGGTAGCATCTAACGAGTGAATGAAGTTCGGCGGCAGCGCGCTAGCCTGCTTTCTGGAATCCGCAGAATTCAGCTGGTACGGATCAGACAAATACACCGTTTGTAGCCTTGTGACGACCTGTTCCTTTGTCATCTTTCTGTAAGGCTGAACAATAGGCAGTCCAAACGGAGTAGTCCACGTAACTGAACAGACAGATTTCGGAGCACGGCGTGTGTCAACAGCCTCCAAGCAGTCTTCAGTTGTCACTGATTTAGTAATAATACGCGCAGCAGCAACAAGCCAGTCTTGGATTTCATGCGCTCCATAAAAAAGCTCACGAATTGCTCCAAAAACTTTCTTTGTGACATAGATAGCACACATATACCGCTTTTCTTCAGGAATGCTATCAATTTCTTTCAATTGTCCGTTGATTTGCTCGCGAGCTCCAACAAATGTTACACCATACACACTTGTCATAACAGTTTGTTTAACCACTTTTCTGGTAATGTTATCAGCCATTAATGTTGCAAGCTCAGATATACCAGCACTTTTATGTTCAAGATCTTCCCTGATTGATGCGCGTACCATATCAGCGACTTTAGTGTAAACATCTCGCGGGATCTCCGCGGGCAGCAGGTTAACTTGATTAGCACCTTCGATATCACCACCCAGCGCTGCATAGTGCTGCAAGCCATTGCAAGTTCCATCTTGATGTACAGGAAGTCTGGACTTGAACAGCGTAGGATCGGGGCACCTTAGAGCTTTCTCCAATTCCATACAAGCACCTAAGGTCTGAAAAGGTTTGTCAGCATATTTCCACCACATCTTCCCATTAAGAGGATTAGTCGCTGAGTCAACAATCTCGGCAATGTGTTCATCAACAAATCGCACGCGATCGTCGAGACTCATTTTATCTTTTCCGAATAGGTTAGCAAGGTGAATCTTAAGCCAACGAAGTCCTTCAACTCCAAGTGTCTTAGGTTGCCAAAATACAAGAAGCGACCTCGTAAGATCATTTCCAAGATGGTTAAGCAACGGAGGAATTGGATAGGCACGACCTCTAAAATCAACATTATGAGGAAAGAAAAATCTTTCACCAATTAAAGACCTGGCTATCTCGAGTTTGTAATTCAAATCACATCTTTGAGAATGGTCACTTCTGTATTTGGACATCATCAAGCGGCATGTGCGAGCCCAGTCACGACGTTCCTGGGGAGATGCGCCTTCACCAGGTGATTTAGGAAGGTCCGGCTCGTCACTAAGCTTTGCAGGAATATCTAAAAACTCTTCTCCTTTGTTCCATATTTGAGCAATCACCTCAAAGAGTGAACTATTAATCGTCCAAGGTGTCTCTCCAAGAATAGACACACTTTCTAAAATTTTATCCATAGTACCATTTTCAATTGCAGTTTGAATATACACTTTTTGTTCGATTGATACTGTGCGAACAAGTTCGTTCGGTGCAGTCAAATAACCACCAGTGACATTACTGGTCCATGGAAGAGGCTTAACTAGCATCGGAAGCAGCTGAGGGTTTGCACTCTGTTTCATGTCACCTTCGGCCAAGTATTTCAGTATTTCTGGATGCGGATTAATAACGCCAATCTTTCTTCCATTTCGATATATATATGAATGACTGAAAGCATCAATTTTTTTGGTCACAGATTCGTTAGTTACACTATCAAATCTCGTCACAGGGACCTTAACAACATCCATGACAATAGACATGACGAATGCACCAATTCTGACTTTCGTATCAGTAGTCCAAATCTTATCAAACGGATCAGCACTATCCTTGTGCTTTTTCACGATTGAGAGGAGTTGTCTATTTGATAGTGATTTTGTATCTCGGTTGGGATTCCGCTTTGTATAGCGTACAACATGATATTCGAGATGGATAGCATCGCCAATAGCGTTTAAGACTCTTGAAGTTGATAGTTCTTCCGAACCCATAGCCACAAGACGCAAGAGCTCCAATAAGGAGATGACACTAACTTGGTCTGTAGGAATCGCTGATAACAAACCTAAAACTTCATGCCTTGACTCGGTGTTGTTCATAATACTTCGATCAGATGAAGTAGCTAACTCATCCCTAATCCTATCTAGCTCTTTTTCGATTCTGCTTGTGACAGCTTTATTCCAAGTATAAAGAAGCGTATTTAACTTCTTCATCATTGGAAGCGATCCGCGTTCAATTGAAGCAGAATATTCTTCTTTCCAGCGTTCAGCAGCACTGTTTAGTGATGTCGTCTCCAACGCAATTTCACGACGGCGATTAAATGAGTCAAACACCTGTTCAAGAGGGGCCCGGGCTTCAGGTTCCAGAGTACTTGACATCTCCAGCAACTTCCAGTAGGTGCCCAATACGGCATCGGTGTCACGCTCGTCACCGAAAAATGGAATAGTTTTAGAGACTTGAGCTCTATCAGAGGAACTCAACTTATGCAATGCATCTTGTATTTCTTGAGGAGCAAAGCTTACACCATCTGCGAGACCACCGAGCATGCTTTTAACGTATTTATAACCGACGCTTTCAACATCGTCCAGCTGTTCGATAATTTCCTGTTTAGGGTCCAAAGGGCGCATTTCAGACTTATTGGAACATAAAGAAACAAGCGTAGGAAGTGTTCTATAAAGGTTATCGACATGTCGTTTGGGTTCTTCCGAAAGATCAGTCAGATCTGCCTGTGCGATTTCTCCAGAACGTATCACATCAGGAAGGCTATCCGGCGAGAGATAGAAAAGTTCTTCGATAATTGAATAGAGTGGTATATCTCTGGCTAAACTTGTAATCTGTATTTGCGAGCGTATAAATTCGTGCTTTTTGAGATCTGGTGCAAGTGTGCTAGCAGCCCATAGCAGAAGAGCGATAGTTTTGCTTGTAGGAATAAAATTTTTGTGATCTAAAGCTTCCTTAAATGTGTCTTCAATGATAGTGAAGTTAATATTAACTTCTATTAATCGAGTGATATATTCGTTGAAAAAAAGAGAGTACTCATCGTCAGTCATTGAGCTTCTCATGTTCTTGAGGATAACTTTTGCTCGATCAATGTTACCGTGCGAAAGGCAAGAACTTAAGACGTTAAGCAGTTTAAACCTATCATTTGCATCAAAAGAAGTACGTGATGCTGAAATATGTGAATTTTCTTTCTGAAGTTGTGAAAAGAATGAACTGTTGAAATTTTGAGATTCATTCATCGCTCGTTTTCTTTGCCTAGTTGCAAGCGAAGGGAATGCAAGACCGAAATCACCAAGTCTATCTCTAGAAATAACTACAACATCCTCAGTAGATTGAGAGGTAGCTAGAGGTATTCTAAGACTGTGATCTATAGGTGTAGGATCAGAATGCGCTTGTGCGATGCTCTTACGATACAATCCATTGTGAATTGCTCTTAGAGTAACTATTTTCGGCACCTTCACTGACTTCGGCATAATGAAACAAAACTGCAAAGTACAAATATATATATATTAATGATTAACAGTAAACCAAAAAAGTAGAAAGTTTCTCAGAAACGAGAAATATTTATTTGAATGCGTCGTTTGCTATATATTTTTCTTTCACACTTGTATAAATTTGCAAAGTTGGGAGTTCCCGGAACGCTTCCAAGAAGAAAAAAAGCCCTAAATAAGGTTTTAAAGTTTAACAAGTATACTTCATATAGAGCTTTTCGTATGCAATTGTTTTGTACGACTAAGCTATCATAATTTAGTAATCATAGCTAAAAAGTTTACCAGACATCTTCCTGATATCTGTTTTGCACTCTCAAAGATTTGACCACTTCCTCAGCTTCAGACTCGGTGATACCTTTGTATTTAGCAATGATAGTAGCCAAAGTATGAGAAACGTCTCGAGCCATATGAGATGCATCTCCACAGACATAGAAATTAGCTCCTTCGTCTATATACTTGCATACAAGTTCACCATACTCAAGTAGTTTGTGTTGCACGTAAACTCTATCCTTTCCTACGCGCGAGAACGCAGTTATAAGTTTGAACTTATCACCTAATTGCTCTCCAATTTCATTCCACTCTTCCTGGTAGAGGAAGTCTTGTTCAGGATGCCTTGATCCAAAGAACAAAATCATAGGTCCAACTGGTGTCCCATTTCGTGCTTGATTTGCTCTTTCATGAACAAAACCCCTAAACGGAGCAACACCAGTTCCAGGGCCTATCATGATAACCGGTTTAGTGGGGTCTGTAGGCAACTTGAAGTTTGATCGGCGGATATGTACAAGCATTTTCAATGTATCAGAAGATTTGTCAGCCAAATACCCTCTAGGTCCTTCGTGCTGATAATCAACCTTAAATTTATCATTATCAACAGTATTGCTTAAAAGGTGCTTAAGCTTCTTAATATAATTTGTAGCAACTCCTTTCAGCGGCTCTTTTCGTCCTGGGATACGAATCGACTCCACAACAGCAGTGATGCTGAATTTCTTTTTGTCAACTTGGGATGAAGATGAAATCGAATAATATCGCGGTTGCAATCGGGGTAACGTTTCAATCATGATAGTGAAGGGTATCTTATCCCAAGGCTGTCCATTACTGCACAATAATAACGTCTGCGCAATATTTAAAAACTGAGAACTAATTTCTTCTTGAAAGAGGTCCTTATCGCTAGAGAGTCTAAACGCTTCCTTTTTTGCTTCAGGTGTTGGTGCAAACCCGAGTAACGTAGAGAGAAACTGTCTCGAACAAGGCCCATTAATTTCCAAGTAGTATCTAACAGTATCCTCGTATGTAGTTGGAACAGGGAAAGGCACTTTGGCGGTAGGGTCTGTGGCTTTGATAGTATAGGCAGTACTTTTCTTATCTAAGAGTCCCAAAACCATGAGGAGCCGTTCAACTTCTGTTTCATTGTTGGGGGCCCAGACAGCAGCATGATCTCCTGTGACATAAGTAAGATTACTTCCTGTAAGGTCAATATCCATATGAATACAGCTTCGGTCCTTGGCGTTAAAAAGTTCTCTAGTTGCGACAATCTTAGCGGGAAATGGATTGTGAGCAGAGTGTGCACCAAGTGATTCCGAAGTAGTGTTATGAAGCAAATGATTTTTATTCGGCTCACCATGGTAAACTGAATCATCAGAAACTTCATCAAGTTCAGTCAGTTCAAGAGAAGGCTGATATACGTATTCTTTCTCCTTGAGGTTGAATTCAGAAGTAGCAGCGGTCCATAATTCTTCCTTCCACGCAAGATAATCTTCTTCCATAGTTCCCGCGCCTTCATCACCTTCGCCAGAAGGACCTACGCGAGAAGCACCTAAAGCAAGAAGAGCTTTATTCACCAGCCTAGAACAGTGATTGTAATGTTCGTAAGTGTTGTTTCCTAAGCCGAATATCGCGTATTTTAGATTTGAAAGAGGGCTTTCATCTGCAGATTGCCCATTTGCAAACGTAACATCTTCACCGGTAATAAAATTGAAAAACAACTCAGCGTTGTCTGTGGGTTCACCTTCACCATATGTAGCCAAAACAAAAGCAACAAACTTATCAGAGGGGAGTTCATTGAGGTTGGACAAATCGTACTCCTCGAGGTCTGCCACCATGGCAGGGAGGCCGAATCTAGCTGTTGCTTCTTTGGCCAGACGATTAGCATAATCTTCTGCTGTTCCAGTTTGAGAGCCAAAAAAGATTACCATAGTCTTGTCTGTTTCTTCCATAGTTTTTATAATATTTCCTTCTGCCTCTTCTGCTGAAGTGCCTATGCTATTGTACATTTCTTCTGGAGAAGGTGTCTTACCCCATAGTCGTCCTTTGGTTAGAAAACCGAGTGTCAGTATAAGAATGATAATTAGCACAGATATATCATAAACATCGAATGCAGATTCAACATTGGCGTCCGTCATGATTACAAGTTAAGATAGGGAAATGACCTGATATTTATCGTCTCTTGATAAAATAGCCGTGAACTGGGACTTATGTATACTTTGTTGAAT
Source organism: Tortispora ganteri (assembly GCA_030573865.1). NCBI lineage: Eukaryota > Fungi > Ascomycota > Trigonopsidomycetes > Trigonopsidales > Trigonopsidaceae > Tortispora > Tortispora ganteri. The sequence continues at coordinate 244,281 of JAJMEA010000003.1, forward strand.
AGGTTGTATAAGTCACTAAACAGATTTGTAGTTGAGGTGAAACTCTGTCACTATCTCTATGTTTTTATATAAAGAATATGAAGGTATTGATTTAACACGTTCAGAATGCCACGATATAATACTTCTTAACAATATAGCGTGTGCAGAACAGAAAGACTGTTGTTGACTTTAGGGGGGTACTCGGAAAAGAATAGACTTTCTATAAACCGCTAAATATTCCGACTTGGTTGCTATAGGTTTCCGAAATTCGAGGGGTTCGCGATTTCGATGAGAACTAGATACAGCGCTTAGCTTGCATCTCTGTAGTTTTTAACTGTCTTTTAGCGCGCTTTACGCTGATATAGCCTCTTTAAACAATATATGAGTATGTGCCCCATTACTTTTGTGGCAATGCGATGAACAATTAGCACATACGTTATATTGTGAGAACCGAACGACCCACAGGGCATGGTACTGACTGAAGGATGAAAGCTAATGCAACATAACCTATACGATTAAAATAATTCAATGAATTTGTGGATAATGTGATGAATTTTGTAGATGTACGTATCTATCTTATATCGAAATAAAAGGGGTGCATCATAGTAGCTCAAAAATTAGCTCGCCGATAGGTGATCACTTGGGAACATACAGGTTACATTGACACTAAAACTCACCCCCTAGCACCACTCAAACTAGGACTTGCAGCTTCTCTTTATTATTTCAATGTCTAGTAGTGATCTAGAATATCCTAAACCAGGATTTTATCCTGTGCGAAAAGATTCTGTTGTTGATTTGTCATCAATCGTTGCTAAACTACCAGAAACAACTAGCGATACAGAAAATCGCATCCCTGCATCGCTCAGCGTGCCACAGAATCTGTCTTATACAGACACAAGTTTTGCTGAACATTCGTTCAGTAACGATACTAGCTTTTCAAATTTTCACCAATCTTACGATGTAGCTAGATCACGTTCTTTTTCTCACACACCTACCCTTATTGAAGACACCCGTCCTCATGCCGCTGTCTCTATTGATCTAAACATTGCATCACAGAATGCTACAATGCACTACTCCACAGACACTCAAGCTAACAATCATAAATCTTCTGATCTAGATTTTTCTGAATATAATTCAAGCTCCAAAGAGCAACTCGAACTTAAGAGCCCTACAGAATACGCTTTACATATCGTGTTTACTCAGTTTGTCCGCTATGCTGAACGCAAAATGTATAAATGTTTATCGTCCGGAGATACTGAACCAAATTTGGTCCAACTTCTCGGCCCAGGAGTAGATCCTACACTCGACAAAATAATCAGTTCTCTTGGATATTTGGCGCGAAAGAAACCTAAGCCAGTGATCGACTCAGTAATGTTTTGGCGCAAATCAAAAACGGAACATTCAATGTCCAACCTTGCTGCGAGCAACAATGCTTCCTTGCCAAAACAGTACCATCGCTCTACGCACTCAAGAAATCTTTCCTCTAATGCACTACCTTTCCCTCAAAGGGAAACTCGCTCTAACCTTATTAACTTCACTACGGGCCATGTTAGGGGATTCAGATCTTCCGATTCAAGTATATCTGTTGAAAATGACGCTCAAGCAAGAGTTTTACAGAACGAACGCAGAAGCCTCGTAAGCATCTATATTCTTTGCCGAGTTCTTCTTGAAGTAATCAGACAAGCACCTCCTGAAGTCTTGGGTACTGAATTATCAGAAAAACTAGAAGAAATCATCTTTCGCCAACTGCGAGATACTGACCCGGAGTGTTTAGCTTCAAGCGCATCATATCGGGCAAATTGGACTCTGTTTGCCCAGTTACTTGGTGAAATGTCAGAACGAAGATTTGCTTCTACTAGCGATTATTTTATTGCCGAACTTGAAAAGCCAGTTCGTGCTGACATAAATAAAGAAGCCACAAAAATGAATGAATCTAACATTGAGGTGCTTATATACGGAATGCGTTATTTGAAGCTCAAAATTTATCCTCCAGAAGCATTTGACGAAGCTGTCGACTTTCTTAGCTGTATGGCTGAATTCTTTTCCGTTTCACATGGTCGGAAAATTAAGCAGGCTTATGCCACTATTTTGCATCACTTATTATTCCCTGTCTCTACATCTATAACACTAGAAGCTAATAATCCTACTTGGATCAAAGCTACAGAGATCATATATGTTAAAACGCAATCCATGGTTACAAAGCAGAAATATTGGGCGCATTTGTTTCCTCTTCTTTGCACTGTTTTATGTGTCTCAACCCATGAATTTTTCTCGAAACATTGGAGTGCCACTATTGAAAATTATGCTGCCAAGTACCGTGACTCTTCTACTCGTGCAATTTATTTGGCTAGTGTTTCGCGTTTATTATGGGTATATTTATTTAGATACCCTGAATCGCTCAATAATGTTGTTAAGCGACTAGACCAGATTACAAAAATATTACTTCCATCCAACAAGAAGTCATTTCTTTATACAGCTGATCTGGGACCTATGGAAGCACATATTGCATACGTGATTCGATGCATAGGTTACAACCACAGGGAATACTGTTTTACCAAATTACTTCCACCCCTTCTTAATATGGATGCACTCAATTCTTCAGGCTCAAATGTTGCCACACTCTCTCTTGATACTGTGCACCCGGAGCGAGCTATTACTGGAATTCTTTGCTATGCACAAATGCTGGGTGACCGTGCCTCAGGAAATCCACCGGGAATGTTCCCTGATGACGACACAGATAACATCGTTAATAAAGGAATCAATTCTCTTCACGAGCCTTTCAAAGCTGTTCAACTTGGTCAACTTACAGGAGCCTTTCAAGACTTCCATACTAGCTTTCTACAAATAATTGGTAAATTGCTCATCCTTATTGACGCCTATTATGGTGGACAAGTCGCACTAGATGAACAAAGTGGAACTTCTGGGCCGGGAAGTATCCGAACACCTGTAACAGCTACGTTTGGTTTCACATCTGATATGATGGCAGCTAGTAAACAAGTCTTTTATGATCTCTTTCTAGTCATTATATCTGTTTTACCGAGGTGTGTTCCTTCCAATGTGACTAAATCTAAACTAATTGAAGTTCTCTGTCACGCTACTGCACACCCTGACGCCCGTATTTCTCGCATGGCTTACCAATCCCTGCGTGAGTTTGCCGTTGGTTCTGATTCTTGCTTAGTCATATCTGGATTTTCTCGGTTTTTAGGTACTGTGGGCGAAAAGTATTCAAGCAATTCTGAGTATGAAATCAATCAATTAGCGAGACTAGAAAAGTCTTTGAAGCTTTACATAGATTTTCTTTATGCTTGGAGAACTGATTTACGAAAACGAATAAGTGGAACAAATGAGAATGATAAATCTTCTGAGGATATTGACTTTGTCGCTACTTTGAGCACTTTAGAAGATGCCGAAGGCTTGGGTTTATTTTTCCTCTGCTCTCAAGCTCGATCGGTGAGGCAAAGTGCTATTTCAATATTCAAGATTGTTCGAGGTTTCGATGAAATTCTGAAATCTCAGGACTCTTCCGAAGCTGATAGCACGACTAAGCATGATTATTCGAGACTGATTGATATCTTGGAAAGTAAGGAAGCCTTTAGCATCTTGACAGAGTTACAGTCCCCTAAAGAAGGTCTTAGCGTCGCTGAATCTGGACGCTTGTCTAAGCTCTTGCAAGTGAAGCCCACGTCTGTGTTTTCACGTCTCGCAACTAGTGACTATGGTATCGATTCTGCTTTATGGTTTCGCACTTTTCCTCATTTAGTAACATTGTTCTTTAATGCATTTCCTATCCCCGTTGCATTATGTCGTGACCTAGTTTGTCGAACAATAGTTAACATGGATCTTCCTATACGTACTATAGCCGACAGCTCGAAGCCGGCATTCTCTTCCGGAATTGTGCAAGATCTAATGTTCAAGCACACAATGCGCACAGGTCCCGAACTTCTAATTGAACAATGGAAACTTTACCTAACTTTTGCATGCTCCACCATCACACTTACAGACTCCTACTCTACCACGGATTTAAACACTTCATCTAACCTGGGACATGAAAGAAAAGCGTCGCGCAATCATTCTGGGCCCTCGCAAAAAATTCTCTCGGCTAAAGCCTTATTTCAATTGGTCAGCCCTCTTTTAAAAGTTGATCAGGTGAATATCAGAGAAGCTTTAGTTTCTGGACTATCTTACATCAACGTTAACTTATACCCTACTTTAATTGAATCTTTAGATGAGATGATGCGTTCTTGGACTACTGAAGTCAATCTAGCCCAAACGCATCGCAGAACACTATCTGGAAATGCCAATATACGCAAACAGGGCAAACTAGTCATTGAAGTTACTCACGTATTTCAGTTGACCTCAAGGTATTTGAACGACTCATCTGTGTGTGGTAATGATGACCTGCTCAAACGAGTTGTTGACTTTACGAAGTTAATCAAGGAGTTTCTCTCTAACTCAGAAATTAGAGCAGATATCTCTTACCAGAAACTTATGCGCTATTTTTGCGGTCTCGTCGAGAATCTTTATACAGCACTGGTAACAAATGGAATAGCTAGCAAATGGTTTCCATTTGAAGCGAGAATATCCTGCTTTACTTTGATCGAAGAATGGTTGCTTCAGTTGCACAATGTGGAACTGAATTACGATACATACAATAGAGTACGATCTGGTTCTGATGAAGCGTCGCGTAATACAGCTGATCGAGAATTGGCTATCGCTGCTATGATGATTGAAAAGAACAACTTAGAACTGGCTGCTCTTAAGGCAATGGCTGCTTTATGTGCTGGACCTGTGTCGCATTCACTAGGAAATAAAGACCAATCCACAGTTCTGGCCTTAGATGTGAAAGGCTTACTTAGATGGGTGGACTCCGTGCTTTCTAGTAATAGTGATCAAAAGCAGGATATTGGTCGCAATGCTCTCTATAATTTGCTGAAGTATAACTCCAATAACTCTGTGTTCCTTAAAGAAGCTATTGCGCAGTCTTTTGCTGATAAAGTGGAAGTTAAAGCCAGTTGGAGCTATTTTTCTGTGGTGTGCCAGGTTCTGCAAGAAATCTCTACATATCCGTGCACTGTTTCTGGTCCATTGGCGCTCGCATTATTCCGTCTTGGCGATGATAATAGAGAGGCCAGAACCGAAGCAATAAAACTGCTCTCGGCTATTGAATCTCGTTTTTTCAACACTTCGCATTCCAACGAATTTAAAACTTCTGTTTTGGATCGAACCACTGTTGTTTACAAGCATGCTCAATTTGAATTGGCGAGCAGATTTGCAGCTGCCCAACCTGAAATTGCATTTGAGGTCTTCTCTGAACTGTCTATGTTTTTCAATATTATTGGCCCAAAGAAACGTAAAGATATGCTGGCTGTTATTCTGCCTTGGGTTCAGGCATTGGAATTGAGCACAGAGATTGACAGTGAAGTGGTCACGTACCCAACATTCATGGTCCTGAGTAACTTATTTGAGATTACCGTCAAATTTTCTGACCAGATGCAAACAGAAGTTGAGGCTCTTTGGGTTGCTCTTGGAAGTGGAAGATATCCTAAAAATATTGACGTTGTCCTTGGATTCGTGATGCATACTGGTATTGAACGACGTGATCCTGTATTTCTGGAAACTAGTAAACAAGTAATTGTTCATCTTTCTTCTTCTCCGAGCGCTTCTAAATTAGAAGAAACTTTGAGCTCTTACTTTAGTCCACGATTTATGGTTCCATATCACAAAGAGTATAATGTGTTCTCTCATCCAGACAGCATCACGTTTCCATACATTGCAGACCTTAACAAAGTTTTGCTGCCACCCCTCAAACAATCATCTTTTTCATTAGCTCAGATTGCTTTAATTCTCTTGGTTGACTTACTAGTTAAGCCCTTGCCACTAACAGAGAGCAATTTAGCGCTAGCATTGCAGGTCTCATTTGTCCTAATGGACCATTATGTTCCCATCGTATCGGATCAAGCCAGAGAGCTGCTGGTACACGTAATCCATATATGCGCTTCCTCAACATCCTCTAAAACCAGTTTAGATGTGATTGACCTCTTGCGCCAGAAAGCGCCAGTTACTGTCTGGCAATATGATGATTTTAGCCGTGACAAATCTGGGTTACGCAAAACGAAAAATATGGATGCTACCATCGATATGGTATTGAAGTTATTTCCGGACGCTAAAGGTTTACAAGAGGAATGGAGCAAAATTGCCCTGAAATGGGCAGCCACCTGTCCAGTACAGCATGTGGCTTGCAGGTCATTTCAAATATTTCGCAGTACGTTCTCCTCACTTGATTTCAGCATGTTAGCAGATATGCTTGCCAGACTCTCCAATACAATCTCTGATCCTGCATCTGACATTCAAGGCTTTTGTATTCAGATCCTTATGACTTTGCGCACTTTAGTCTCTAAATTGGACAGCGAGTCTTTGAAAAACCTTCCACAAATATTCTGGACCGTATATGCCGGGTTGGATACCATACATGAGAATGAATATTTAGAATTGCTGCATATACTCGAGTGCTTGCTTGATAAGGTATATCTGGATAGTCCAAATGCTTTTGCTGCTACTGTTAATGCAACAATGCCTGATAATTGGGCTGGAGCACATAATATCCTTCATTTGAAAGTCACTTACGGCCTCCGATCGTCTGTTTCTTACCCTACTTCTCTGAGAGTCTTGGAAAAACTCAATAAGCTGCCCGACACTCTTGTAATGGATCCAGACACCCGAGTACTTTATAGCTTATTAGCTTTTTTTCCTCAATTTTCTCGTTCAATTGAGATCAACGGTTTCTCTGATACTGAAATACCAGCTGAAGGTTTGGCATCTCTGGCTGGACGGGCTGGATTAACGCAGTTAGAGCGACTGCTTTCTTCGTTTGCTAAAGGCCGTATTCGAAAGAAAGAAGATTTTGTGCAACAAGTCTGTAATGCCATCATTAACTTATTCTTTCCAAGATATGAATCGGCTACGTACATATTTCTGATGAGTTGTCTATTCAATAAAACTAAATGGATTCGCAAAGAAGTCCTTTATATACTTACGAAGATTATGCCTTCCATCGACCTGCAGGGAGTGGAGTTTTCAGCCGCAGGCGCGGACCTTATTTCTCCGTTGCTGCGACTATTGCAAAGTGAGTTTGCCGATCAGGTACTGGAAGTGCTAGACAAGACGAACAATATTGCTGGAAATTCCAAGGATAAGCATGTGCTACGGATGAGTTTGGGCAATAGAGCTGTCAGGAAAGAATATGAGAAATCGGAAACTCTTTTCGGAGTACCTGATGAGAATGGGTGGTCTGTATCTTCTGCTACTAATCAAACACAATTGGTGAGGAATAATATTCATGTGGTGTTTTACACTTGTGTTCCAACTGATACCGTGGATTATAAGGAAGCTGACCTTGAAGGAAAACTTAATGATCTTGAGCTTGGCGAGATTGAATTTCAGGAAGATGAGTCCAGCTATTCTTCCATCTTTCGCGACCGCACTGACCAAGCGAATTCTACACTTTTGCAAACCCAAAGCAAGGCTTCTTTGTCACATATGTGGGCCGAACTTGATAACTTGGACAGCTTTTTTACTGATGCCCGAACTAATCATTTGTCTACCCACCACCCGTCATTTAGCCAGACCAGTATGGAAGGTGACAGGAGTGATACCGAGTTTGACTATTCTGATGGGCCCAGCGAATCTGCTGCCCAATTGTATGATGCTAACGTGCTCACAATATTGAACAAAACGATCAGCTATGATAATTACTTCTCTGCCTTCTAAGTATTCATCTCGCTGCTTCTCTGAATAATACTTTTTAGAGACAGACTTTCATTGACGAAATATGTATTTATATTCGTCAAAGATAGAAAGAAAACTAAGCGACAGAAAGTGGAATATTAAATAAATAATTTATGTCATAAAATATCATTAGCATAATTTGTTTAGCAAGGGCTCTGACCTATGGTTATTACGCTTTAAAGATGTCATCATTGTGGAGGCAAAACTCCATGAAAAAATACCGATTCCAGCGTAAGAAGTTTCAAACTCAGTTTTTCCTTCTATCAAAGCTTTCACGGTAGACTTTTTATAAGTTGATGATGAGTCTTTGTTTCTGGTTCGCCTTATGGGCAATGTGCTCATTTCCACTCTTATGTATTTTGATCCTTGCACAAAAAGTATTTGGTTGATTGGTACATTCATTTCATCGCAAGAGTTAAAGTGTAAGAAGGATTCAACTTTCATTGGAGGACTGTACCCTTCTATCATTCCAAATCCTTGGATCATTAATACTGGCAAAAATATCCTGACGGCAGTCATCTTCAAATCAGTTGGACATAGTTCAATTACTGCCGGTGTATATTGTGTAAACGAGCTCACCTTCATGAATAAGTATGTAAAGTCCGTGGGTTTGTGCAGATTCACTGCCACATGACTTTCTTCGATATATATACCAAGGATGAGACATCCTAGATTTCGAAGCTGTTACACCAACTTCGCTCATTAAGGTAGGTTGAAGGTAGCAGTTGCTTATATGATTATAGTCACATATAAACAGGGCAGAAAAAGAAAATTGGGTAAGGGTCTTAGACGCGTCAAGTGTACCTACAGAATCATTCCGTAACACTCGCGCAACGCTAGAGGGACCCTTGAACTAAAAGCCATATAAGTCGTTAATTGCCATAACACCGATTTCAGCATTCAACTTGTTGTGCCTTCAACATTTTTCCACTCTAACCATCATTGAGACAGTAAAAACATAGATATCTGCTCTTAGAATTGTCAAGTTTTTATAGACTTAAATTTCACCTGTTAATGTTGCTGTCCTTTAAGAAATCAGGTGTTTCTCCTAAGTACTGTAGAAGTCGTTGATATTCTGGAGGTTTGAGTGCAGAATTTCGAGATGTAGACTTACGAACATAAGGCATAACACGATTTTTGCGTAACCTAGTAGTCTTTTGAAAAGTAGTTGGTGTTGCTTCAACATCATTGGCTTCCCCAGCTGTGACGGGGTCTTCTGCGCTCACAGACAACTCGGCATATATCTCGTCAGTTTGTATCAAATATTCTTTGCAGAATATATCCCCCCATAAAGTTGAAATATCGTCAAATACTCGCATAAATTCATATAAGTCATTAATACAGTTAGGAGAGATCATTTGACGGTTGTGATGAGCATTGATTTTAAGAGACAAAATTTCGACAGGAATATTTTGTGATTTGTCATCACTCCAGGGTTCTTTTTTGGTCTCTATACTTTCAGCAAGGTCACTAGGCAAAAAATATGTCTTCCCTTCGGCTACACGTTGTATGGGTGCAGAGGTATACGGTGGAAGATTAACAACCTCACCGGAGAAGCTATAGAAGGACATGTTCTTAGATGCCCACAGGAGAAATTCGGGGAGAAAAGTATCTGCTAGAGTATTGCCATTATCTGTAAGTTCAGCAGTACTACCTTCATTCATTTCCATGGTAGAGGCGAAAGTGCAATTACTTGGTGGAAAAACTGTGACCATTCCAGTGAGCAAAGATATCTCATCTATAACAGACAATATGGAATCTTTCATAGCATTACTAGACAATGAATCTAGTGCAACATCGTGATAAGACGAGCGCAAAGTAAAGTACTCAGAAAACGACCTCCAAGTAGCTGAAGAGTACATTATACCATAGTCGGAAAGCACATTGGCATAGTACATTTTGTTTCTTGGAAATATAGAATTGTGAGTTTGAAAATGATCATCCGCTGTAGTTAAAGAGATTCCTGCAAGCATGGAGGGATATTTTGCACCGAATCCTTCTGTAAGAAACTCGAAATAGCCTAAAACAAGCCAATCATACCATGAAGAGCTTAATTTGGTGCTGCTATCTAAAGCCAGTACATAACCGTCATTGGCTATGGGATAATAAGATGCAAATAGTGAATTATTATAAGTTTGTTGAATGTCTTTAAGTAAAACCACAGACTTTTCATCAGGAAATTTCAAACTTTTCAAGCATTGAGTCAAATGCTTAACAGAGTGTGACTTTGAGCCAAAGAGTACTATGCGGGGAGTTTTTTGAAGAAGAAATCTAGTTGAAGTGATAACCTTCAATAGATCTATAGTAGCACTTGTAGTAGCTTCAATATTGATAACAATATCAAGGTTAAAGTGAAGAAGGTGAGATAAAGATTGTGCAGAAAGTTTTGTAAGTCCACTTAGGAACTGCAAATCATTCTTATTTAGTTCCATAGTTCTTTCTTGAGCCATCTTTAAAGTTTCAAAACTATCCATTGTAGATTCAAGAAAAACAGTTTCCGATTCCAGCGAAGGGGCCCAAACAATGATAGAAGGGTTAAGCAGATTCAAAGAAGAAGAAATAGAAGCGAGAGTCGTTAGCTGTACCGGTATATCAGGTGTAGTTCCTTCATGAAAAAAAATCTGGCAAGGTAAATCACTTATAGGACCGCTATTTATATCGTCGATTTCATTCAATCCTAATAACACCATCTCTTCCTCTAATTTTGGGTTGAATTCCCCCGTATGCAGTAGATGCACATTGCCTTTATCTGTATTAGCGATATTACATATTAAAGTGGACATTTCACGGAGCGCACTAGTATCGCTAAAAACAAATAGAGCTTTATTCCCTATAGGTTGAGTGTTCCTCATAAACCATTTTACAGGAGGTAAGTTGAGAGACTCCCATAAATCAGGTAGGTCTGGCTTTACACGACGCCAATTGATCATCGATGGGTCCAGATGTGTGTAAGAAGCTCTTGTAGGAGTTTTAGTAAGGGGCTGTTGTTCAGTGCGTAAAAGAGACAATACTCCATAGACAAATAAAAAGAGTGCTCCAAATCTCAAGCATGTTCGTTGAAATTTCTTAGAGGATGCGTATGCGCGTAACATTATAATTTGTTATTATCCAATAGCATATGAATTGTGTCACTTCTGTAGGAGATGATTCCTTTAAGACCAGACTACTTCAAATCAAAATCCTATATTTAGCAGCTTATTTGAAAAAAAAAGAATCAAATCGCTGAAAAGATGAACTACAGTATCGCAATGTTAGAGGCTGCTGATAATTGACTGCTGCTACAAACCACTTCTCGGTATTAACGTTACTAAACTGTATTCACGATCACGGTAAGATACATATTAGGGTTTTATAAAGGTTGGAATAATAGCCTTTTAACCGAACAATGTTAGAAGCCAGAGTCTTAAAATGACAAAGTCTTAAAATGACAGAGTGTTGTCTATATTTCTTATAAAAGACAACTGTGTAGTATAATAATAAAAGATGTATAAAGAGATATTGATTATTAATTATTTTACGCAATAATAGGAGTCAATAGCCGAACTGTGCGGATAACATTAACTGTTTGTGTTGACATATATTATCACGCGCAATTACCACTAGTAATAGTTCCTGATTAGTTATTGTCAACATTGATATTTCATAGTGTTTACATTGCTTTAAATCAGATATAGATTACAGTTCAACGAGTAGATAACTTGGTAAATCATTCATAGAATAAAGTTCCATCGATGCATGACCCGATTCGATGGGACAAGGATAAGGTTGAGTATAAGAACAAACAATTTGCGGGGATTTAGAAACTTGTGTCGAAATATTATCATATATATGACAGGGACAGTCGCATATCAAATAGGCTTATGAGTATGGCTCTTGCTAGTTCAAAATATTGATGTCAAAGTTTAACGAATAAAGACTGAAAGTGCTAAGCGATCGAACTGTGCACTTACGTTTAGATTACATACTCCCTGCCATTAAAGCAGATAAGTACTCTAATTTATAGTTTTTTTGCAAATTCCATCGCATGCATAATCAGTTATATTGTCATGCACTTTCCGTAACATTGATAGTAGAATCACATATATGCGATATACGCCTATATATTGCTGTATATTCCCTATGTTGGCGTCGCGTAAGAGCGTTTAACGTAGAAATCTAAAAACTTTAATATTTTATACAACCCTGAACCGCATACTTTTGCGGCATTCTTATCGCTTTGGGGCCTATTTGGCTGAATCTTAAATACTCTCTCCTTACTTGTTCTTCTACAGCCGCATTCTTGCGACACGACATCAGTGCTATCTTGCAAACTAGAGATTTCATATCTAAGATTCTTATTAGTAGTTTATAGAGGTTTTTTTCTTTTTTGCAGGAAAAATGGACGAACAGAGTCCATTGTTAGAGCCTTCCTCTTATTCGCCTGCAGTTACACCTAGAGCATTCAGTCACACTGTACGTCGATCTTCGATATTATCGTCATCGCTCGGCTCAGTGGGACAATTCGCGCAAAATACTTTAGCTACTGGAACTTCGGAGTATGATGCTAATGCAATTGCTGTGGAAGAAAGACGCTTATTAGAAGATAATAATCTATTACCTACGCCGAACAAAAGAAGAGGATCCATCTGGAGAGATGAGCAGCTTGATCCAGCTACTAGAGAAGAGGTCCAAAGAGTTTTTAAACAGGCTGCTCAAGATGGTCTGATTCACACTACTCATGCAAAAGAAATCAAGCTTATTATTGTGTCTGCAATCCCTATGGTTCTGACGTTCTTATTGCAATACTCTCTCACTGTCGCTAGCATATTCTCAGTTGGTCATTTGGGCAAAGCTGAACTCGGCGCGGTATCGTTAGGATCTATGACTGCCAGTATTTCTGGTTATGCAGTTTGTCAGGGACTTTCTACTTGTATGGATACTCTCTGTGCCCAAGCCTATGGTAGCAAAAGGTATGATTTGGTAGGCATTCATCTTCAGCGGTGTGTCTACATGCTTTTACTGGCATCGATCCCGGTGGCTCTCCTGTGGTTCTTTGCAACACCTGTACTTAACTTCTTAGTGCCAGATGCCGAAGCTGACCTAGTCTATTACGCAGCGAGTTATCTGAGAATACTCATTTTCGGCTTACCGGGTTATATATTTTTCGAATGTGGCAAACGTTTCACGCAATCACAAGGCCTTTTCAGAGCTGGAACCTATTCTTTGTTGATCACTGCACCCGTAAACATGTTACTGAATTATTTTTTGGTATGGGATAAACGTTTCGGATTTGGATTTTTTGGTGCTCCAACTGCAGTGGTCATCAGCGATTACCTCATGGCTTTCCTTTTGTATCTGTATGTTCGATACGTTGACGGATGGAAATGCTGGCATGGTTTCTCCCGTCAAGCATTTGCTAACTGGTCGCCTATGATCAAGCTTGCAATTCCTGGCTTTGTCATGGTAGAAGCTGAGTATATGGCATTTGAGATTCTCACATTGGCGTCCTCGTATCTTGGAACATCAGCTTTAGCTGCGAATTCTGTGGCTTCAACTATTGGTAGCATAGCTTTTCAATCTCCTTTTGCTCTTGGAATTGCTACATGTACCCGTGTAGCAAATTTTGTTGGCTCAGGATTAAAAGAACCTGGAAGGATCGCTTGTTACTCGGGCCTTACTATTGGATTTTGTGTAGGAGTTCTTAACGCTTGTGTTATCACTTCTGTTCGTTACAAGGTTGGACCTTTATTTAGCAATGATGATGATGTTATTGCTATAGTAGGAGAACTCTTGCCTTATATCGCCTTGTACCAAATATGGGATGCTTCTTCTGGTGTACTAAATGGCATACTTAGAGGCCAAGGACGCCAGAAAATCGGAGGCTGGATCAGCATTGCTGGTTATTACGTTGTTGCCATCCCTCTTTCTCTAATATTTACATTTCCTTTAGGACTTAATCTAAAGGGATTATGGCTTGGTGTGTGCTGTGGTCAATTTGTCTTATGTGTGATTGAGGCGTACTTTATATTCACGTCCAACTGGGATAATGTGATCCAAGATGCAAAGAATAGATCTAATGCAGATGTCGTGAACTCTTCCAGTCATGTTTAACCTATTACGGAATCATTCCCTAGCCGGTGAGTACTATTTCATAATTAGCTATGCTATATGAAATGTTGCGCTGAGTATATTTATATCCATGATTCATTCATTCAATGTCTATATTATCAGCCTTCTGATTCCTGTAATATCCCATTGCTCTTGATTCTCAATGTAGCGAGCCCCGAGCAACTTTTGACCAGTAACCGGGCAGCGAACTCCAGTGTCTTGAGGGGCGTTTGATAGAATTTTGATTATGCATGTATAGCAAAACACGAATCCGGTTTCAATGATAGCCGGATTTGTGATAGATTCATGACATATAGGACATCCTTTTCCGATACTTACTACAGCGTTGTTTGGTTTTTCGGGTAATTTAGTGTCAAAATTGGTAGTCTGTTCATCGTCTTCAGTGTCTTCGTCACTCTGATACTCGTCTGATAGCGCTTTCAGAGTTTCTTTCTCTTCAGATTTCCGCAGCACTGTTTTGACTCCTGTGGGAGGTGGTAACACGGAATCAACACCAGGTCTATGTTTCATCGATAATTGAGTACCAATATCACTTGCGGTCCACCATTCTGCAAACTTCAAGCCAAACATAGCAGTAGCAAGCAAAGTTTGTAGAGAATCCAAAACTGATGATTCAACTAATTTTAAGCCTTGAAGTGAACATAAGAAAGTTAACTTTTCGCCAAATGTTTTAGGCTCTTCATTATGTTGAGTAATAGGTGCGTCGTAATCGAAGGAAGTAAGTCGCGCGTAAGAGGTGTTCAGAATATAATCTGAAAGAGAGTGTGCATTAGAGGCCTGAAACAAATAGAAAGCGCTAAATCCCACGTTAGACAAAGTCCAGCAAGCTTTTACGGTAGGATAATAATACAGAATGAGATGATCAGCAAACTGGGTAAGGCGCTCGTAATGTGAAGAAGGTTCAGATATTGTATGAGTTCCAAAAGCTGACTTTGCGACAAGATGCTCATATCTTCTAGATATTTTTTCATTTATATATGGAAGAACAACGAGTACAAAAAGATGTCCAATGATTTGGTGGCGTTTCAAGCGTTGAGCATCTCGAATCAATTTAGGGGCGTAGTCGTTTAAAGCAGCAGGATCTATAGCTAAATTTCGGACTCTTTTTAAACCGTAAAAATTCTCAGAAAATGAAGAATTATGTCTCTTTAAAAATTGATACTCAATAATAGCACTAAATGCCAAGTATATCTCGTCAAATTTATGAGCGATCTTTAGCAAATACCGAGGATGACGTTGAGCTGTATAAGCAACAACATACCTCAATGAAGGAGCTAGAAGATTGGATAGCTCTTCCGCAGATATAATCTCAAAAAGCGTGGGTTGACTGCTTAGTCCAGAAGCAGACAAAGATCCAAAAAAATCCATGGTTTAATAAATGAAATTCTCTGCTTTTTAATCAGATGAAATTGATGGTAAATCGAATATTGGGAATGTTCCCCCACCCCACTTTTCCATCATCGTTTTGATTTAAATGAATCAAACAAATCAACCCGCATGGCAGCCTTGTGCTAATGTAATTCTACTTAATAAACAATCTGAAGCACGTGATATTCTTGCTGCAGAGCGTACTTTTTTCTCTTGGATAAGAGCAAGTATGTACCTAGCACTTCTGTCTATTTTCATACTGGGATTCTCCACCGAAATCGATGATGATTTCATGCCACAATCACAGGCTTTAATGGGAATATTTATTAATAGCAAAAACCTTACATCTGATGTTATTATCTCTTATATTTTGTTTGCATTTTCGTTACTATTATTGTGTGGTGGATTCTATAACTACGAACGGACAATCTACAAGTACGCATTAGCTCACCCAATCGCGCAGGCCAGTCCGATCTTACATTATACAATGATCATAGTAGCATTGGGCATCATAATAACAGCAATCGTTTTATTAAGTTAAGCATCATCAACCTCCATGTGCTCGGGGTTCTTTTTCAAAATAACAATCCCTTCGAGCGCAGCACTTTGGCTAATATATTTATCATCTTCCAGTTCAGCTCTCTCACCATATCCTAATAGCACTGGCGTTGTATTAGTGACCCAGCCAGTAATAGCTTTAGGGCGCCCAGCTTGTCCAACCACATCAACTGCTTGTCCCACACGCACATTTACCGTCAAAGGTTCCAAGTTCTCATCCACAGTTATAAGCATGCGAGGTTGAATTGCAAGAACAAGATTATACAGTAAGTAGTGGTGAGACGACATAAACTGCTTAGCGTCCAAAAGCATCACAAGTACAGACAGTAGACCCGCAAATGCGGTCTGCGACATCACTTGACGATCAGTATGTAAAGGATTAAGCGTTTGGGTTCCTTTACCTAGATATAACAACCCTTGAGCAACTCGCACCATGAAAAGAGTACTTGGCTCACGCGAATAGTATGTTGCAAGTTGCCTTAACAGCAGAGCTAACCGTGCATTCTTGGTTCCAGCTCCAACAATGCCCATAGCAAAAATAGCATTCATCGCAACATCTAGATCGGAATCATGTGAGTACCTGGAAAGTGTCTCAAATACTTTCATCTCAGGATTAGACGAATACAATAATCCCAAAGCCAATGGAACCGCTCTACGGGTTCTGTCATCGCCATAATGCATCAAGTGACTGAAATGACGCAAACTCATTTCTTGCCCAATTTCTTCACCCATTGCAACGGCTGCGATTCCTAAAACTGAATAAGACTTTCTGGCAGAAACCTTCTCCTTCTCAATTTGCTTGCTGTTATTAGTTGCCTCGTCAGAGGGATTCTCAGTGGTCATGCCATCAGTATTTCCAGATGATTCTTTAGGTGACTCCGAATTTAGTTTAAACGCAGACGCAGCCGGCAGAGTTACCCTTTCCGATGAAGTGCTTACTTCTGTTTCGCCGCCAGTAGTAGTTGCAGCAATGGCTTCTTCATCTTCCATCGCTTCATCTTCTTCATCGTCTTCTTCATCCTCCTCGTCCTCCTCGTCGGAATCTGCGCGACTAAGACAATCGTGAAGCATAAGCTGAATAGTAAGCACATCGCCAGAACCAGCATGTGACGCAAGGACAATTAGCGACTCAGTTACTGCCGATAAATTATGTTCAATAACCTTGACTGCTTCTACAACAGCGTCGATCTCTTCTGCACGATTGGTGTAAAGTAATGCTAGACCCAGTGCTAAAAATCTTGCCCATCTGTCAGATAAGTCATAAGCCGATCTCTCCATTAAAACACTCAAAATGGCTTCAGATATTTCACCATTGCACGTACCGACAAATACTTGTCCAAGGGCTAATGCCGCTAAGCCAGCATGTTCCATCGATACATTCGGATCCTGCACTATGGGCAAAAGTACAGATGCAACTGCGGCCCTGCCAGATCCAGCATTGGCCAGACCGAGGCCCATAATTGCTGAAGACCTTATATGACTATTGGACGATTCTAAATATTCTGGCTCGGATAAAAGTGCTAAAGGTGCATCTGCTTCGGAACGCACGCCTTTGTGAAGTATACCAATGCCTAAAAGAGCGCCGGCTTTCACCATCGGTTCGGAAGAATCAAGGAACTTAAACACGTACTCTAAACCGGTATTGATATTCCAAAGGAAAATGAGGCCGCAAGAAGCTGTGGTTGCGAGCATACCTGCGTCTTTGGTTTTGTAAATCCAAGAGCTAGATTCGTCTTCCACAGTTATAAGCTTATCATTACCAAAACCTATATTAGCAAATGCATTCACATATGCTGCACCCAAATTCTGCTTTGCAGAGTCCAAAGAGGAGGAAATAGGGCGGGAGACAGAATGATCTAAATGTGACTTAAATATGTCTTCAGGAACCAGGGGATCGGTAATGGATAACTCCTTGCTGAGATAGAGAAAGAAGTCGGAAAGTCTTGAATTATCCATGCACTCAACGACAACAGAATTTGTCTCGTTGTCAGATTCAGCTATGCTATCAAGATATATATTCTGTCGAGACAATATGAGGGCGAGCTGCTTCTTGGTGACCAGATCATCAGTAGCATTAAAGACAGACTCCATTCGATTTTCATCGTGTAAACGCATAGCCATAACGAGAGCTTGGGGGTAACTAGAGAACTTCATGTAAATGTCGAAGGCTGTCCTGAGAAATACCGAATCGTCAGGAGAAGCTAAGAATTTTACGCATGAGACCATATACAAACAGACACGAGAGTAAATACTTTCATCAACAAGAGAAGGCAATTCACTAATAGAGTCGACTTCGGCCAGTAGATCTATAGCATCCGGTTCAGCGTTGTGCTTAAGGAAAAACGGCGAAATTTTCAGCGCCAAGTCGACCAATTCAGAAGTGGGTTCGCCTTTCAAGTCAGCCTCGGCAAATTGTTCGCCTATTTCAAGCGCCAAGTGCCTCATATATTCATGTCCCCATAAAGAAGGATCATCTGCGATATCTGTTGCAGCTAATCTGTATTTCAATGTTGAACGTTGTTCCGCTGGAGCTGAAGTCATAGCGAGCACTGACAATATGTCAGCCAACTGTGACTTCAATTTAGTATCGGACCAAGTCTCATATACTTCAACGAGTGAGTCATAATGCGGCATAAGAAATTTGAGAGGCTTCGGCACTGCAGTCATTGACGAGGTTGAAGTTCGAATGAAAGTCTTCAGCTGGTCCATGGCAGGGCTGTGAAGCGATGCGTTGGATTCTTGAATTCTTTCCACTAATAATTCGAGATCATTTTTTAGCTTCAAATCCTCTTCTGAGAGTTCTTCTTGCTGAACTTGCGATGGTTTTTTCTCTTCTTTTGCCATTCTAGAGCTCGAGACGGAAGTGTAGTGTGGTGTTGAACGTGAGAGGCGACTGGAGGGTAAGTTGGATTTCACTGGAAAAACCTTAATTTTAGTAAAGTTAGAAGCAAATCATTAATATTATAATGATCAGTTCTTACATTTTCATAATATCTTAGCATAAAATAAGTTATTTCTTTAATAACCATCTACATGCTATATGCATGAGTTCCAATGACCATTAGAGCTAATCTTGATTGCTGAGAAACAGCGTGGATATCATAACCGTAATAAGAGGTAATATTATCGATGGGCCGCGATCTTTCTGGATGCGGTTTGAGATCTAATAGCATTTTCCAGTAGGCGATCTAGCCGCTTACTTAAGTCATTAGCATCCTGTAGCAACATCTTTACAGGTGATGACGTATTATGGTCGATGTATGTTACATCTGCCTCGGGTGATGTACGGGGTAGTGAGCTCAAACTGGAAGGAGTTGGTGCAGAAGTCATGGTTTCAGCAATAGATATGTCTTCCTGCGCAACAGGAGTTTGCCGGCGTGGTTCGTGAGTAGATGTGGGTATCGATCTGTGTGCTTTGCAGGACTTTGGCTCAAGTGTGACATTGTTTACTGTGGAATGGCTCTTTCTCAAGTCGACGTCACTCAAGTACGAATCGTAAATTCCTGTTAATGAAGACCGGAAATCTATTGTAGGATCCCGTAAACTCGCTTTTTGAAAGGATGACCTACTTTCTGAGCCGTTGCTAGAGCTGGAAGTAGACAGCTCGCTTGTTCTTTTAACAGGTAAGGATGGTTGCTGCGTGAAACTGAGCGTCCCTATGCGGTTTATACCCGGTAAATTGGACGCACTAATGAGCGCTGGGCTTTCATACTCTGACTCAGGGCTTTGAACGTCTGCCTTTTGGGCATGTGCAACAAGATTATCGGTGTCTGAAAGAACGGGTTGTTGGATATCTGCAGAGCTTTTACTGGAGTTCCGTGAACCCGAATTTGTTCTCTTAAACAAAGCTCCTAACTTTCCAAATTTAGAAGGTTTAGGAGAATACGTAGTTGATCTTTCAGATGCTTCTGAATTGATTGAATAGTCATCTCGAGATCGCCTATTACTGTCACGTTCGCCTTCGGAAACTGAAGCCGATGAGGACACAGCGGAACAGGTTTTCGGTATCAGCCCTAGTCCGATGGTCTCCTTTTCGAGCATTGCAGATTGTGGCATTCCAGTCAAAGGAGTATTTAAGTCGGACTGAGGGAATTTGTTAGTATTTAAAAGTAATGATTTGACGGGATGTTGAGTAGTGGGGTCGACAGTTGACAAAGTAGAATCCCTAGTAGGAGATAACAGGTCTTCATTAGACATCATACCTACGTCCGTTCCTTCAGTCCATTCTTCGTCTATATCAGAATGAGAGTCTATTTCGTCGTCAGCGTCGTCATCCGTCGAGTATTCCGCTTCATACTCGTGCTCGATGAAAGCGGAGGGGTCAGAAAATGTCACGCTTTTAGATGCAGAGGGAAGAGGAGCACCTAGAAATGTATTGGACCTCCCCTTTCGCAAGAAGTCATCTTCAATTTCGAGATCATCCACATTGCCATTGCGATGTTTATTGAGACGAGCGAGACGCTCCGAAGGGGTTTCAATATGCTCAGCTGGAAGGTAACCAATCGATCTATTTTTTGCATGGAGTACCAGCCACCAATATGAGTGGCTGTCATTTAGAAGAACCATAGCATCACCTTTTGTAGCGCTTGCTTGTCCTTCCGCTGTTGCAGAAAAGGAGTGTAGTGCGTATACATAATTAGGATCGATGACATCTTCATGAATCGAAGGACTTGATGATAACATTTCGTAGTCGAAATCATCCATTTCCTCTGAATCTGAAGACTCACTTAATTTTTGTGACAGAATATGGTCAGCATTTGCTTGCATCGTTAATCGATTATTGAATAAATAGTTGTGATGAGATAATGAACGACTAAAGGTTGATTTGCGCCAGTTCGATAATGAAACAGTGGTAAGGAGTTAAAGATAGTATATGATGGTCAGTAGAATAAGACTTGATGATTATAAGACCGAAAAAAAAAGGGGCCGTCCTTGCACTCTTCTAAGAGTACTCCGAATCAGTTTCTTGCTTTTTGCTGGTTGTCAGAACACCCCTTAATTTCTAGACTCTATACTCTATTCCTCTATTAAGCAACTTTCACGACCCCTTTCTTCAGCCTTTTAGCTCTTCTTATTAATAACGTTAATGCACGTTCGGTTAAAACTGTAATACACCAATAGCAGAACTGATAGTATCATTAAAGTTTTCTTACCGCGTCGCAAGAAAAGTGTTAGTGTTGGCAATGTGGTAACATGATTAATTGGCTCTTACAACTACACCCTAACGCCGAATCTAACTTGACTCTCCATACATGTGAACTGCTTAAATTTTTTAATATCTCATCATGGTGGATTTCAGTGAAACTTATTCTTGGTAACGCTTCAGTTTCATGCGCTAAAAAAGGACCCTCTGCGCTTATGCGTCAAATTTTATATTACTTTCGTTGTCATGAAGATACACATATAACCTTTGTGAGGTGATATGCTCCCCCATCTTCGCGCCCTTATGCTAGCTAGCCCTATTAACCCTTAGTATGGAAGGTTTCACAGCACTTCTTCTATGGTAGTACTTTTTTCTTTCCCACCTTCATATAAGTGCACCTATACTGTTTTCCTTTCTCATTTAGTTACACTTTAAAAGGACAAAGAATAATTTCTCAACACCTCCTACTATTTCAACAGCATTTGTATTATTAGCCCTATTTTATTTATTATATTTTTGGGGGGTTTTGCTAAGAATTTGACCTCTGATGTCTCCAATCGGTCATTCTGATGATTCTACCTCACTCAGATACCTTTCGACAGCATTTACATCTGATGATGATCAAATGAAAGCCACGCCTTCACTAGGTATAAATAATAATTCAACACTTTCTTCAGTTCATGTCGATGGTAATGGTGTGTCTCACCTCACTGATTTCGCCGCTTCTCCTCCTCTTGAACCACAAATCCATCCCAAATTACGGGTCGCTACCGTGATCCATCAAGATGTTGCTCCCGTCAATAACCTTGCTCATAGTCACTCTCGTCCTCTCGCTGTACATGATGCCTCAGAGCCTTTAACATTTCTCTCTAATTCTGATAACAGTCAATTAATTCAAATGGAACCTGTACAGCATGATTATAGCCCTTCAACCTATTCAGAATCAGCGAGAAAGTCATCTGTATGTTCGCTGAATACATCTAATGGTTCATGGTCTGAAAGCTATAAATATCCAACACCTGGTCAGTTTAGAGCCCGCATGGCGGCCAGAGAGCGTGAAAGTTTGTCTCGCAGAGAATCAAAGCCATGGGCTCGCCAACGTGCTAGTTCTCTCATGCCCGTCGACTCGTCATCTTACGATGGCTTACCTCAAAGTCCGGCTACTGCTTATCTGAGTTTGTTCTCTGGCACTCGAAGTACTTCTCCAGAGGCTGATATTGAGGAGGGGCAATTACTCAATGACTATGTTGTTGGTAAAGTCATAGGCCGAGGAGCTTTTGGTACTGTAAGAGAGGCTTACACAATTGATAATTCCACTAAGCAGACCTTTGCTATGAAAATAATTAAGAAATCATCAAATGATCCTGAAGCAATGCAATCTACGTTCAGTAAAGAGATCAATATTTGGAAATCTCTGGACCACCCGAATATCCTCAGACTAATCAATCAGTTTGAGACTGATAACTTTTATTATTGTGTAATGGAATACACATCTGAGGGATCTTTGCTCGACAGGGTGAGGAAGGAACCTTTATCAATGCAATTGATTGTTGATCTCTCCTTTGACTTAGCATGTGCTCTTCGCTACTTGCATGAAGATAAATATATCATCCACAGAGATGTCAAGCTTGAAAATTGTCTACTTCAAACGAGATCTGGAAAGATATCTGTACTATTGTGTGATTTCGGCATGGCAGATTTTTACACACCTTCTCAGCAACACAATTCCTGCGAGCGGGTGAATAAGTCTGACGTTTGGACATCTACTAAACATGCAGTTATTGGCCCCGGAACTACTAGCATGAACTTTTCGTCCAATCTCTCGCCTGTTGTTTCTACCACTTCTGGCGGGCAAGGATCTCTTCCATATGCTGCTCCTGAGGTACTAGTCAACCAAAATCCTGTATATGACCCGAAACTGGATGTGTGGTCGTTTGGTGTGGTGCTATACGCTCTTGTGGTAGGAAGCCTGCCATTTGTGCATTCATTTGAACCCAAACTAGTTACGAAGATAGTTAACGCAGACTGGGATCAGCAAATGGTCAGGGCTCAACTTAGTGGGGATGAACTGCAATGCGATGCTGCTAGAGTTTACGACTTTGTTGAGCTGTTCAGTCACATATTCGTCGTTGATAGACATGCTCGCTGGAATATCAGAAAAGTATGTGAGCATGCAATCTACAAAGGTAAAACTATTGTTTGAATATGACATAGACGACGATTTTGCGATATTGATGACTTTATGAGTTTTTATTGTGTTTTTTTGTGGTGTTTCTTTATTCATTTTATGATTTGCGTGATGTTGCGCAAGTATGTTCAACATATGTACGACTTTATACGAATTTCTACGACTCTATCTGAAAATAATACGGTGCTTGTAAAGGATAAGGAAAATAGTGCGCAGAAACGCTATGAATATCGCTACCAATTACCATTTGTACAAAGTTGGTGTGCAACTCTTTACTCGGTTTTAGGTGGCTGCTTATCGAGCGCCGCTCTTCGCTTCTTGGCTTGTACATTGTTATAGGTACCAAGAACAAAAGCAACAAGGCTGAAGAAAGGTACCCAAGCTTCTTGAGGAATAAACGCCTGAGCAAACGCGATCGTAAGCGGTGAAGTAGTCCAGGAGACTTTCATGATAGGTAAGAAGCCAGCCTTTACAGTTTTAATAATAGAGCTCAAGTCGCGTGCACCGGAAATGACGCTCATTGAGATCAGAAACACGACATTGAGTATAGGAGAGACAGTTAAATTAGAAGTGATAATCTGACCTATCTTGGCGCCGGCGGATGTCTTACCGGCAAAAGCGCCTTGGAGTAGTCCTATTAGTACATGACCTAAAGGAGAGGCAATAAGTCCACCATATGCAGCCATTGCTGGTACTCTAGGAGTAATAATGGGTGCATTCTTAGAGCCAGTGAGATAGGTGGCTAAAACCTCACCCAGCGAAGACAGAATAGCCGAGGTGATCATCTTAGTCCTAAGGGGGTTTCGGATCAACTCAGCTAAGTATAGCTGCATCAAAACATTGGGATTAGAAAATGCTAGTTTCGAATTGAGAGCCATTGTTATTCAGAGATATCAGATTATAAAAATTGAATCAGGAAGGAAGAAGAATGTAAACGTAAAATAAAAAAGTGGGGCAGAAATAGGCTCACATAGATAGTACAAGGTATATAAGTAAGTAGGGGTGGGGTTTCTGGATGTAGATACTTCCCACTCTATAAGAATCCGGGGCACGGGGGCTAAGAAGAGAGGGGGGCCGCACCTATGTGAGAAGCGGGGGTGCCTCTATCAGCAGCCAACGTGAACGGATAAATTCCTTAGTCGCGATTAGGGTAAATAATCAAGGAAAGTCTAACCTGAATTAATCGAAATAAACGATCATTGATTGCCCAAATATCAAAGCTATCTGTGTCAGTACAATTAGCAAAAAACAACGGCAGATCCTGCGCGGGACTAACGTTTGAGTCCGTCTAACCTAGCCTGCAGGTCATCCATGCCTTCGGACTCTGCAATTGGTACCCTCTCTGTGGACTCTCCAAGCGCAGTAGGCGCTTCGCCTAAGGCCTGAGATAAATCAATACCAATCTCGTCTAATACTTGGTTCACTACTTCGTCGCTTTCTTCCTCATCGTCTTCCATCGCATCATCAATAGCATCGTCCATCATTTCCTGTCTTTGATCCATCATGTCGCTTTCACGCTGAAACTCCATGGCTATGCGATTTAGTGCAGGCAAATTCATTGATCTGTTCATAGATCCTAGAAGTCCAGTAGCACCTTTCATACTTTGCATCATCTGTTCATTGCTTCTCACGGTCTGTATACGCAATGCAACTGCTTGAAGTTGTGTTCGCATTTGATAGAACTTCTGTATATGCTTTCTCGTTCGTACAAGATCTTTGGCCTGTATTTTACATGCACTCATTTGCCCTGATTTCGCAGATTTCTTGATGTCCTGAACCAATTTTTTTTCTTGAACTTCTAGTTTCTGTCGCTCTCGATCAAGTTCTCGCTGCGCTTTCTCCAAAGCTCTTTGATGCTTCCGTAAACGTTCTTGTGGTGTCATGCGCTTGCCAAATGCCCATTCTATGATATTCATGATTTTCTCTTCCCTGAAATAAATTCTTTCGCACTATTACTGACTGCTTGCTGCTCCCGCGATTCTTGCTTTTTGTCGAATTTGACGTAGCTAACTTAGGCTGGTTTCCCGTCTGTGCTCGCTCCCTTTCCAGCAAATAAAGATAAACGCTCGTACCCTCAACCCTATAAAGTGTATTTCTCTATTCAACGCTGCGATATTTAAATTCTCCTGTTCTCGCCATAAGAAATCTATATATTCTACGCTCCTCTGCCCTTTCTATCTACTTTAGCTCGGTTTTACGTATAATTGAGTTATTTTAGTCTTCTAAATGTCATCGCATTTTTATTTTAGCGACGACAGTAATGCAGGATCATCGCGTCAAAATGAATCGGACTCTGGCTATTCCGAAGATTCCATAATGAATGACCCTGCAGCAAGAGCGCAAATCTTGGAGATTAGATACCAACAAAATAGAAAAGCTTTATCTGGCTCTTTGGATGACTGCTACTTACTAGTTAACAGATTGATATCGTTAAATGCTTCTCATACAATTCATCTCAACCTTGGATCTCCATATCATCTTTTAAATCTCGATCTCCGACTTGGGTCGACCGCGCAAGTACAAGAAAACTCACTAGATCATACAGCTATTGCATCTTTATTGAATGATAGATTAAGAGCTATATTGGCACATTTATCCAGTCTACAAGAACGTATGCGCGATACTTCGTCCAAAATTCTTGTCACTGGCGACTTAAACGCCGGTAAGAGTACGTTCTGTAATGCACTTTTAAGGAGGAATATTCTACCCACAGATCAACAACCGTGCACCTCCGTGTTTGCCGAAATTCTAAATGCTAAATACAATGACGGTGTTGAAGAGGTGCATGCGGTTCCCTGCGGCTCGACATATTTACGGCAGGACTGTACAACCTACCGCATCTTCCCCCTCGCGGCTCTACACTCTCTCATAGAAGATGCAGAAAAATACTCAGTTTTAAAAGTATATATTAGCAAATTGGATGATCATCCAACCTTGATACATAATGACCTTGTGGGTGCTTCTCTCATCGACGGTCCTGGATTGAACAAGGACTCAATTCAAACTACAAACCTATTCACTCGGCAAGAAGAAATTGATGTCGTAGTGTTTGTAGTCAATGCAGAAAATTATTTTACTTTGTCAGCTCAAGAATTTATTGCCACTGCTGCTCGTGAAAAGGCCTTTTTGTTTATTGTGGTCAATAGATTCGACAATATCGTGAATACTAAAAAATGTATTTCCAACATCCTCGAGCAAGTGCATGAATTGGCACCCGATACCTATGATAAAGCTTCTGATCTTGTACATTTTGTGTCATCGAAGAATGTAACTGGCTCTCGAAACCCGGGCGATGATGGGGATGACAGCGATAGTGATAACGCTGAAAACAAAGAGAACCACTTCCATAAAAAAAGTAATGATAATTACAGTGACAAGAAGGAAAAAAGCAAGGAACCTAACAAAGACACCAATAATGAAAATTCAGATGCCGAGTTTGCCTCTCTGGAATCTTCTCTCTACCAGTTTGTAATACAGAAGAGATCTCTATCTAAACTTGCACCTTCAAAGAAGTATTCTCTTGGTTTACTTCAGGATATCAGACTTGTTTGTATGGAAAATAAGAAGTTCCTTGAGATTAAAAAGACTGAAACACGAGAAGAACTAGATGAATTGAGACCTAAGCATGAGAAACTGCTGAAAATTAGTGCTGAAACATCGGAACAAATTGACAAGCAGGTAGAATCATTGTCTCAATCTGTTTACGATTACACTCGGCGACAGATCATGCGAACAGTTGAAGAATCCCAAGAAACTGCGTCAGTTCCGTATCCTGGGTTTTTTCATGCAATCGATTATGCTATCAGCACTCGTGAAGCTATTGTTCAATCAATTCAAGGTTCGGTTATCAGATGCGAAAATTATGCACGAGAACAAACTATCACGGGCTTCAATGCTATAAAGTCAATAGGATTGATACATTTGCAAGGAAACTACAGGGAAATGGTGTTCCGCTCAGAAAAGATGTTTACCAGGAGAAAAGATACACTGTCGAGAACTCTTGACTCCGATTTAGAGCCGTTTGACTTTATTGACTTGGAAAGATATAAAGGTCTCGCACTGTCTACATTTACTAGCATGTCTCTGTCGTTCACCCTTTTTGGTATAGGGCCTTATTATAGCAATATTTTAGCATCCGCATGGCGTTGGATATCTACAATAGGGGGGTCAGGCGGTATACAGCGGTTGTTTGTACCACTGGTGCTATGTGGCAGTGCTGTGACGATGGCGTATGTTATTCGAGATATTCCTATTGCTGTTCCGAGGAATGTTGGTAGAAAAATTGCTCGACAGTTAGATGAGCAAGACTATATTCATTCAAATGCATTGCGCCTTTCCCGTGAATGCATTCGTCTGTTGCACGTGCCAGCACGTGGAATTCGACACACATTCGATAATCTCATCAATAAGCAGCAAGAGCAGAAAATCGAGTTGGAGAAAGACGTGGACAGCATAGATGAAGCTTTGCAACAATTTAAAGAAATTGCTGATGAAGCTGATATGCAGTATGAAATTGTATCTGCAATTGATCTTGCTGTAGACTGATCGAAAAGATCCTGTGATGAAGCTCTTGGGATTATGTATATATGAAAACAATTTACTGGATTGTGTTTTTTGATAATAACTCTTTGCATATATTTTATAGCTTTTTAAATGTTTTTATTTAACATAAGAGCGAAACCAACATGTTAATCGCTGTTCTCTGCCAAGAATTCCTCATAGGCAGTGTCGTCAAGAAGACTGTCGGTTTCGCTGGGGTTGGCGAGTTGAATACGAACAAACCAACCTTCACCCATGGGGTCTTTATTTATTACACCTGGTGTTGAATTCAGTTGTTCGTTCACTTCCACGATTTCACCTTCGACAGGAGAGTATATGTCAGAGGCAGACTTAACAGATTCAACAGCACCAATGGTATCACCAGCTTCAACAGTGGTTCCAATTTCCGGGAGCTCTACATAAACCAGATCACCAAGAGATTCAGCAGCATATTCTGAGATTCCAATAAAAGCAGTGTTGTCCTCATGGAGAGCTAACCACTCGTGGTCTTTAGAAAATCGCAGTTTAATATCACCGGACCCATATTTGCGTACGGGCGATGATTCGGGAATGGAAATAGAATAGAATCGAGAGGCAGTAGGCACAATTGAACGTGAAACTAAACGTCCTACAGCAGGAGCAGCAAATCTTGATAAACGTAGCATGATTTATTAAATTAACTTATTAGTATTTTTCTGAGTTTTTTGCTTTCGTTATGGAAAATGACAGGTCCAGGACAACAGAGCGACTAACGCGGGTGGAATATATAGCCTGGGTAACAGAGTTAAATTTATTGTCCAATCATAAAACTACAACATCTTAGGGTTAAAGTCTTTCTCATTACACATCATCAATCTAAATTTCGGAAAGCACATATTAACCATTCACATTTACTCGGAAAACTGGCCATGTTGTATGAAATTGTAGCCATAGCTCGAACGCGGTATAGCACAGGATTGCAAGAAGTACGTAATATTGTTCGTACTATTGGCAAACTGATCCTGGAGAATGGAGGAGTGGTCAGAAAGATGGAATATATGGGCAGAATGCAGCTTCCAAAAGTGACACGAGCACATCGACAACACCATATAGACGGCGAACATTTTTCTATCGTATTCGATACTAGCCCGCGAACACAAACTCAAATAAGAAAGACTATGACTGCCGACCCGCGTATCATAAGAAGCACTGTGTTTAAGCTAGCAGATACTCTGCCTAAAAATTCTGAACTAGCTAAAGACATGGTTCAGAAAAAATTGTAAATACACAAAGTGGCATGAAAAATATATGAATAATAATGACATTAAGAATTCCTATACTCGCGAATAACAACCGGCACTGAACTTGGTGGTAAGTTACCTAGCTCTGTAACTATTTTCCGTATACAATCCGGAGGTGTAAGATCATACAAAACGTGAAGTGCTTTCACCGAAGATTTAGCACATATTTGTAAATTCATATCTTCCGGTCTTCCAAGTTCATTAGTAGTCAAAGCATCTAGCTGCACTCGATCCGAGAATTTAATAGACTCGCAGTATACAAGCACGGGTATATTCCTGTCTGTAGCAGATTGCGCAACCAAGGCAGTTCCTGCTCTGGAGTATAACATTCCATTGCTAAACATTGCGTGCGCACCGAGCAGCACGACATTGACTTCTGATAGGACATAATGTAAACCAGTCATGAATACGTATGAGCAAGGAATATCGGCGGCCTGCAATTCTTGCAGTAGTCTCTTTCCCTCGAGCAGTGGACGTGAATCTACCACTATCACTCTAAAGTCTTTACCACTTCTCTTGGCATCGCGTAACACTTTTGACACAACTGAAGAGTGCGCAAAAGTCAGTATAACTGCGCCGTCGTTTATTTGCGGTACAGCAAGCTGTGAAATGACCTGACTTGCAGCATCTAGTTTATCTCGAATGAAATCTCCAATGGCATTGACCAAGTTATCCTTTACTACATCTTCTGAATCGTTCAAACACTTTGATATTTCCTGCTTTAGCCATCGAATGGCGTTTCCCATAGATACAGAGAGCGGCCTAGCCTGCTTGAGATAATCAATTTGCTTACCAAGGTATGTATTAAGACTCCTCGCCATCAGTGTACCAGGAGGAGTGCGATATTCACGAATCATTCTCTGAAACGCTAACAGCATTTGCCGGCAGCGTTCTGTAGATCCTAATACTTGAAATGCAGACATTCTGACCGCCAATTCGAACACTGCGGAATTAACATCTTCGGGCACAGGAGCACCTAATCTGGGACGCAATTCTAAATGACCTAACAAAGTACCTAGTGCATATTGACTAGTGGATTGTGTATCATTTGATGCAGATTTTTTATGGGCTGTGATTCCTGGTTTTATCGAATCAGGTTTTGGTTTGTTGCTCGATTTTTGACGGTTTTGTGGTAATTGTGACACACCTTGTTCACCCTTCTGTTCTTTTCTTCTTGCTGCCTTTTCTGCCTTCTTCAACTTTTTTAGTTCCGCCGGAGTTAGTACTTTTTGTTCAGCAGCGTCCATACTAAGAAGAAAACTGGAAAATAGAAGAAAAGGTGAGTCGAATATGCCGGCAGAAACTATTTGCTTTGGGAATAATACAATTTTGCCTAAGTAACTAAAAAGTCAAGTTGATAAGCCAAAAGAAGACCCTTCACATGAACAAACATCTATCTATCTCTCCTTAGGTTAATTTCCTGCCTTGTTATAACTTAACTACAATTTGTATTAAAATTGATTCATATTTTGCTTTACTATTTCAAGTGTCGGCCTTTTAAAAGCCCAAAAAATCAGCTGTTTTCATTAATACTACAGCTATAATAAATTGTGTGCCTTTTTATTATATACCCTCCCACCCTAAAAACCCATTTCCACCGCTACAATTTTTTTTTTCTTCTTTCTTCAACCTTTCACATTATTTTAGTATTCTTTATCATTTACTGAAAATCTCAATGTGGACTCCTAATCAATCGAGTCTGGAGTCTCTTACAAACGCTCTCTCTCAGAGTTTGGCAAGAGACGTCAATGTAAGAAGACAGGCCCAATCTGTCCTCGACGGATACGTATACAATCCAGAATTACCCCAATATTTATGCTTCATATTTATACAATCTGATCAATCTCTTCTAGAAACTAGAGCAACTGCCGGAACATTCTTGAAAAATATAATATCCAGTTCTTTTGCCTCATTTACTGATTTAGCGAAAAGCTACATAAAATCAATCATAACAAAAGGCCTTCTCGATACCACCCCTCTAATCAGAAATATCACCGGTAATGTCTTAACCTCAATCATACACTCTGGAGGTATCCTCTCATGGCCAGAATTGTTTCCTCTTCTCATATCATTAGCAGAATCTAATGAACTTTATGTCCAAGAAGCAGCTTTGAGCTCTCTGGAGAAAATCTCTGAAGATAATGCTGCCGAACTTGATAAGAATTACGGCAATGAACAACCATCCGCTTTTATGATCCCGAAATTCATAGCGTTACTCTCAAATCCTTCTTCTTCTAACTCCATCAAAAAGTATAGTATTGCCTGTATTAACTATTTTGCCGCTTTAGGCTCCTCTGCTGTCTTCCTATCTATTGACCAAATCCTATCAACTTTATTTCAAATTGCTCAGCAGCCCGATTCTGATCCAGCTATACAATCAGAAGTCTGTGTGGCCTTTACAACGTTCTTGCATGCCTTCCCTGCTAATATTTCTCCCCATTTGGATGGCATAGCCAACTACTGCTTGCATGTAATTGCCACCAATGCAGAGATAGACGATCAAAGCTTTGCTGCTCTATCCGCTGGCGAATTCTTTATAACTTTGGCATCTACAACTTTCGATGGGCTAGCTATTACGCAATTATTACCACAAATTATACCGGTGTTGTTCAAGCATATGCCTTATTCTGAAGAAGAACAAGAAGAAATATTGGCCGAGCATAATGCAATAGAAGAAAACCCTCAAAATGTGCGCCCATCTCATATAAAGTCGCGTGACGCAAAGTCCGCTCCGCATCAAAACTCCGGTGATCAATCGCATCAAGAAACTGAAAACGACGATGATGACGACGATGATGATGAATTCGAAGACGGAGTAGGTGAATGGACGCTGAGAAGATGTTGTGCATCTGCCTTAGACAGCTTTTCTAACAAATATCCTGAAAATGTCATAGAGATTTTAATGCCTCTGCTCCTCAATTCCATGAATGCGTCAGATTGGCCAACAAGAGAAGCTTCTATTTTGGCGTTTGGTGCCGTTTCTGAAGGTTGCCTAAATTTCATATCCCCGCAGCTCCCTGAATTAATTGCATACTTAATTCAGTTATTAGATACGGCTGAGCCTCCGGTGCAACAGATAGCATGCTGGACCTTGTCTAGATATACGCCCTGGATAATCAGACAATCAGAGCAAGGATTCCATGATGTCTACTATAAGCCAATGATTAATGGAATTCTAAAGTGCTTTTATAGCCGAAGTCGCAATGTTCAAACCGCTGCTGTGGGTGCTATAGCCACAATCATTGAAAAGAGCTCTCACATGTTTATATCATGCCTTCCCGATGTTCTACGGGGTGTCCATTATGGCCTAGCCAACTATAAACGAAGCTCTATTCGTGCTATTTATGACATAATCGTGATCATATGTGATTATTTATCATATGCTGTGGCTACGCCAGAGTTTGTTGAGCAGATTGTTCCATTAATTATACAACAGTGGCACCAGTTAGGCAAGGATGATACTCTTGTTTTTCTTATTCTTGATGCGTATACAGCACTTTCTGGTGCACTCGGTCCTGTCCTTGGCGGCTATGGCCCAGAAATATTCAAACAATGCCACAATCTGTTGCAAGAAAGTTTAGTTATGAGTCAGCATGCAATGCAAGATCCTACAGCTGAGGAGCCTGATATTGATCTCATTATTGCTTCTCTTGACACTTTAGATGGATTTGTTCGTGGTTACCAAGATCAAGCAGCCAACTTGTTTGCTCTAGTGCCCTCACCCTCATATTCAGAACTGATACTTATGTGCGCCGAATACGGCGACTCGGATGTGCGCCAAAGTGCATTTGGTGCTATTGGTGATGCAGCGCTTTATTGCTACAGCCTTATTTCAGATAACACGACACAATTGATGGATGCTACCATAAAGGGCCTAGATTATAATAACGATGAGGAAGTTGCAGCAGTCAATAACGCAGTGTGGGCTCTGGGAGAGCTGTCTCTGCATGCCGGATCTGATATTCAGAAGCAAGTTCCTACAATCTATCCGAAGCTACTAAAACTGCTTCTTAATTCTGATTTAGCGAGTCTGAAAGAGAACGCAGCAATCACTCTGTCGAGATTAGGCGCTATCAGTGCTCCAATGATTGCACCTCATTTGAAAGATTTTGCAAAGGCTTGGTGTGACGCTATGACATATGTAGCAGACTCAGAAGAAAAAGAATCTGCGTATCGTGGGATGTGTGTGCTGATTGCGGAGAACCCGCATGGACTTGAGAGTGCCTTACTTCCGTTCCTTACGGCCATTGCACATTATGGAGATCCTGGTTCATTGTTTGATACATTCCGTGCGGTAATTCAAGGCTACAAAAATCTAATACCTGGTTTCAATGAACAACTATTGGCTAATTTACAGCCAGATATTGTTTCGGCCATTGAGCCATATTTATACTAGAAACCGTTCTTAGTTGGGACATTCGATTAAGAAGAAGACTGACTGACTTAATAACCCTTTCTACTTTCGACCATATCAATTATGGACACCACTAAACCTGATGATGTTACTATTCAACTAGAGAATGCGCTTAATTCATGGATATCTGTAAATATAACTGAATTACAAAGTAATTTGGATAAGAAAAGTGAGGAGATTATCAATAATCAGAAACAATCTTTAATAAGTCGCAAAGAACTTGCAACACGTACTAAAGAGTTTCGAAAGCTTGAAGACAACGAAAAGTTAACTGCATGGAAAGGTTTATTAAAATTATATCAAGGAGAAATTGATAGTCTTACTAATAGGAGTAAATTTTCAGATTCTTCATTTCTTGAAGTTTATCAAAAACTAGCTGAAGTCCCTGATCCTCACCCTTTCATAGAGCTCGCCATTGAATTTCGACAAGCATCTACCAAAGCCAATGCCCTACAAATTGAAAATGAAACACTGAAAGCAAAACTTTCCTCCCAGAAAGATTACGACAAATTAAAGGATTTATTGGCCCAAACAGAGAAACGCCTCAGAGAAGAACCGGAAGCCAAAGTTGCAGCTAAAGAACAGGAACTATATGGACTTTTTGAGGAACAACAGCGGTCATGGGCATTGAAAGAGGAAGAGCTCAGTAGACAAGTTGAGCAATATCGTAACCAAATAAAAGAACTTCAGGGAAAAATTGTCTCAAATCAATCCGATAATGCAGAAATAGCTTACGGCGCTGGATCCAGCTCACAGTATGAGCTAGAACTATTGACCAGCGACTTGGAGCGAACAAATGCTCGCGCGTTAGAAGTTGAAAGTCGTAACCTAGAACTTCGGCAAGAACTTGAATCTATAAAAAGTGAGTCAAAATTATTAGATGCTGACTCTCTGAAAGAGAAGGTGCTAAATCTTACCGCAGACGTGGATCGTTTAGAAAGTCAGAACATGGCATATCACCGCAAGGTAGAGTCTCTCACAGCAGAGTTAGATAATTTGAGAGGACAATCTGAAAAACGAGTTGTTTCTTTAGAAAGAGAACTCAGTAGACGCCTTCAAGAACTTGATTCGCTGAAAACCAAGGTTGAGCAGGCACATGATTACGCTGAGATCAAGCGGGAACTTACTACTTTGAGATCAGTTATGTTTGGCTCAGAAGAATGGGATGATTCTGTAGGTGGTGATAACAGTGAGCAAGGACAGTTAGAGACAATGGCAATTATTCATAGTCAAAAACTTTCGAGCGAAGTCACTGTGCTACGAAATGAAAAGAATGACTTAGCAAAAGAACTATCTGCTGCACAATCCAAAGTGTCTGAGCTTTCTAAGGCATTGGATGATGCTAATGCACTTAATCGAAAACTAGAAGTGGATTTGTCTACTGTTTCGCACACAACTCCTAGCAGATACACCGAAAGTATTAGAGGAGGGTCGGTTGCTCCAAGTATAGCCAACCATGGGCTATCCCGGAGTGGCCGACTTTCTCCAACTACGTCCATATTAGGCGGTATAATTCCTGAGGAGATGGATGGCGACGCAAGTGTCTCCTCTTCTGGAACTAATAGCGTATTGCCTATTATTACACATCAAAGAGATCGTTTTAAGCAACGTAACCAAGAGCTTGAGGACGAACTTCGTTCGCATATTGCTAAGATGGCTGAACTGAAAAACGAAATACAGAGACTGAAAAAAGAGAACTCATCCTTGTCTAACAAAGCGAAGTATGCCAAAACGTTTCAATCTGGTCCGAGCTTAGAAGCTGGTACTGGAGGCCGAGGGAGTTACAATGTGCGGATTTCACCATTTGAAAGAAGTGGTCGCGCACTAGGCCATATGAATCAACTGGAGAGAGGACTGTACAAAGCTGCAGATCTTATATTTGCAACCAAATTAACAAGGAGCCTTTTTGCGGGATATTGTATATTTGTGCATTTATTTATTATGTACATGTTCTTTATGGGACTGGGATCCAACTCGCCCAAAGTGACTTGAGATTACACAGCACACATATCAGCTACGAGAGAAGAGGCTATGACATGCATTTATAGGAAAGATAAAAGTCAGGGAGCATTTCCATTGAGTATATTTATTTTTTTTAACTAAAAGAAGTAGACATTGCAGCTATCCATGGAATGGAAAGGCAAGTAACGGACATAAACCTATCTCATGGTGTGACAAAAGATGAATGTAGAGATTCAAGGAAAAAAGCGAAATTGCTTAGATAAATCAAGATAAAGACATAATATCTAATATAGGTTTAAGAGAGGAGAGGTAAAAGCTATAAAGGGGAGTGGACATCAAATTTATTGGGCAGCAACGGCACCTTCCTTTGCCTTAGGCACATTTTCGAATCGTTCTTCTAGAATGAGCTCGATATGAGAAGGGAAAGATTGGTAAGCGTTAATGCGACCGTGAGCACGATAAGTTCGGCGTCTCATCTTAGGGGCTTGGTTGACTTGGATGTGAGTAATTACGAGGTTGTCAGTGTCAAGACCCTTAGCCTCAGCGTTAGCGATAGCATTCTTGATAAGACCTTCAACAAACTCAACTGACTTGACAGGCCAACGGGCACGGGTAACACCAAACTCTTTACCTTGAGCAGTGCGACCAGTGCTAGTAGCATGTCGGCGGAAAGGAATAGCACGCTTGTGGTCCTTTACGGCATCGAGGTAAGCAAGAGCCTTGTTTGCGTTCCATCCTCTGATGGCTGCAACTGTCTCGTGGGTATTCTTGTATGAGACACGGAGGTAAGAACCACGAGCCTTAACTGTTTTCTCGGGATTAGTAGGTTCACAAGCGTAACGGGCCATTAGGAAAAAAAATCAAGTGTGCTCGAAAAGGTAGAAGATCTGTGGTTGTTAGATTTCGGCAAAGGAATGTGGGTGCTGCTGTGGTTGGTGTGCTTTGGGAGGAAGCAGTGACTGTGAAATTAAAGTTCAAATGACATACCCTACAGTCAAAGACCTAGCCCTAAACTTGTGCATGCAAAAAAGTATTTGGGAGTGGGTGGGTTCGCCTGGTAACCCAATAATATTTTTTTTTCGCTTTCATTCTTACTTTGCTAATACTCTCGCAGCTCAAATACATAGCTGTTTTTTCTTGTAGTTCCTGTTATTGTTTTTCCTTGTCTTTATTAGCTTGAGGAAACTATTTTGCTTCAGATTAATAGGAAGTACAGGGTAATTTGTCGATTGGTTAAGGTGTACTTGCGAAAGTACGACGAGGAAATCAAGTGCTCTTTTCATTAGCTAATGGCATTTGGATCTAGAGGTGGCCGTGGAGGCGGTGGACGAGGTGGCCGTGGAGGCGGCGGTGGTGGCCGTGGCCGATTTGGTGGTGGTCGCGGCGGATTCAGAGGCGGTCGTGGCGGTGGCCCCGGCGGCGGTCGCGGTGGTCGCGGTGGTGCTCGTGGAGGCAGAGGAGGCCGTGGAGGAGCTGCAGGAGGTGGTGCTCGTGGAGGAGCTAAAGTCATCATCGAACCACACCGTCATGCTGGTGTTTTTATTGCGCGCGGTAAAGAGGACATGCTTGTTACGAAGAATATGGCCCCCGGTGAGAGTGTGTATGGAGAAAAACGGATTGCTGTAGAGGTACCAGGCAAAGACAGCGACACCCCGGCCACTAAAGTAGAATATCGTGTATGGAATCCATTCCGATCTAAACTGGCTGCAGGTATCCTAGGAGGATTAGATGACATTTATATTGCACCAGGAAAGAAAGTTCTATATTTGGGTGCCGCTAGCGGCACATCAGTTTCACATGTCAGTGATGTTGTTGGCCCTGAAGGAATTGTTTATGCTGTTGAATTTTCTCATCGATCAGGCCGTGATTTGATTTCAATGGCAAAGAAGAGACCCAATGTTATTCCAATTATAGAGGATGCTCGCTATCCTCAAAAATATAGAATGCTTGTTGGAATGGTTGACGTTGTGTTTGCTGACGTTGCTCAACCTGATCAAGCCAGAATCATTGCATTGAATTCCCATATGTTCCTAAAGGACAGAGGTCATGTTGTCATTTCGATTAAGGCCAACTGTATTGATTCTACGGTTCCTGCGGAAACAGTGTTTGCCCGGGAAGTTCAAAAAATGAGAGATGAAAGAATAAAGCCTCTTGAACAATTAACTCTAGAACCTTACGAGAGAGATCATTGTATTGTCGTTGGTGAATATCGAAGAAGCTAATAACACTCAATGTTGCAATTATTACTTATATTTTATGTGGACTTCATATTCGTAAAGGTTTCCTTCTTGTTGAAAGAAATTACTATAGTAGTTAAATTAGGATCCTCAATTGACTCTTCTATTTCACTTTAAGAATAAGGTTTTTTGCCATTTATACAATATATTTTTCAGCCGAACACCACCGTAACCGGGTCTTGCACTACTTCCAATAACCTCTGACTTAATATGAAATCACAATTGTTACTTGCCACGTTCACTGCTGCATCATTCCACTGCGATGTGGTTGTCGATGGAATTAAATTTGACTTAACACCCCTTAAAGGTCCACATTCGATATCTGTAACAGAAGTATTACCGCCTAGCGTACGTAATCTCACCTGGACAATCAACCCTTGTGGACCTTTACAGAAATCTAGCGACATTCCTTCTAACGATCAGTGTCCATCGGGAACTCAGGTTTGTGGCATTGAAACTATAACCGTTGGTGATTCTAAATTTGTGTCGCAGATCATTCCTGTGGCGGGTGATATTGGAGGATCTACGGTCGATGCAGGTTTATCGGTGCTCGAAGGTGACCCGGGCGGTTTGCGGGTGGTTTTACACGGCGGTCGATGGGGCGAGAAGCGAGATCTTCAAGCCGAAATTGATTTCATTTGCTCAAAAGAAGAAGACAGCCCGATCACTCTCAAGGGATGGGATTCTACTACCTTGAGCCTCTTATGGAAAACCCCTTACGCATGTGCTTCAAAAGATCGTCCGTCTAAAGGCGGAAACGGTAAGACTGGTGATAACCCACCGCAACATTCAACCCCTGATAAATCGGGTGATTCATGGGGTTGGTTTACTTGGCTATTCATTATACTAGTCTTGATTTTTGCCGCCTATATAATTGTTGGCAGTTGGATTAATTATAGCAGATATGGATCAACGGGCGTTGACATGATCCCACATTCTGACACTTTCCGCGACATCCCTTATCTTGTTAAGGATTTTGCATCTAAAATATCTACTACACTTTCTAGTTCAGGTAGTCGCGGTGGATACAGTGCAGTTTAATTGATGTTATTAATTCTATCCCTGCTATTACGCCTATCTTGCTCTTTTACTATGTTGTTCTGTTTTTTTGCCAGTCCGCTAACTACTCCAACCTCTCAACTCTATGGTATTAGGTGCACTCTTTCCACACCCACCCTCTTTACCCAGCAACTACCCCTCTAGTCCAACCAACCCTTTACATTCTCATAGCCTTCATAATGCTAAATACAAAATTAATTACTTCTCGTAGATTATTGCTCAGGTCTTTTGCCACTCATATCCCTGATGGCGCTGTTTTCCGCCCCGTTAATCTGGATGGCGATACTCTTGCCTCATCCATTTCTCGAAACGCTGAACAAGCCTCAAAAATGGCCGATACGTTTTCTAGGCCAGAATCTGTTAAGGGAGATAAGACAAATAACCAAATACCCGCTCCTAAGCGCTTTTGGAAAAATGCCAAAGCTCGCGCAGACGAACACAATATTCATATAGAGCTGGATGGCCGACCTTTAAGAACTCCCTTAGGCCAGAAGCTCCTGTTGCCACTGACAAAACCCACTTTGGGTGCCCTTATAGCCCAGGAATGGGACAGTTTGGTTTCCTTGAAGGTCAAACCACATGCTTTGCCACTTACCGGATTAGCATCACGAGCAATCGATCTTGAAGAATCCGCTAAAAAGTATGACCCTCAACGCGAGATCAATTTAAGCGACGGAATGGATCGCGCCGCTGTTTCACGTACACTCATTCCGTACCTTGATACAGACACTCTACTGGTTTTTGCACCAAAGGAAGAGTATTATGGGAAGCTGAGGCAGGCTCAAGAGGAACAATACAGACCGGTTATTCAGTGGTTTGAAGAAAAGTTCACTGATAATGACAAATTAGTATGGCTGGATGGTGATAATGGAATCCTTGGAGGATCTCAAAGCGCTAAAGTTACTAAACTGGCGCTCAAGTATCTTGATTCGCTCGATTTCTGGCAGTTCGCTGCTTTTGAAAGAACAGTCCTCTCTGCCAGAAGTTTCATTGCCGGTGCTTTACTTGTTGAAGGCGAAATGGAATCTA
Source organism: Tortispora ganteri (assembly GCA_030573865.1). Classification (NCBI taxonomy): domain Eukaryota; kingdom Fungi; phylum Ascomycota; class Trigonopsidomycetes; order Trigonopsidales; family Trigonopsidaceae; genus Tortispora; species Tortispora ganteri. The sequence continues at coordinate 283,930 of JAJMEA010000003.1, forward strand.
GAGATATCGCTACACTCGTGTCTCTAGAAAACGAGTTTCAAACTAAACGTTGGGGGCATATTGAAGAGCATCATGATGTTGAATGGGCTAACCTTCGACGTCAATTGGCATCAGCCGCAGTACTTCTTGCTAATGAATCTAAGGTCTACTTGTAATGCACACCATTACTCTTGTATATATTTTAAATCTCAGATGTCATATAATATTCTATAATGAATAAATAAAAGATGATTAAGAATAGTATCAAGTTCACATTTCTTGTATAGTGTCCAATTTAGGCTCTTTTTCTTCCTTGAATTGAATTAGATATACAGGTTCCATGCTTGAAGGATTCACTGCCAATCTGTTAAGATCCAAAATAACTGTACGCTTATTCATTTCCGCTTGTACAGATTCGTTAACAAGACGATCAACAGCGATATCTCCAGAATACTTTTTCATAACCAGTCTTCTTTCGTTTGGGCGCTCCGTCCTAAAGATCGAAAGCTTCACGTTTCCTGCATCTGTCCACTGCTGACTAGCAGGTATATTCTGCTGACCAAACTCTGATTGTTTCTTCACCAACAGCAGACATTTCCAGTCAATCACGCTACTTGGAATAGGAGATTGCGCTTCAATTGGGGAGTGTAATGCCATCGCTTTAAGAGGGGAGTTAGGAGATCGTGCATCGGATAAAGGTGACGAAGTCAACGAGGATGCCGATTTGGTGGACACAAGAGACGACTTGGAAGAAAGAGAATTGAGAGTTCCAGCGAGGCATCCTCTAATACATGCTGCCAATGCATAAAACAATTGATCAGCTTCTGCTCGTGTTCTGAATCTGAACATCATAACAGTTGCTTCCTCCCCACGTTGTCCTTTCTGCCTTACGTGAACGTCAACCGCTGTTCCTTTCCTTGCGCTAGTATTTGGAGTTATTTTCAACGTCTGAATTGGTCCGTCAATTAGCTGCTGTAATGAGTATTCATTACCTGCTCCTCTTTCTTGTGATGGTGTTGGCCATACTTCGACGCTCGAGCCATTCATTTCAAGCGAAATCTCAACACGAGTGTAGTATGCTTTGGTAGTTGGATCCACTAACATGTCCCACTTATTATTCTTCCATAAAGAAACCACTGCCATCGTTTGGAAATAAACAGAGCTTGGTCCCTTGCTCGTGGTTGACTTTTGTGTAGAAGTAATAGATGCTCCACTCGCGTCAAATCTCACAGCAGATGGAGTCGCGGGTAAATTCTCTGATGAAGCACGTAGTCTATCAGGACTGGTCTCAGAAGCTTTCTCGCGCTTCGGTGTAGCATCTGGTGTAGGGAGTTGTGCTTTAGCTGTATCAACAGTAAGAGATTTTCGCTGCTTAGACTGTTTCGCAGCCGCTGGTTGTATCGGGCTCATCTTTTCCGTGAGAGAAACCTCGACATCATTCGAAATATCACTAGACTCGAAAGAAGATAATTTCTCCGTCGACCCACCTTTGGATAAAAATCGCTTCAGAATTCTCGAAGTGCGCTTACCAGATAGAAAAGAGCTAGCAGGGCGTGGCGATGCAGTAGCTGATTGTTTAGCATTCTGAAATCCAGCAAATGACATCCTTTTTTCGACGGAAGGTTTTGACGAGCTTTCTGCAATTATACTGGAGTTCGACAATGAGCGATGAGAGTCAAACACTTCATTAACGGGGAGAATTGACGGTATATCTCTACTGGGCATATCCAATTCCGGTTTATTTTCAGCTGACTTTTCAAATAACAATTCCGTGGAGAGTCTTGCTGCAGCCATATCTTGTAAACTTTCTTCAAAGTCCTCGTGAGCTATCTCTGCTTCTTCAACCTCAACTGAAGAATGCCTGCGATGGCTGTTGAGCCGGTAACTCGGGCTTCTTCGGTGCCCATTAGCATAAGAGGGGCCGATAGTCGTTCCAAATCCAGCATTGACTGTAGTTGGGGTAAGCACAACAGCTGTTCCTTGTTCAACAACAAGATCAGAAACATTCTCAAAGTCTAATAAACTGCTCAGTGAAGTATCTTTCCTAGGACCTAAACTTTCCTTACTCTTTAACGGTGTTTCAATTGTTTGTTGTAACACAGCACAATCCTTAGGAGGGGGAATGGGTTTGATGCTCTCTAATTCGGTCAAACTAGCGTCCATAAAATTGTCCGGCTTTTCGGGGGTATGTTCAGGCGTTGGAATTCCATGCTGTGGCACTGGCGGTATGGTAGATAGTACTTTAGATTTGCGACCAATGAATGAAAGCCTATTCTTCTTAGTGGATGTTCCCGCCGCAGTCTTGGATCTGACTGGAGTAGATTCAACATTGGCTTTGGACAGTCTGTTGGCTTTGGTGGTATTGTTACGCGATAAAAATCCAGGAGGGAACATGGACAAGCGAACCGACGTCCTCGATGAGATTGGTTTCGTATTTTGGACAGTCTGTGGCGAGAGCATTGACTGTTCTGGAGTCTCTGGACATAGCGCTTTCTGCTTGTGCAAATAATTCAATCGGTCAGTGGCAGATGGTTTCTTCGGCGAATCTAGACTCCTGTCAGAAACACTGCCATGTAAACTAGGTTCTTGTGCAACAGGCAAACCACTATCGTTGACAACATCCACAACCTTTGTGGTAGATGTAGGAGGCAATAGCATGCTCTTCTTGGCTTGGTTAGCAGCTGGAGGGCTTTCAGGCAGCAGGTTAGGAATAGTAGGCGTGCCTATTAAAGAAAGATGAGATCTCTTCCGGGTAGATTCATCTTCCTCGTTCATGGAAGATATATTAGCAGCAGGGACTGAATAAGGTCTTTCATAAGAATCTGAAACCTTTGCTTTCGGCGCTATAATACCTAACCCTTCGTAAAGAGTGTGCTCCATAACCGGGGACTGCAAAGGTTTCTGCTCAGGTGCAGCTGCAGGGATAGTATCTGGAGTACAGCTATCAATCTCGTCAATGACAGCGGACAGTTCATTTTCGATAGTTTTCTGTGTAACAGGAGCGATAACAAGCTCATTATCGGAATTGATAGAACCCGAAGCAGACCTGATTGTTTTAAGGGGTTTGATATTGGCACAGCCAAATAAGCCGACTAGAAGAGCGCGCCAATAGTTATACTGGTTTATGTCTTCGCATGTGGTAATAAAATGAGAACCAGATGACGTTGACAGAATTATTGTGTCCGAATCATTTGGATCGACGTATAGGTCATTGGTAGTAAAAACAGGGAATAGCAAAGAAGGAACTCCAGAAGGCAGTATTTCACAAATAGCTAAAGCAGAGCGGCGATCATCTTCGTCGATAGCTGATTTAAACTCTAGCTGCTGATTCAGGAAAAAAAACTTGGTTTCTTTAGCAGGCCAAGACACTCCATTGGCAAATATAAAGGAAGTATTAAATATAGCCGTTTCAACGACATCTGATAGTTCAAATGAGCCCCTCGAAGGTTTAGTAGTGATAGGAGAGATTACTTTTGTAAATATTATAGTATCTCTCAGTATAGCTGACCTTGAGCGCTCATAGTACAGGCGAGACTTAATAACTAGCTTACGAAAAGCGATTGCGGCGAGTGCAAGGTCTGGATGATCCGAGTGACTTTCAAGTAACTTTTTATACACCTTCGATAGTACGGCAATACGTACCAAAGGTCGTTTAGCCAAGTACAATTGCCTAGCAGAGGCATCAGGCAAATATTGATAGCTTTCTGCATATGTCTCATAGACTTTTACAGCCTTCATACCCCACTGTACAAACTGATCGACAGATTCTGTATGAGTAGAATCTTGATGAAGGAGACGAATTTGGTTCACTATTGGAGATGAAGTGAGCTCGAGCAGTTCTCTTCGGTATTCCTTCTCTGAGCGTCTGAACTGAGTTAAAAGCTTTTCTGGCGCGATATAAAAAGATTCTGTATCGCTGCGCGAAGACAGGAGTTTCAAGAGATCCTTGAAATCAGGCTGCGATTGACCCATCTCAGAAGAGGTAGAGCGAGAAATCTTTAGTGGCGCTATCTCGTCAGTAAGCAGAATTGAGCTTCTTATTTCCGTCATATTAATATAAAAGAGTCACAGAATGTGCGCGTTATAAAAAGAGTGTAATGGTTGTTTCGTTCGCTGAAAAGGGGAAGACTGAACGAATAATACAGGGGGTTTTAAGGCGTAAAAAGGGGGGAACTTGAGTACCAGTATCAAACAACTACCTAAGGAAGGAAGGTAACGTACTCTGTAACGAGTGTAAGTAACAATGTATAGATATGTAGATGAAATAATATAGAGGGAGTGAAAGAAGAAGTTAAGGGGTAAAAGAAAGAGTGACCAAGATAAAGGAATATGCCGAGTGCTTTTTTAATGTTGGCGCAGGGCGATGCAGGGATGGAAGTTTAATTATAACGCGTAGCGTGCTTCACGAATCTCATTTGTGGGATGATAACCTTAACTTACACGTTCTGACCAATTATAGTATTTCATCTTAAGTCATTGGAACCTAGATTCAAGCAAATCAATCTGGAGTAAATATATCAAGTATAAATTGTAGCTTTACTATAAATTTCAAATATATAGCATATGACAAACAAGCAGATATTCAGTCTCACCGCACTAATGATGTTAAGTTAAATTAGTATTGGGGAGGGAGGGGATGTATTGACTAATTTCTATCCACACATATGGTCAAACTGATCAATTGTGCTAATCGATCGACCCTCTATGCTTCATGGTACAGTCGAGCCATTCAGGCATAGAAGACCAGTTATACACCAAACTTCATTTCGAGCTCTAGAAATTCTGCTATTTCTGAGTGCTCTCTAGCCAGTTTTGTGTGAATCATAGCTTCCAATTGTTTACTTCTAGGTCTGATGGTTATATCTGCGACACTCGCTTTAGATTCAGGCAAATTGTACAATCTTGATGGAGTGACAAACTTCCGAATCGGCGATTGAATATTTGTTGTGTTATCGCGTTCACTTAGAGGAAACCATGACCGCAAGACTGTCGGGCTTAGAGATATGTTTCCAGGAGAATCAAGCATTGCGTGTTTCATTCGCGGGTGTAATTTGGGGGTCAGTACATAGTCATTCATTGAAACATCACTTATATCCTCAAAATGAGGCTCATATGAGTGATTCATGATTGGTTTCTTTTACATATATCTTCTAAGATAGTCTATGTAAAGGTCATGTTTGGTCTGGGAAGCGTCAATCCCAGTATGTAGTATCCCAATATGGAAACCAATAAACAACATTATCTGTGCTTTCTCTACCCAATAACGAACACCCTCACAACAGCTACCACACCAACCCTCTGATTTTATCATACATACCCTCCACCTTCTCCTACTTAATCAGTATATGAAATGTCTAAATTTACATTATACGTTGACAAAGAACCGTATGTGCCTACACGCGCTACAATTATGCATTTAGAACCTGATTATGATAAAGAAAACATACCACCCGCTGGCTTTGTATCAACTTCACCTAAGAAGCACTTTCAAGCACCTTCCAAATCTAGAAAACCTCTTGCACAATTATACCACCACATAGAACTACCTGAAGAGGAATTGTACGATTGTCCTGAGGCTGATCATTTGATTGTCAAGTCTGAGCTGCTCAAAAAATCAGAGAATACTACAATTAATTCCTCAACGACTTCACGACGCGATGGCGCTCTAAAAACACCGGCTATATCGAGAAAAAGACAACTACCCTCAGCACGCCCTATTCTAATGCGATAATTATAGGCAATATTTATGTCTCTTAACGAGCTTGTATTTAATGCTGGTTATATTATACATTTTATTTCCCCTTTAATATCATGTGTAACTCCGTATCATAAATCATCTAATCAACGCGCCTTGTAGTCCTCGTATATAGGCTCAACTTTAGGCCATTCCACTCTATGCCCGACTTTTATGGCTTCTTCCCCTAAACGTTCACGGACTTCCCAGTATTCTCCAAGGAATCGCCAATACTCCGAACCAGTAATGGGATGCTTACTTTTTCTGAACCATCGTGGCTTATAGCTTTGACCTTTTTGTTCTCGTTCTCTTCGTCGGGCCCTCTGTGCCTCCTCTAGTCTCACTTTATCATTCGCCGCTTTATCGTAATCGCCATCCTCCATGGCACGTTGATCTGGACGGAGTCTTGTGTCAGTAGGTGCTACCCAAGGGAGAAGGCGTTCAGGAAGCGCGTTCAGTGACACCGCAAATTTTGTCAAATAGAAAGGAAGTTCAGGACGGTCATGCACCTTCCAAACCAAAAATGGTTTGCTCGTTCTATCAGAAACTCCTTGCTCAAATTTCGAGGCAACATATGTAAGCTCCTCCGCAGTAAATGAATTCGTTCCAGATATCGATTTACCTGTAATACGCTTCGCAATTAATCTGGAGTTCCATTTACCACCAATTGACCATACTGCTCCACCTTTAGAGTTAAAAACTTCACCTCTAACCTCAAATGCATTAGCTCCTCTCCACCCTCGGGCCTTAAAATGCAAAATGCATCTGTCTCCAGTGGTATGATTAATCACTTCCATATCTCCATAATTGTCTACAACAGGAGAACCTGTAATGATTCCGACAACAGAGGTATTAACCTTCTTCCACGTATAGAGCTCTTCTGGTGCTTCAAACGGTCTGAGCTCTAAAAACCACGTTCCCAGAGGATTGATATCAAAACTGCGTCCATTAAATTTAGATTTTACCGCACTTTCACCATAGTAGGTCCAAAGTGGTGATTCTGCATATGCTGCACTAACCGGGGGATGATGGCTAACTTGCTCAACAAAAAATCTAAATAAATGATCGGGCCTGCAATATTCATAAGTTTCTCCTAAAAGGGGATTGAATGGTTTGGCAACCCGTTTAGTAGTTGATGCATATTCGCTAGCTGCAAATGCAGCTACGAAAACCATTCTTAAAGTTGAGTCAGAACGTATAGCAGCTTTTTCAAGAAGATCTGTATATTCTAAATCTTCAGCAACACGCTGCAGTAAGCTTGTGCATTCGTTAAAGGAAACGGGTAGAGTCATTCTAGTCATATCTTTTCCGATCAAGTTTTTCAGAATTCCCCAAAGGCTAATAGTAGGACGATCATCTACTGAAAGTCTAAGTCTATCGCGTGGAGGGTCTTCATATCCGTGGAAAGACGTCCGTATTTCTTTCAGCTTCTGCAATTGCGCTGAAGATGCTGATGCCAATATATCAGTGATCTTTCTGGAATCTAGGACTTCTAAACGTTCAAGCAGTTGTGCCAGCTCAAGAATCATGGGGTCAGCAGGTTGGATTGCTCGTGTGTCAACTTCAGAATGCCTATTAATATCTTCCGGCTCAGGAGAAAGATCCTCGTCCTTGATATCATCAATGGCGTCGTAAAACTCATCATCACTACTGTCGTCAAACACATTCTTCAATTGAAGTTGCGGCAAAGAAGATTTTCTAGAGTTCTCGACATTCTTCAGAGCTAATCGTACTTCATCTGCAACTGTATGTCCATCCTCAGCGTTTGTAGCATTTACAGTAGCCACAACAGATTTTAATGCCCTGCGTGCTTCTTTCTTCTCCTCAGATAATTGAAGTAAAGATTTCTCATATTCTTGAACTCTCTCTTCTAATTTGAGAATATTTTCTTCCCATAGAGACCTCAGATTCTTTTCCCGCTGCAGCTTTGCTTCCAGCGTTTTAGTTTCTAAGTCAGCAGCTTGTAAAATCTTGGAAGTCATCTCACTAATCTTAGATAAACCACGCATGACCGTAGAGTAAACCTCTTTATACGGTTCTGTATCGAATGCATCACTTGAATTTCTCAAAGCAAGTTCATTAGCACTAGAAACAATTCCAAGCAACAAATCAATATCTATCAGCAATGATCTTCCTAGAACGGAAAGAGGCGTCTGACTGAAAGACTTGCCTAAGTCATCCGGAGATTCGTCTCCTGACGCAGCACTATCATCAGCATCTTCATAAAAGTCTTGCGCAGATTTGCTCGGGCCTGATGCAGAAAGAGAGGGAGATGAAGACTGTACAGACTGTACAGACTGTATGTCTAACGAAAGCGTGGAATCGTGCAATGACGACAAAGACAAATTGGTGCGATGACCTGAACTTAATGTAGCCGATTGGCGCCCTTCTGATGAAACGTGGAACAATGGGGAATTCTCCTTAATTTTACCAGCTGCGACATCTTTAGAATGCTGGATTGCTTGTTGTAAAGACCATATCCATCGCCTGGCCTCAGCAGGATGATTGGCTTTAAGATGAAAGCGAGTCGAACCTTTTCCTGCCACGGTAAAAGACTGTTTTTCACTGCTATCAACCTTCAAAGTGGCAATCCGCATATTGATAGATCCGCGACAGGCGTTTTGCGTATCATCTTGGTTCTTGTAGTAACTGAGAACATCATTCTCAAGTACAAAGTAGCGCAGTTTATACCCGTTACGATAATTTGTCCATTTCTTCAGATATCCTTTAAGAGACCCTGAAGCAAGTATGCCAGGATCAGTTTCGACAGAGAGATTCTTTGAGGCAGATTTCAGCAATTTTCGAACTGCGTCATCCTTTGTATAATCAATTGGAAGCTTTCCTTTGCTATCACGTCTAAAAGGATCTCCCCCATTGTTTAGAATAAAATCGATCATTTGAATGTTACGCGAAGAGACCGCCTCATGTAGTATAGTTAGGCCGGTATCCGGATTTTCACCATTGATATCTATCAGAGAAGCTGCACGATGATTCGATAATATGCTCTCCAATGTAGCAATGTCGTTATTTCGAAAAGCATTCAAAAATTTTGTTGCTACTTTCTCGATGTATTGAGCCCGAAGAACTTGCATAATCTGGGCAAGCTGCGGGGAAGGAGCAAGTTCCACCGCTTGCAGATTATTGGCATTGCGAATAGTATCGTCTATTTCAGGAATATTGAGTAGAAAAGAGACTACATCTGCTCTTTCAAGATATACAGCAGTATGCAAGGGAGTGTTACCAGAATCATCTTGAAAGTTGAGACCTATAAGGTCGCTTGTAGCTTTAGGATGGCAAACGATCTGCTGAATAGTCTCAAGAGAAGCAGCTTGAACAGCCAACATCATCAATGAAGGAATCGCAATTTGAGTTTTTTTGTTAGTAGCCAGTTCATTGAGTAAGTTAGATAATTCCGTGGAATCTGCTTCCTGTAAAATTTGAATTGCCTTGTATACCTTTAATGTGGCACCAAGCTCTCCGGTAATATCATTCGCCATGATGAAACTGGCAATTTACAGATTGAGCAACTCAATTTCTAGTTAATATGTGGTTTATTATGTAGTAAAGGAAAATAAATGGCCAAAAAGGTAGTATTTAGCCGTAGAATAGTGTAAATAATTGAAGAAGTCAGCCAAAAAATAATGCAGCTTGGGGGATTTTAGGCCTTGATTCAGTATTCGCGGTGAAGTGGACTGGGAAGTATGTCATGTGATTTCCTGATTAGGAAGTGGGGCTGGGTTATAAGGAGGGTAATAAAAACCATATAAATAGTCATTCTTTTGGTAAAACGTCGTCGTCTGCCGTTTCAATTATAGGAGGCAAATTACCCAGAATCTGCAATTGGTATGTTGTCTCAGCTGCATTGCTTCTATTGACACTTTTAAGCATCATAGTTCTTAATCGCTCTGACACATTGGCTCGTAGCCGTCCCAATAAATACGGTCTGAGGCTCTCGACGGGCCAGGTGTCGGAAGCTTGATCCAGGACGTATTCTATGCTGTAATACCTACCGAATTTTTTCAATAGAAATGTTACAAAGTCATTCGACTCTTCAGAATCCACTAAGCGCACGGCGTGCTCGAACAGATTATGTACAGAAGCTTTGAGCTCTGGGGAATCCTCCGGGAGCTTGTCGGTTATCCTTAAAGCTTCCTTGTAATCTTGCACTTCGTGAATAGTCATTTCGTAGAACTCGTCGAGCTTTCCCTCACTTGCAGAAATAATAGCTACTTCAGTCAGCAAAACCTTCTCGGAGGGCTGAAGAATATCACGCAGCGATTGTGCGTCTTCCTTCGACAACGAAACATCTCTCAGGAGTTTCAGTGTGTTATAGCGCATATCTGCAAGAGGTCTTATGGCAGTAGAGATGTCTGCACTCGGAGAATTCCAATAATCTATGTATGAGGGCTTAGATAGTCCAAGCTTTCTGTAATCGTTGTAAGTCTTTTTGACTTCTTTCGCAAATAAAGCATTGTAAATGACACAATTGTTGAGCTCTTTACAATATAATGTAAGCAGTTCTTGCACAATTTCTTGGTATTCTAAGGATCCTGGAGAAAGTTTTGCTAATCGCTCCTCTAAGAAAATCTTCAGCGTGTTTCCACCTATGTCCCTAACTTTCTTGAGGATCAAGCTAGTATCAGCATTTGCAATTGGATTATTCAAGAAAACGTTTAGGCCCAATTCAGGATTCCTTTTAACAAGCCATATACCATACTCCCATATGCAAGCATGGTCATCGCAGTTTTCCAGAAAATCAGCCATTTGCTGTTCTCCGTTGACAAAATCAGGATCATACGCCTCACCTTCCAGCAATTTTACCCATGTGGCACAAACTTGCCGATACTTTCCCTTTTTTTTCAATAATATAGAAAGTGCGTAATACCTTTTGGCTTCTTCAAGCATGTTTGCCGCTACAGAAGTCGATTCTATGACATTCTCCTGAACAAAGTTTAGCAGCTCATCGGCTGACCCGCCTTTAGTAAGAAGAAGCTGAAGGTAAGCAATTTCCACACATTTAAATATGAGCTTTGACTGCTCAGATGTTTCATACTCTTTTTTTTCAAACCATGAAGCCAAAAACATTTTAAAGAAAGCAAGCGACTCCGCACTTCCAATATGTTTTAGTTTCTTGGTAGATTTGATAATCTCCAACACTCCGGCAAATACCCATGGGGGAGAGTTAATTTCCAGCTCTGAGTATAGAAATATCACAATTCTCGGATCGATTGAAGTTGAGTCCCAGTGTTTCAAAGCATCTTCGTATCGCTTAGCAGCTATATACGTAAAACCCAGCGCCTGTTGAATATAAGAAATCTGGAGAAATTGGGATTCCGTTGTAGTTTCCCGGATAAGGACATCTAACTGAGTAAGAGCATCTTCAAATTTTGAACTAAGGATGAGCTCTTCTAGCTGAAAGAGTGGTGGAGGCTGAATGATAGTGGAAAGAGCGCCGTCCTTCCTTCTGCAGAGAACTACCTGTGACGATACCGATGCCATTTTCACCGCTATTTGATGTTCTTGCTCTATTTGTGATTCCAATTCTTTGGATGGTATTAATGGAACCATAGCAATTTTGCTAGCTAAAGGCAGGAAAGGTATTTCTATATCTGTCAGTACGGGCTGCAGAAAGTATTCCGAGTTGTCGGGCAATGTAAGAGATAATGAGAAGGACTGACTGCACGTATTATGCAAGTTGATTTTGTGATTATATATGGCGGCAATTTCTGTTTTTAGAGCAGCAATAGAAGAAGGGTAGGATTCCCATGTGATTGTACCTCTAGTAATATCACCCTCTGAGTTGACGAATATGCCTACAGCAGGTTGATTGCTTCCAGAGGTAGTTGCAAGTAGGAACTCGTTGCTTGGAAGTTTTGCAAGAAGGGGAGTAAACGTACAGGTTGAATCTGGGTCCGATATAATGGGGAAGAGAGGTATCTTTCTGCCATTCTCGATATCTAATATATCGTAGTTGGTAGGTGTAGCAACTAATGCAAGGGATTTGTGCTGTGAACCAACAATTGCATTAGCGTAGTCAATATTTCTAACTAATTTGACTTTTTCACGATCGATATGGACTATTCTTACTGCAGTAGATGTGAAAACAGTGACTAGCGCATACGAGTCAGGTTGAGATAGCGGGTCATAACACATTCCTTTTACGTCTTTGATACGTCCAAGAGATAAAGGTGACAGTTCCGGTAGCGAGAAGAAAGATATTTGTGAATTGGAAAGTATCAAAGCCCTTGAAACGTGCGGTAGCAGTATGAATGAGTCTATTGGTGAACCTCTTGATGCCGACACATATATCTTTGCAGCGTGAACAAAAATAGATGCAGCTGAATCGTAAAAGTAATGCACTATTTCACCATTTTGTGTACCAAAATACAAGCTTGAATCGGAGTATTCAACAGCTGTTATCGACGAGGAAGAATCTACTGAAGATAATATTTCATGTATAGTATAAGGCATGTATGGTGTTACGTGAGGTTAAGTTTCTTGAACTGCTCATAGAAAAAAAAAGGCAATAATAGCCAAGCCAACAAGAGCAGGGTTAATGAACAGCATTTATCTAAGATAAAATTACATATATATCAGATAATTTATTTATTTTATTTACAAAGAATTCATAATTTCAAATCCAGGGTCAGGTTTGCGGTCCTGTTTGATCTCTTGCTTAGTTTTTCGATCGTTAACTGTATCCACTTTGACGAGTTCTTTGACTTTGAATATTTGCCCTGATATTGCAGGGTTTATGTTGTGATATACAATAGACCCACGTTTTCCAAGACCTAGACTCTTTAAAACGGCATAGTATTTGTCCGGTAAACCTATAGCGGACCGGATTTGTGTGATTCTATAGAACATTTTGTCGATGGGAAAGGTGAACCTTTCGACAAAGTCTATCTATCGAATATCTTTAGAACCAACAACATTACAATGAAATTATATTAAATTTCATATAATAGCATATATGCATTACTTTTAGCATAATATCTAACCTGCTTTTATTATTTTCTCGGCGAGTTAGACAAAAAGAGGATTTCGTGCGGTCACACGCTCTTTGCTTTCCGTTACCTTCATAAATTTATGTTGACTAGCTATCGAATAAGTGCACATTATTGAGATCTCCTTTTAACCATCTTTTAGAGATTAGAATCACTCATAATATATTCATCTATGAACTGATTATTGGAGATATCGATTTTCCTATGATTGAAATCCTCAATTAGATCTATCGGTGCGTTCGCAGCTCTGTTATTAATTTTTCTGTCGCTGATATTATCTATATATCAATCAAATTATTCAATAATTGTTTGAACATCTTTTCTTATACAAGAAAATTGATTCCCAAGTGTTAATTACTTTCTTGTTATTCAAAAAATGATCAATGACTCTTACATGCTTTTCATATTCGCACAATATGTCTTCTGGAGGAACTAGGAACTTATCCCCTCCAAAGTCTCAGATAAAATCTTCAGGATAATTTTAAGGCATTTACATGGCGTTTGTCACGCAGAATTTTCAAGCTGTTTTTATTTCCTCTTCGTTTCTGAGCTTTATTAAGATACCTTTACTAAGTCACATCGATATAACTCTAGATCAGGAAATTTATTTTGAGAGTTTGCAGATTGTGACACATAAACTGTCTATTTTATTTCTTTTAGGAGATTATCTCAGATTGAAAGGAAAGTTGATTTATAATAGTTGCATTGGTGTGTCCTATTTGTGGGAATCAAAACGAACTTGCCAATCAAGCCTATATTTGTTTCAACATGTATACATATTTACATTATCTATATGTATTTATTGTTTTTGTTTTTGTTTGATTAAGACTTACTTGTGCATCAAAACTCTTTATACTGCTCTCGGATATCCATCTTCTAGTGCTAAAAGACCGTCCTTCCAGAAAGCACAGTAGGGAGTTCCATTTTCACGAGTACCTTCAAGCACAAGCATACCTCCGCCCATTATTGATGGCCCGAGATAAAAATTATATTTATCAAAGTTATCCAAGACGTTCATCAGATATTCTTCAGCCTGGATTTGAAATTTGTCAACTTCAGTAGGTTTAGTCAGGCGCAGAACTTCCTTCAGACGCTGAATATAATGTGTCATATAGATATGGCACCATATCTTACTGTGAGGAAGAATATTTAGACCAGATGTATATACAATTTCATTTGGCGTATAATACATTTCAGTTAATGTATTGTCGCCGCTTTCGTCTGTCTCACTTGGTGCGTTCTTTTGGCCACCATAGTATTCATTTCCGTCAAGTAGAAGTGTTAAGGTGTCAACTTCAAACACAAAATCATTTACATCTTTCTTTTGAAAATCACCACTTAGAAGAGTGTCTTTAGAGAAGAGATCTATATACACAATTTCTCCGCTGCAGCTAGTCATAAGCCATGCCGCAAACAGCAAGAGAGTACGCATTATATGTTATTTTGCAAGTCTATTGGGTTTAATGGTATAAGTGGATACTGGATCCTCTTTTTATATGTTTTTTTCTTGCAGAACTTCATTATTTTTTGAGGTCAAAAAACAGCTGCCAAGCAACTTTTAAATTTGTCATATTCCGCTTTTGGACATTCGACAACATTTTAAAGAAATAAACTCGTTAGTATCATATGTCAAACTTGGCGTTCTATTTTTGGACATTGTTCATGAGCAATTTACTCAAATTGTTTGCAACATGTCATATTTTTGTGACATATGTGACACTTGTCTATCATTGACTACAAACTCATTATACATCAGTAATCATGACTTCTTAGTTGATCGACTTCATTCAGTTTTGATCTACAACACAAGTATCCCCAATGGAACAATGATGAATAATCAGAAGATTACTTGTGCAATTAAACCTAAAACTCACTAACTTCCTGTTGTGAAAATATGTCTACTATCACAATGCACTGAGGTGATCGGCTATCAATGGCAAAACACAATGGATCGAGTGAGAAAGTGATATCATCTATATTGGTGATATATATGACAGTACCCGATTTTGACAATGATCAAGATTGACCTCATATTGGTAATTTATGTTTGCTTTTCATCAATCATAACGTGGAATGGATACGAATCAGCAATATCACATCTTAAGATTTATTTTTCATAGTTTTCAGAGGTGACATTTTGGCAAAGTAAAGCGTTACTTTTTTTTACATAAGGAATTTAAACTGAAAAAATCCGAATGTTTAGTGACTGATGAATACCTCACAAACTATGTGCATTACGCCTACATGTGGTTCTTTTGCACTAACTGGCACATTACCCTACACGAAAAACTGATTCAATTGACGTTCCCTCATTGCTTTGTGTTAGAATGAGCTGCTGAAGTGACTATACGTATGACAGTCACCGACCACAAGCGCAAGTAGCATTGTGAATTATGATTCATCAGAAATTTATTACTCATGAATTTCGAACGGGAATAATATTCTGGTGTCCATTCTTAATGGTTCAGTCCTATATTTCTCATATTTGGCTTCTTCTCCTCAAGCTAAACTGGTAATAATCAGCTATGCCAAGGATTCAAATGTCATTTTGCTACATAACTGAGCTTAGAACCATAATATGTTGAATGCAGAATTTCGACTTCAAGAATACGGAATGACCACTTTTATTGCTCAACTAAGTTCCATATCAATTTCATTGGTGTCAGATCAACCAAGAAGATTTCAATGAACCACATAGTACAAAGACGATGTCGTTAACTCGGCCTTCGTGAATGCAAATTCCGACGCTAAATAAAGCGCAGATATAGATGTTGGTGTAAATAAGAATAATACCAGCAGTGAAAATATCTAAGTCGATTATGCAAAATACATAAAAGCAAATCTAGGGTCAGGTTTGTAATCCTGTTTGATCTCCTGCTTCGTTTATCGATCTTTAACTGTATCCACTTTGACGAGTTCTTTGACCTTGAATATCTGCCCTAATATTGCGGGGTTTATGTTGTGATATACAATAGACCCACGTTTTCCAAGACCTAGACTCTTTAAAACGGCATAGTATTTGTCCGGTAAACCTATAGTGGACCGGATTTGTGTGATTCTATAGAACATTTTGTCGATGGGAAAGGTGAACTTCTCATGTTCATCTACCTATATCTTCTACATGACGGAAGTACATCCTGGAAACCTATATAGTACGAGTTTAGCAGTGATATTTTCATTGCAAAGTAAGCTGATGCAGCTGGTGAATTATAATTTCTCTTCACTGAGACCGTGTCTCCAGAAGATACAGTAAGGTGTGATTCCATCCTCGCGGTAGTTGAGGAGGACGACCATTCCATCGGGGTCCATGGATTCACCAGTGTAGAAATCGTAGTCTTTAAAGTTGGCGATAACTTTCTTAACGTAAGTCTGAGCACCTTTCTCGAAAGTTTCAACCTGGTCAGGGGCACTCTCTTGTAAGATACCTTTGATTTTCTTCATGTATCCTTTGACGTAAGTCAAGTAGCTCTTCTTATCAAAGGAGGTCTGTTGAAGACGGAAAGAATGAACGACATTAATGACAGTCTGAGCAGAGTCATCGACATCCTCTCCACCTTCTTCAGCAGAAGGATTGGCACCGATATCAACGTCACCTTCCTTAATTTGAACAGTTTGACAGTCCGCTTCATAGACAACGTCGTCTACGAGTTTTAAGTCGTAGGCATCAGAGATAAGCTCGTCGCCTGAAACTACGTCTTTGTACAACAACATGATGTGATAATTAGAAGTTGAGATGAAGTGTATCGAAAAAGGATCTGTCTAAATCTATATTCTCTATTTCCTGTCAAGGTGTAGAAAATATTGCGAAATAGACTTTTTTTTTCGCCGAAAAAGGAAAAACATACCTAGCAACGCCAAATCAGCCGCACGGCATTTTTTTCTTTAATCGCTTTCCCCGATGGCGCGTACTCCCAGCTAGGATTCATCAGCTCATTAAAATTTAACCACGCTTGAAAGCGTTTTTCTCCTCCTTCTCCTTGCATTTTGCCACTCAACCTCATATACTATTTAACGCGGTCTATTGGCGTATAAGATCTTTGTTATTGTTGTATACGTACCTCTCTGTGATGATGAAGGACACTTTAGCTATCGCTCTTAGTGGCGAAGCACCTCCAGTTGTGACCTTGTCACCGCGCACTCCTCTTCTCGAATGTATCCCCGATGCATACTTCGCCGTAATATTACCAGTTCTAGTGTATTGGGTATATTCTTTGATATTTCTTGTTATTGATACTTATGACCTGCTACCTCAGTACCGCATACATACACCTGAAGAAATCACTTCTAGAAACAAAGTCACGCTATATCAAGTGATGCGCGATGTCTTTATTCAGCAACTACTACAAGTACTCGCCGGAATGGTTTTACACCATTTTGAACCTTCAGAAATGGTAGGCGGTGATCTCCTCGATATGTGGAAACTTCATCGCATGCTCCTGCCTATCTTTGGCTCATTAAGCGCACAATCTATACGCGCGTTGTACTACTATATCTTACCTACTGCACGCATCATTTGCGCGTTCTTCGTCATCGATACCTGGCAATACTTCTGGCATCGATATTTTCATATCAATAAAGCTTTATACAGGATGATTCATTCAAGACACCACAGGTTATATGTGCCATATGCCCTTGGTGCCCTATACAATCACCCCATTGAAGGACTAGTTCTCGACACCGGTGGAGGCGGTGTCGCGATGCTGCTGTGCGGCCTGTCGAGTAGAGAGGCGCTGATATTTTTTACGTTCTCTACACTCAAAACAGTAGATGACCACTGCGGTTATGAAATTCCTTATGATCTGTTGCAAATAGTTTTCCAAAACAACGCTCATTATCATGACATTCACCACCAAAACTTTGGAATCAAGTCTAACTTCTCTCAGCCATTTTTTATACACTGGGATAAACTCCTGGGCACTGAATACGCAGGTCAATCAAAGTCGCATTATCATCTTCCGAATCATACAATATCGCACGTCAAGAAAGAATAAAACACTTATAACTATTATTATCCTCTTCTCCTACTTTCTCCGCAACCCGCCAAAACCTACTTCGCTATATAATTCCCTAGTGTAATCCACCCCGCCTTTACCCTTACCCTCACCACCTAATAGTTACAAATGGATGGCCTGTTTAAGGGAGGATGGCACCCTGAAAGAGAAGAAAATGGTAGCGGCCGTCGTTCATCTAAAGTCACTTCGGGTGCTTTTTCGAAACTCCGCGGCATGGATCCTAGGCAAAACAACGAACGTGACTATGAGACCTTCAATGCTCGTCCTCTTGAATCTCTGACAGATCCTAAAACATTCGCTCCTCCTCCTAAGCATCGATTATACCACCCAGAGGCGCAACAGCCGACTGCAAATTCTCCACAATATCAGAGTGCGCCTTTGTGTAATCCTCCTGTTCCTTATACGCCAACCACATCTACCGGTCCTGCTGCACCCTGTCCTGCTTACCCGCAGCCATCCCAGCCCTCATATCAACCCGCTTATCAGTCTACTGCTCCAACTGGCTCCCCATCGCCGGTACCTGTTGCAGCCCCTGTTGCAGCTCCTATTTCTGCGCCCACTGGGGTTCCAGTTACTCACCCCGGTCCGCCACCACCAGCCAGACCTAATATACCAGCAAGGCCTACCCCACCTCCTCCTTATATTCCGACCACCGTCACTCAATCTCCTCCTGCTCCTGCTCCTGCTCCTGCTCCTGCTCCTGCTCCTTCGCTACCTCAAAGATGTTCGATTTCTTCATATTCGCACCAATCTGATTCTCCGCCGCCCCCTCTCCCAGGAGCCACTCCTACTCTTCCTCACGCGGCGCCTACCTCCTCTATCCCTAATTTTGCCGCCGAAATTGCTCGGCGATCTTCTTCCCCCTTCTCTTCCACTGCTTCAGGTGCTCTGCCTGCTTTGTCGCAAGCGAAACCAAAGCCAGCTCTTCCACCTAAGCCAAAGAACCTGAAAGCTCCGCCGATTCCCGCGAAACCTAGATCCCTTTCACAGTTCACTACTGCCGCGAAAAGTCATCCTGCAACTGCTCCCCCCAATCAAGCTGTGATCAATCACACACCGCCAGTAACCGCAACTACCCAATCGGTATCTCCTCCGATGCCTGTTGCGGCTCCTGCTCCAGTGCCTAAACCTACTCCGGTCACCGTTCAGGCGCCAGTGAAACCGATCTGGAGTGCTCCACAATACGACCTTGAGCTCAGCACTGGTTGGTTTGCAAGACAACCGTTGTCCTTGCCGTCTTGTTTTGCCGGCATGCCCTATACTATTTCATCGACACAGCTTGGCCATT
The DNA here is from genome assembly GCA_030573865.1 of Tortispora ganteri. Classification (NCBI taxonomy): domain Eukaryota; kingdom Fungi; phylum Ascomycota; class Trigonopsidomycetes; order Trigonopsidales; family Trigonopsidaceae; genus Tortispora; species Tortispora ganteri. The sequence goes on from JAJMEA010000003.1 coordinate 302,950, forward strand.
CACAAACTCTTATTATCTCTGTTCGGAACACCACTGACCTTTCTATTTTCAAATTGAATTGTACTTTCGATCCCAGCCGACCTGTGGAAACTGTCCAAGCGCAAAGGGTCGATATACCTCCACCACCAGAACTTCCGGAATCTGAGCTTCTCAAAGCTTCATCTTTCTTTGGAGAGCATGTAGCTTCTTGGTGCGAACAACACATCAATCAACAAGTTGGCAATGGTGAGTGTTGGACATTGGCGCACGACGCCCTTGAAAGCGTGAATGGGTGCATGCCCTCTCAAGGGTTAGTGCATGGTCATCTAATTTATTCTTGGGAGGATGGATTAGTTACCGGATCTACGCATAATATTAAGCGCGGTGATATTATTCAATTTCGATCTGCATGTCTAAGAAGCGGTAATAGAACATCTTATGCCGGTGCGCCGGATCACACCTCCGTTGTGGTTCGCATCGACGAGCCTAATCTTGGTGCTGTTACGGTCTTAGAACAGAACGTTGGTGGTCGTAGAACTGTCGGGTATGGACAGTATGCTACTACTGAAATGGTTTCTGGATCTCTGAAAGTGTACAGGCCTATGTGGGCCCAATGGGCTGGAGAGTTATCGACTCATTGGCCATAGAAGTTTGATCACCTACGGCTTATCTTTTTTTATTTGCGCGTACAGAATGTTGGCTCGGGGGAGTTGTAATATCTCATAAGTGATATCACACCCGCTTGGGGTAGAGACAATCAGTAGCCTGTCTTGTCGTATCGTGAGCTGTTTGCGTCGAACGACATACCCATTCAGGCAATAACGCGGCCGAAAACCGAAGTCTATCTAACCCTTACCCTAATAATTACTGACCAATAATAGTTCTTATAGTTCATCTTAGACGCTTGTATGCCCTTACCACAATCCGACAATCGGCCAATCAGAATAAAGCAAACAGAGGCTATAGGCATGGCCGCAAAACGCCGTAAAGGCTAGTCGACCGAGCATACGAAATATATAACTTCGCCATTTAAATATCTCAATTATCAAATAAGGAAGATAATACATAATATATAACCTGCTCATAAAGGCTATTGTCAGGATATTGCTAGAAAATTGTTGAAGTTTTAGACAAATAGCATCGCGAAAGTTTTACATCTGATAAAGTGAACGATTGCGCTCTCTCTGCTCGTATATATAATCCCCCTGTTTTGCCATTAGATAGAAGCTAGTATAGGAAAAATTGGCTGGCTTCAGGTGGATGTATTATTAATAGGCATTTTTCGGTGGGAAATTATTATATTATATTTGCATTAATCTGTTTATTATTGTTTTTTTTTTTATTACGAAGATCTTATCTTTGGTGTTGTTTTAATTGTTCGGAAAGACGGCAAACAGCAGTAACTTACGCATATTCGTGAATTCGCCTCTTCCGTTGTTCTTGTCTACTATTATTCTGGTCTTTTACTTTATCGATTCTATATATTTCACTTGTTGTTAATCTCAAACTAATGGATATCAATGGTATCGCGCCGGCGGGCCCGACACCGGCATTGTTGTCCGCCTCTACCAGTCCTACCGCTTGTTCTTCAGATTCCTCATCTCCTGAATCTCCAAACTCATACATTACATCACGGCCTAAGCAGCTAAGGAATCCTAAAACCCCGATGTACATACCGGCGGTTTTAAGGAATTCTAACTTCAAATCGAGCCCTCATGATACACATGTCTCCTGTGGATTGGGATGCAGTGCCTCTCACTACCACAGTTTGCCTTCGTCAGCTTTAGAATCTGATAAACATCCAACTGGACCTCCCAGTAAGAGACACTGGAAGCCTAATGACTCAGTGTCTGGTTGTTCTGTTTGCGCCAAACCTTTCACATTATTCGATAGACGACATCATTGTCGACGCTGTGGTGATATCTTCTGTGGTCAGCACTCTAGCCATCTTCTTAGGTTGGATCAAGATTGTAATTTTAATTCTTTTGGAACATTATCACGTGCGTGTGATCGATGTGCGTTTGCTTTTTCGCAAGTGTTGGTGGAGAGGGAATCTTCGAAAGACATTCAGCCGAAGCCTGCCAATGGACAATCTTCGACATTCTCTCCCTCACCGATATTTTCGCAAGGCAACGTCTCCCCTACTACACCTCCTTCATCATACGAATCTGGTTTCCGCACGGAAGCTAAAGGCATTCCTACTTCTATCGGTTTGTTGAAACTTAACGATAAAGAAGTACCCAGTTCTGTTCCAGCAGACTGGAGCTGGTCCACATTCTAAAATCTGAGCAATGAATACAATGAAATACGTGGTTTTATTTGAGTATAAGGCACAGTAATAAATAGTTGTATGTTTATAATTACTGAATATAATACCTGAAGTGCATTAAAATGTCTGAGGTTACCCAATTGGTTCGCACAATCGCAAAATCACTTTCTGATTTTCTTGTGTCACAGTTGCACAATGTCGAACTGAGGCGGAAATACGGTTCTAATAGGAGTCAGGAGACTTACCTATGAATGAGTAGCGCAGCACTTTGCTTTTAGTCAGGCAGAGGGTATCATACGCTGATCTCACGATGATTACGGTTCAAAGCATTTGCATTCCTATTCATGAACTTCTTCATCGTAGCTCAGTCACTATATCACACATAAATGAGAAACGACAGTGAAGCGTGACAGATCAATTGCAATGTATATATCACATATAAAAAGAAGAAAGAGAGTGAAGCGTGACAAATCAATCGTAATGTATCACACATAAATGTGGAATGAGAATGAAGCGCCACAGATCAAACACAATATATATATTCACGATTCTCTATATCCATCACTGGTAATAGCGCCAATGGAAAACGCAGAGAAAAAAAATACTCTTTGTAGGAGGTTCGCAAAGGGGAAGTGTCAATTCGGCAATAATTGTTTATTCAAACATGAAATGACTACTAGCAGCATACAAAGTCCACTATGTTCCGTATGCCTTGAAGTTTTAGGGGAAAAGAATGTAAGCATGCTATATCCGTGCATGCACAAGTTTTGCACAGTGTGTATCAAGAAATGGGCCAATGAATCAAGAGCATCGGATATTCAAGTTCGATGCCCACTATGCAGGCAAACAGGAGTTATAATTCCTTTAAATTTTTATAACAAAGGTTCTCCACCATATGCATTACTTGAGAATTATGTGATAGGCGTTTTCGACCATCCAGCGTCATTTCACAGTGACCACTCTTGGTTTGCAGTGCTAACCCATATGGCCAATTCCATTAATGTGAATGAAAATGTGATGAGTATATCAACAATTCAGATAATCAAACTGATAGGACTTTCACAGTGGTATCTTAAAATGTGCACGTCTCCGAATAGGGTCAAGATAAGCCTAGCGACTACTAGACTGTTTTCTAGGCTCTATGCGTTGACGTTTGTAGGATGGTTTAGGGCAGATCAAAACTTGTTTAACAGCGCGTATGAATTAGCGCTGCACGTTCATAGTGATTATGATTACTCGTTTGCAGAGTGTCAGAGACTTATTTCTACTTTACCACCAAGTAAAAGTTTTAAATTAGTGAGCTTTGAGAAACAATTGTACTCTGGTGAACTGGATGGAAAGTTCACGCAAATAAGATATGTGCATAATGCCACAAACTCAGTATTATTAGAAAATTCGGCAAAAACAGCATGGGTTCAATCAAAAGCAAAATATTTGGCCTTGTGTGGGTTTACGAGCTAAGCATTTATGCAATTAATAATACTAAAATATACAAAAAAGTGATATAAGCCATAAGGATAAGATCAACAAGACGTAAGGTCCAAATTTTGAGGTTTAAAGTTTCGGCTGGATCAAAAGTAAAAACTTCTCCATAAACCAGTTAGAAAACGAATCTATCATAAGATTTCTATTTTTTATCTACAAACTGTATTATTCTAGTTTATTAAGGATGACTAAAGAGCCGGCTGTCACCCATGCTCATAAGCTTGCGGGCCGGGCTCTATATGAATCAATAGGATCACCTAGGTACATTGTTGCGCCCATGGTAGAGCATTCAGAACTTGCATGGAGAATCTTATCGCGGAAGTATGGAGCTGATTTATGTTATACGCCTATGTTTCACGCAAGGTTATTTGTCACGTCGCCTAAGTACAGACAAGAGAACTGGTGCAATGTAGACGGATCGAAGTTTGACCGGCCTTTAATAGTACAATTCTGTGCCAATGATCCGCAAGAATTTCTAGACGCTGCTAGACTAGTAGCAGGCCAATGCGATGCAGTCGATCTCAACCTTGGATGCCCACAAGGTATTGCACGTCGTGGGAATTATGGTGCTTTCCTGCAGGAAAACTGGAACTTAATTCATGATCTAATCAGTAAGCTGCATAATGAACTAGAAGTGCCTGTGACCGCCAAGTTCCGCATACTTGATACTCCGGAGAAGTCGCTAGAGTATGCGCGCATGATCGTTAAAGCAGGTGCTCAGTTTGTCACCATACATGGAAGAACACGAGAAATGAAAGGTCAAAATACTGGTATTGCCGACCTCAAAAGACTGAAGTTTTTACGGGAAGAACTGGGAAAGGAGCAGGTAATGTTTGCCAATGGTAACATCCTATACCCTGGAGATGCAGATCGGCTAATAGCTGCCACAGGTGCTGATGCGGCTATGTCTGCTGAAGGAAATTTGTATAATCCTGCCATTTTTCGGTCTGCTGCAACATGTCCCGCTGATATTCACCTAACGGACTGGCTCTATCCCCGAGTTGACAAAGTCTGTCGAGAGTACATCGATATTGTGAAATCTGTTCCAGAGAGTGCAGTATCAAAGCACGTTATGAAGTCACATTTGTTTAAAATACTGCGACCGTTTCTACTGGTGCAAACAGATATCAGGACGAAGCTAGGCAAGAGCTCTCCGCGTCATGATGACTGGTCCGTTTGGGATGAGCTGGTGAAAGCCGTGGAAGAGAGGGTATCGGAAATTCTTTCTAAACCGGAGAATGCCGCTAGGGACTTAGAAGTATACGAGGGTCCACTGGAAGAATGGGGCGGCCGGTACAAAGATATAGCCTATTGGCGGTGTCAGCCGTACTTCAGAACGGTTAATGGAAAGACCCCAGGGTATGTGAAGCCCATTGAGGAACCAGAATCAGTGAAACGATCTGCACCACTAGAAGAATCTGACTCTAAGCGAGCTAAAATTGAAAACTAGATTCAATTTAGAATGATAATGAACTAATTGTGTATGACTTTTTTTTTGGTCTTTAGTGTAATAATCAAGTATATTACAACTGTCAAAACCTTATTCACGCAACTTAGATCACGCGTGGCAATCTATTAATGTCAACACGAACAGGAACAAATCACCTTCATTAAATTTGCCGCCAAAAAAATGGCGAACGTTACGCGTATTTATTTACCCGATTCTAATAATAAGATCAATGACGAAGTGGTTAGATATGTTGATGAATCTATTGCATTGATAGTACAAGCTGTGCAAAAGCCATCAGAATACATGAGCGGCATTACCAGTTGTAAAGTGCTTCGGCGACTGGAAGATATATGTCGTTTAGGTTTCTATCAAACACTATGGGAAACAATTGAACCTGTAATTATTCATGCGATTTATGATCTATTTAAAGAGCTCAAAGCTTTAGTGCCTTTGGAAGACGATAAGGTCGCATTCAATCGCGCTATAATGCATTACTATAATTTCTGCACATCTATGAGGAATATATTAAGCTATTTAAACGGATTTGAAATGAACCATATTGCATACTTTAATGATTCTGAATGGTTGGACATTCACCTTGCTTCACAATTTCAATTGATCCCCGAAGACAAAAAATCGTATATTTCTGACTGTGTCATTGCACGCATACTTGATTTCTCCGAGTCTAATGTCATTTCCGCTACTAATGATCCAGGAACTATCAACTTTCCAAATCGTCTGTTTTATGCATGCATAGAGATGTATGTACGCCATTTTCAATGCGTTGATTCGAATTGTCTCTTCTTAAATGCCTTAGTACACAAGGCCACAACAATAATTGAAACTTCTGGCCCTCCCGAATCCTTTTTAAACCACTTACTAGAAGTGTCGGCTTACTTGGAGAATATTGGGCGTATTATGTTTTCTTTAAATATCTCTTCTCTTTTTGCAGAGTATGATCGTGCCGTGAAAACAATAGAAACTTACCTTGAAGACATATTTCATCAAATCCGCGAGGAAAAGGATAATACAGCTAATTCTGCATTTAACAACTCAATAATGATGTACTGGACAAATATTATCAAGAATGGCTATAACAATGGAGATATATCGACTATAAGATACGTTTCTGATTCTCTTATAAGGACCAGGCTGATGTGCCCTGACTGGAAGCACGTCTTCTTGATACCGTTAGAAAGGCGTATAACACATATACTTACTGAAACATATACTGCTGAAAATAGTCTCACTCCTTCAGGACTTATCTCCGAACTATGCGAATGTATCTCAAATATGTACGACGTTTATGATGCTACAGGAAGCACGGATTCGGAAGATATTGACAACAAACTCCTAAACATCTCGAAACTTTTTAGAACGGGCAACAAAGGTTTGATTGTAAAAGGTCTATCTGAATATTTAGAGCAACAATCACTTTTCTTCAACAACTCAGAAACTCATATTCAGAAGAAGTCTCGTCAAATAAACACAGCAAAGCTGAACGCGCACTTGTCACAGTCAACGGTGCCCGAGCCAAGGTTGCTCAAACACGATGAAGCATGGGTCGTTTTCAGAATTGTATTAGATCATGTGAAGTGCTACGAAGATTTTGTTGAATATTTCACTCAACGAATATTGAGATATGCACTGAATCAATCTCTTAATGCTGATAATATTGACGCAATGGTCTGCTATTTAGCCAATATCATGGGAAACGAATATTTATTTCTAATGAGAAGTGTTGTTACTTCTTATAAAGTATCTTCGTCTTTGAATCAGCGTGTTTCATTAAAAGAGCCAGTTTCCAGCTCAAAATTCTCAACTTCATTATTCAAGTACGACGATTATGTGGCATTGTCAAGAGTATATGACATTAAAGACTACCAAAGCGTTGTCGTGCCTGAAATAATATCAAACTATAACAATGCAGTTTTGTCGACCTTCCAGCAGCATGAAAAGCATAAATACTTGATTTATGATTATGGTGCAACTAGATGTGTGCTGTCGTATTATCAGGGTGAAAACGAATACGAACTTGTCGTTACCGGATTTCAGGCTCTTATTATCTTGCAGTTTACCTCAACTAAGGAAAATACTACCTTGAGCGTGACTGCTCTTCAGGAAAATACCGGGATACCTCTGGGTGTTTTACGTCGAAACCTTCGATCCTTGGTATCAAAGGAACATCCCTTGCTTTTAAGAATCACAGGTACTGATGAGCACGACAAAAACTCACATGAATTATTCCAATTGCATTCTTCATGGACCCCAACTAAATCGCGAATCGTATTCAGCATTCCTTCACGTTCAAGTGCAGAGATTGCGCGCATAGAAGACAACGATGCAAATCATTGTTCGGAAGACAGAAGAATGGAGATCGAAGCGGCAATTACACGCACATTAAAAGGTGTGCAAGAATTTGAGCATAAAGATTTAGTCGATACTGTGCAGAAATTACTTCCCAATGGACCAACTGATGTCGCCAACATCAAAATTGCTATTGATTCATTGCTTGATCGAGGATTTATCGAGAGAAAAGAACCCAATATATATCGCTATAGATAGAGGTTTTCTATGCGTCTGTAATTCTCAAAGGTGGTTTAAGACTTTGTGGATAAAGATTTGATAATCCTTTTGCGTTCAGCTTCCATATCATGGTCCAAGTAACGAACCATGTTCGTATCGGTTGTATCATTAGGACTTGATGGATTTTGTGGAGATGATCCTTTATAGCTTGTATCTTCTTGAGCATGATCAGCTTCTCCCGTCTCACGTTTTCGTTTGCCAGCAACAACGCTATGTTTGTATCCCGAACTATCGTTCTTTTTAGCTTCTTGAATTAAGTTGGCAAGTTGATAGACCTCATCTACCGCTATTTTATCAACATTATAGGTAGCATGCTCATTATATGAATTCAGATCATCTTTGACAGTTGGGGTAATGGCTCTTTCGGCGACTGTCTCGTTGAGTAACCCTTCATTGTATCCGAGAGGAAGTGTTCTTGAGTGTTTTAAGATACTTTTTTTCCCACTATCAATTTTCTTTTTGCTATCTAAATTCGCACGATTTTTTATTAGCTCATGAAGCCGGAGATCGAGGCGCCAAGAGTAATCAGCATTTGTGTCATATGAAATGTATTTATCAGACATAGCACAATTCCATAGCCATTGCTCTGTGACAATGGGTATCTTGGCCCTCATTGCAAGTAAGAATTTAGAACTTCTCTTTGTAAGAGCGGGAATATTAGCAGAGTTAACAATCAGCAATTTGGTGACGCCTACTTTCAATGATTGTTGCATGTCTGCGCCTATTATTTTGGCCAATTTAGTGATGTGCATGAACTCCACACCCTCGAACCCGGAAATGCACACGGGCAGGTTCAGGAGTTCGGGTATATTCCTTGACGGGAAGAAAGAACCCCAAAAATCATATACTAAAGATTTGCAATGTAGACTTCTTTCTATCATCCATTCCGTCACTAAAACTGAAGGTTTTGAGTGGTCTTTAACACGTCCAAGATAGGGATCACCATCAGCTGGAACAACAATATACTGAGGATAAGGGGTAGAGTCAATATCCACTATTTGTCCTCCCTGAGATCTGATAGTTTTTTCGAGTATTCTTCGGTGTTTTTGGGAGAACCCGTGAATAGCAAAAGTTGTCTTTGCGAATATAAGGTCTGTAGTTGCTATTGATTCTAGTTCTGTCATACTAGTACCCATAATTTTTTTTATATCATCACTCTGCGCTTTATCAGCGTTTGGTTGTCCTTCTGGTTTAACGAGGCTGGACCAGAGCTTATCTGTAGATTGTTGACGTTTAGCCTTGACTATGTGTGAATCATGACGTTGGAGTGCTCTATTTTGTGGCGAATTGGCAAGGGGTTCAATTGCACCCTTTCCAACATCGCATTCCGGAATGTCTAGAGAGAAACATGACTCGTCAAGAACGGCATTACGTTCCAGAGATTGATATATCCAGGCAGCTTGTACAATAGGAATATTCCATTTAGTGGCGTATGAATACTTTGTAGAGGTAGTATCTGAAGCAACAAGATGAGTTACCGAATGTGACAAATCCGGATGATAGTTTCCGCCATTTTGTTTAATCTCTTCTATGAGCTGAGCGCGTTGGTTGTTGGCCGAAAAACCAGTGATACAAATGTTAAGGCCTTGAAAGACGGGAGTTTGGTGTTTGACGAATAGATATTCGAGATCGACATCGTCACCTTTTAGCCACAATGTGTGAGCCTCGGAAACAAAATCTGGCTGTAACATCTTAACTTCAGGACGGTGTTTGGCAACAAATCGATATTTCTCCGATAACAGTTTACCGACAATCATACAAGTGACGTCGCTGGTAAGGTCACGTCTTACAGTTGCGCCCATAGACGACAATTGCGCAACTATTCGCGACAAATCAATCTCATCTATAGAAGTAGTAGAGAATATATGCCCTGTTAATATGTCTTTTAGCATGAGACTAACCGTATAGAAGATATAATGTCCGCAAAATATACAAAAAGAAAGTTGGTGTTGTTTAATCTAAGGTATGTGAGTAAAGTACTATTGGGAGTTACTACATTAGGTACACATAGTTAACATTTAACAGCGTACAACTGTGCTAGTATTCTACAACAAGAAAGTATATCGATATATGTCATAATATGAGCATAGTTAGCTAATTATTAATGATTTATTTGAGCCGCTTGTTTATGCTCTGACTTATTCAATTTATAACTATGACTGCTCGGCATTTCGAATCTTGTCATGTCCTCTTTCATCGGCACCTCTGCCTCGGCCTGAAGCATTGATGAACTAACAACCAATTATATGGTTTCATATCCTACAAAAACCTTTATAAGATGGTTCCGAGAAAACTATAGTTTGCCGTACAGACAGAATATACCAAGAAGAATGGCAATACAGTCTGTAATTGCCGAGGAGTTTGCCATCTGGTGCTACCCCGCAAAACTCTAATTATCCCCCCTAATAGGCTGGTAGTATAAAGCTAAAACCTCCAAACAAAGACACCTATCAATTCCTGTCTCTAGTATACGCGATTCTAATGGCTCTTAACGGTATAAAGGTAGCTGAATTTGCAGGACTAGCGCCAGCACCAATGTGTGGTCTAATGCTTGCTGATTATGGTGCAGACGTAATCCGTATCGATAGGGCTAGCCAGCAGAACACAGGAACGCCCCGCGACCATTTGGTCAGAGGTAAACGCTCTATTGCAATTGATCTCAAATCAAAAGAAGGTATAGAGATTGCTAAGGCTATAGTGAATAAATCTGACGTGTTGCTAGATCCATACAGACCAGGCGTGTTGGAAAGGCTTGGTCTAGGTCCTGATGTCTTCCTTGGCTCAAACGGATCAAACCCGAATCTTATCTACTGTCGTCTCACTGGATTTGGTCAAACCGGCAAGTATTCATCCTTCGCTGGTCATGATATAAACTATATTGGTGCTTCCGGTGTAGTCAGTCTTTTTGGCCCTGCTGGACAGCCGCCTTCTTTTCCATCAAACATCCTCGGCGATTTCGCGGGCTTAGCACTGCCCGCTTTTGCTAACATTGTGCTACAATTGTACTACGGCAAGTCAAATCCTAGCATTCCTCGCGGTAAAGTTCTTGACGTTAACATTGTTGATTCTGTTCGCTATTTAGCCTTATCCTCTAGCATCGCTAAGTCCATGAAGCCTCGTCCTTACGGATTCGATCAACCAAGGGGCTTGAACATGCTCGAAGGTGGAGCTCCTTATTATCGCAACTACGCTACAGCTACCCCAGACAGGTACATGTCCGTTGGTGCCATTGAGCCACAGTTCTATGCCCTGCTTTTGAAAGGTCTGGACTTGGATCCTAATGCCCTTCCTAGCCGCGAAAACGTCAAGAACTGGCCTATACTCATGGATATCTTTGAACGCAAATTTCGAAGCAAACCAATCGAATACTGGACTAAATTATTTACCGAAAAGTACCCAGACGCCTGCTGTATACCCGTGGAAGAAATTTATAGTCCAGAAAACATCAAGCCTATCTTTGCTTTGGGTGACAATGATCCTAAACCCGACCATTCGCACACTGTTCTTTATCCTGGAGAAAATACCACTGAAATATTAAAAGAAATATTGGGGAAATCCGGCCCCGTTAAAGGAACTCAACAGTATAAGAAAAGTCGTATCTAATCTCATCGGTATTCTATTTCGATCCCTAAGGTAGACTCATTAGTATCCGTTGTTAATGTTTAGGTAAGCAAACTCATCGAACAACACTAGGTGCTACATCTTCAGCAGCCAGTTCTCTGGATCTGTTCGACTCTCGGAATGCAAATCGATCCCCTTGCCCAGGAAACATTGAATTAGAATTATCGTCACTCGGCTCACTGATAGATGAGAGACTAGCATCGCCTCGAAGAAATTGTGTATACGTCGATCTTCTGGAAGCATTGGTAATATCAACACTCCCAGGAGGGTTGACCGATATATCCTGTATTTCACTACCATTGGTCGAGCGTTCATCAGATGATGAACTTTCAGCGTAAGGAACACTACTTGCCTCAGTATAACGAACTCTGCCCAACTCTGTTTCGTGACTCACTTCATATTCTTCGTCGGAATTGACTTCCGCTGGTACGACACGTTGCCTTTGACTCTCCTCGTATCCAGGAGGAGGCGTAGAGCCAGGAAGTGCAAATGGGCTTGGATATAAGGACGAAAAGCTTGGCGGTCCTGCGCTTTCATCAAATGACGGCGGATTCACTGATGGCCGACGAATCAAATGAATTGGTCGAGACATACCAAAAAATGCCGAAGGTCTTCTACTATATGACCCTCTACCGGATGAAGTGGAAGAAGAAGGAGGTAGATATGCGGGCAACGATAAATTGGCATCAGCGCATTCCGCAGCAAGAATCTGAAAGGGTGAGTCAACAGAGATCTCATAATGTTTCGTCTTTTTTCCTGGAACATCATTAAGCGTAGCTTTAGACACCCTCATTTGAACCTTGAGCCAGTGCGATACAGGTATATTCTTGTACGCTGTATCAGCGTGTATGCGCATGCGTCCCAAATTATCAGTCTCCTGGTTAACTGAGACGTTGAATTCAAATTCTGTACTATCCGCAGAGTGTAACGTATTTCTGAGATCTCCAAAAAAAGAGCCTTGTATCCCTTCTGCAGGTTTGTGTTCATAGAGGACAATCTTTTTGGCAGCTTCAACTCTGTGGACTTTACGTTTATGACAGTAATACTCACAATGCTCGGTTAAAATCACTCTAATGCGATGGCAGTTTATCTTAGCAAGAGGAGTGAGTTTTACTGCCACAGGGAAGCTTTCCCCAATAGCAATTGATCTGGTGCCAACGGCAACATCGTAATGCAGTTGATCTTCCCACAATTTAGAGATTGCAATGGGGGCAGGTGGTTCTAATGAGTTCAAGTTGATATATCGAACAATTCTGACAGGAATAGAGCCCATGAGGTTTGATCGAAAGGCGCCAGGCCTTTCCACTGTGGCTTCAAGCATATATCTTACAGAGCCTAATAAACAGAATATAGACTCGGGCGTCGAAGGTGGTAAAGGCAATTCAAAGTGGTAAATATAATCACCTGGCTTAAATTGGCGATAACCCTTAGAGCTCACAAATCTCTCGTGGTCTTCTTTCTGAGAATAGGATCGTTGAGGCCCTAACGAAAGATCGGGCTCTATTTCAGAAAATGAATCCCTGTAGCTCCTAGGAGCAGGTGATGCGGCTCGTCTAGCAGAGGTATGTACGGCGTCCGGTAACTTGTTAAGGATTTTATCCGCGCCAGATGTAACTTCAGCTTGCGGGAACGTGTGATTGAAGAAAGTCCAGGTGTGATTTATAATAGTTAGGTCTTCCACAGTCTGTTGCCGCTTAGGAGGGATACCTTCTGGCCAATGTGTGACACTGTGGCCTGAGAAATTAAGCGAAATGGCTTTGATCTTAGTGGGCCGAGTGACGGAAACCACCAGGGTTCCGCGAAGCATTTGAGCGGGCTGGTCAGCCCATTCGGATTCATGGAATCCATGCATATATATTACAGGCTCAGCCAAGTTGATAGCGACAGATAATCCGGATGACGGTTGAGAAGCAGTCGGCTTAAAAGCCGAAGCCTGTGATGACCGGCGGTGATCGGAGGTGAGTGATAGCGCACTGAGCTCTTTAGTGAGACGAGACGGCTTCGGGGATTCGGCTGAATTGAAGGTATTGGATCTAGAAGGCCGGGATGAAGTTGTGATTGAATTCCTTGCAGTAGAAAATGTTGCCGAAGAAGGCGAGGGTGGTGATTGCGAGGCCGGGCGGACAGTAGCAGTGGCAGCATGAATGATCTCGGCGGCTGTAGATAAGGTTCTTGAATCTGCTCTACCGATTCTATGATCGGGCTCGTCGTGGTGGTTATTTAGGGACGCTGAATCAGCAGAGCTAGCGCTATCATCGCTATGCAAAGATACGGGCATATATGACGAGTTAAATAGGTGAGGAAATTACGGGGGTACGAGGCCAACAAGTTGAGAGGTGGAGATAAGAATGAAGATCGCGGGGGAAGTGTGTGAGTAGGATGTCAGATTAGCGAAGATAATGCAGTCGTAGCATTCAGTAAGGGAATAGAAATCCAGACTTTATTAAACTGTGTTGAGACACTTTAATATTAAAAATTATGTGGATAAAAAGCAGATTGTACAAAGTCAGCTAAGCAAAAATGATGAAGTTTGAAGGGAAGATAAAAAAGTAACAGTACTCTTCTGTATGGGGAAGGGGGAGAGGGGGGAGGTTCGTCAGTAGGTTTAGCCACCCGTAGGCATCTCCCAATCACCGCTCAATAAGAGGGTCAGAATAACCCAATTATGATCACAAGACCTCCAGCTAATATTTATACACATTGCTAATCCGATCACACTTACTTTTTCATTTACCGGAACTTCCGGATTTTGTCTTTTTTTACAAATAAATTCTGAAACAAACTAACTACATAATCACTTTCTCTTTGTTTAGGCCGTTAAATGTAATTATAGGCATTTTAGCCCTGGCTTTACACGCTTCAATTAACATATCTTAAGATAGATAAGTGTGTTGGCATGGTAACTTCTACTTTTTTACCTCCGCAAGTACCAAGCAAGTAATATTGAAACCGTACATGTGGTTGATTGCTTTTTAGTCTCCCTCCTTTTCCATCCCACTTTTCTCTCTTTCACTCCTTTATTCGCTATCCATTACGTTAAAATATACGTCATTTTGGCATTTCTGGCTAGTTCTCTAGAACATTCGTCAATATACCGCTCCATTTTTCCCTTGATCTGTACAATTCCTGGTCTTTCCCGCCTCCCTCCCCGCGCGTCAGACTTATCAAACCGTTCCTATCCTCACGCACACACGCTTAGCTCAAGCTCCTCTTTTTTTCTATTTGCTTTCATATCCACTAGCGGCTCATATTTTACGGCATTCAAACCTCATATTCTGGCATGAAGCAAAAGCTCCCTCAACTTTTTAAGCACAACAAGTCTGCTTCTAATGGAACGATTAGTGTATCAGCGACCGCAACTGACTTGAACGACAATGAGTTTGGACCATTGACTTCGAAGGAATATCTCTATCACTGCCCCCCGTCGCATGCTGAACTTGATATTGAAGAAAAATGTGAACCGCAATACTATATCCTAGTTTGTACCTACCTGAGTTACTTAATACTCATTATTCTTGGCCATATAGAAGACTTTTTTGGAAAACGTCTTTATCCTGCCAAATACAGACATCTGACTGAATTTGATGGCTATGCGCCGTTGAACTCAGGCTTTGATAATTTCTACATTCGTAGACTCAAACGTCGACTTGATACCGCGTTCTCCCGTCCCACTACTGGCGTCCCTGGTCGATATATCAGAGTGCTTGAA
The DNA here is from genome assembly GCA_030573865.1 of Tortispora ganteri. Lineage (NCBI taxonomy): Eukaryota > Fungi > Ascomycota > Trigonopsidomycetes > Trigonopsidales > Trigonopsidaceae > Tortispora > Tortispora ganteri. The sequence continues at coordinate 318,049 of JAJMEA010000003.1, forward strand.
CGCAGATCAATCGATGACAACGAAAGTTTTGAATTTACAGGAGAAACTCGTGATTGTCTAAATCTTTCTAGTTATAACTACCTTGGTTTTGCTCAATCGCAAGGTCATTGTGCAGATGCAGTCGAGCAAGCTATCAAGACGCACGGTATTACTACCAGCGCACCCCGCTCAATGTACGGCTCGTCTGTTCTACATGACGAAACAGAAAAGCTTGTAGCGCGATATTTTAATCGCGAGTCTGCTCTAGTCTTTTCTATGGGATTCGCTACCAATGCCGCTCTTTTTATGCCATTGGCTCAAAAAGGTTGCCTGATTATTTCTGATGAGCTAAATCACTCCTCCATTCGCTTTGGAACGCGTTTATCCGGTGCTGTAATTAAGATATTCAAGCATAACGATATGCAGGAACTGGAAGCTGTACTCAGAGAACAGATTTCTCAAGGTCAACCACGTACGCATCGCCCTTGGCGCAAAATATTTGTCGCCGTAGAAGGGTTGTATTCTATGGAAGGCACAATGTGTGATCTTCCGAGGCTTATTGAATTACGTCGGCGTTATAAATTTTATCTTTTTGTTGATGAAGCGCATTCTGTTGGTGCGATTGGATCGCATAGTGGAGGTGTTACCGATTTTTTTAATATTCCCACTAATGAGATCGACATATTAATGGGAACGTTCACGAAAAGTTTTGGAGCATCAGGTGGATATGTATGCGGAGATGCTTCATTAATTAATTATTTGAAATTAACGAACTCGAATTATGTTTATGGAGAGCCTGTTGCACCTGCAGTGCTGACACAGATATCTGTTTCATTGAGAATTATGCTTAATGAAATTGCTCCAGGCCAAGGCAGTGAGCGCTTGGAACGACTAGGATTTAATAGCCGATATCTCCGACTCGGTTTGCGACGACTCGGTTTTATTGAATGTGGTCATCAAGACTCGCCTATTCTGCCGGTGATGATATATTTGCCGTCACGGTTTTTCATGGTGTCGAAGTTGATTCTTGAAAGATATAATATAGCGGTGGTACTTGCTGGGTATCCCGCAACACCTCTATCTGAAGCGCGAGTGCGTCTTTGCATGTCTGCTGCGTTAACTAAAGAAGATTTGGATTACTTGCTTCGAGCCCTCGACAAGGTTGGGGACGAACTGGATATTAAGTACTGTTATGGCAGGAGTCCTGAAACCAGCTGGAATATCGACAACGTGTTTGATACACTGGTTGAAGATTGCAAGAAAGACGAATTTTTCAAATAATAATAAATAATGATTAGTTAGTACAATTCAATTAGTGGCCGAGCACTTATAAAGAAATCAAATGGCCTCATCTTTACGCAGTGTAACTCCTACTCCCAAAAGTCGCCTTGAGATTAATTTATCTACTACCAAACTCCTCTCTAAGTACACGAAACCAATGAAATCTATTGATCAAGGCACAATAGTGCTTCCTGGACAATGTATATGTGATGGAACAGCTGAAAATGCCGGTAAAGGAACATACTCAGCTATAGATAGCCATGGAATGGGTGTAGTTATGGCAGCACAGAAAGGAAAAGTTATGTATAGAGATCGAAAAGCGATTGTCGAATATGAACAGAAGATTCAGCGCATTTCAGTTAACGATATAGTTATATGTACAGTTACAAGACTCTCGTCAAAAGCTGGTAATATATGTGAGGTAAAACTCGGAGAGTATACCGGAATTATACGAAGTTTAGATGTAAGAGCTACGGAAAGAGATACCGTCGTGCTAGAAGATTGTTTTCGACCAGGTGATGTAGTTAGGGCGAAAGTACTTTCACTAGGTGACGGTCGCAATTTTTATCTTACGACTAACGAAAATGAACTTGGCGTTATCTTCGGCACCTCAAAGGCTGGAGGCGTCCTAACTCCTGTTGACTGGCAACACATGAAATGCTCTGTAACTGGAGATATAGAGAAGCGCAAAGTTGCGAAACCTTTATAGTTACAATTATTGCTAGTTAACACATTATTTCAGTCACATTAGACTATGGAAAATAGGACCGATATTGAACCTATTTCTAAATCTTTTTTCTCTCTTTCTTTTTTCTTATCATTTCCTGCATGTCTAGTTCAAGAAGAATCAGATATAGCGAGGTCATCAGCTTTGCTCGCCAGATCAGCGACTTCGTCCTTCTCATCAGAAACTTTATCTAATTCATCAGAAGTTTCTTTTATAGGAGTATCGGATCTCAGAATATATTCTGATGTACCAATAACAGAGCCTAATGCTTTCCACCTTTGTAGGTACTGTTCACGTTTTTTCTTCGCCATTTCAAGCAGCGCCGGCCAATATTCCTCATGAACATATTCAAAATCCAAATCACCACCGAAATTGCGGTCTAGTAAATTTGGATCAACATAGTTTCGTAACGGTTCCGAAAACACTAGCTTCTCCCTCGTCAAAGGATCTATGAAAGGCCAGATGATTTTCAAAAAAGTCCACACAAACCACGGAATGTTGACTACCATTGCCTTTCCCAATCTTTCCGGATAATGAGTTTGTAAGATATGCAGGACCTGTCTACCTTGCCCCACGCTGGGATTCTTGCTAGTGCTCGAATTTTTAAATTCTATCAGAAGAGCAAGAGCATCTTGACCTGGTGGCATGAAATCTATAACCCTTTCAAGCATAAACACAAGATGTTGAATTTGACGCTCGCTCTTAGGCGTGTTCTGTCTTCCAGGAACTAGATAAAGACATGGTCTTGCATCAACATCGTAGCCTAGAATGACTTCCTTGCCGGTCTCGTTCTCAAATCCCATCTCCTTCTCATTTAACGTTTCTACATTGAATTCGCGGCGCCATGCCAAAGTCAATACAATTCGACTTTCAGCTTCCTCCACCTTCCATTTTGTAGCTCTGAGATATCTGAGTATACATTCACGCGTTATCCACGCTTTCTCGGAATCTGTCAAAGGCGCTTTATCTGCATGCTTGCTGGTATTCACAGGCACTTCGCGAAGTTTCTGGCAGTATGCAAGAACAGTCTCATATTTCGATTCTTGTTCCTTAGTGAGAGGCGCGGGTTCTGGCGCTTTCAACCCTTCAGGAGGGAATTCTATTGGTGTTGACAGTGGCATTTTTTTTGGGACGGAGCGTGGAAGAACCACTAGAATAAAACAACAATGAAACGCAAAATTGACTTGTTTATAGCTCACTTACACTTTCTATTATAAATATAAGAGAGCAATAACTTGACGTGAGATCCAGCGCCAACTACACAACACTTTTATTAGCTTGGATGAGTAAGATATTCCAATCGGAATTCACTTGGCGCGGTTGTTGGCGAGAGGAAATTGCCGGTGCGATCTAACTTTAATTTTCAGGAATAGATCCCTGTGATTGGTCCATTAATGGCCTTTGAGTTTAGTTCTACGTTAAACGCCTATGACTACATTATAGATCTGACTGAATTACCAATAAGTCGATGTTTGATGCAATAATATTATTAAAACGCTATACCCATAGTATAGCGACGCAATAGCAAAAGAAAGTAAGCAAAAAGTGCAAAAAAAAAAAAGGGGGTATAACCAGCAATTATGTGTTCGTTAAATTCGTCAATCTCGTTAGATGTTAGAGAGTAGATGTTAGCTCATCGTTCTTCAGCAGGAGAAATATGGAACAGTGAGAAATGCTTAAATCAATGAATCGTCTTCACACTGCTTTTATTCGCATGGAACCCATTATGTTGACACTTCATGCATAATAGGTCTCTCGAATTGCGTGTTTTCAATGATGTGATTCATGTCCCATTCACTGTTTATCTGACGAGGAACCGCGGCTCCAGGCAAGGCTAAAGATGGAACGGTTTCCTCGAACGGCGGAGGTGAAATAAAATCAGGGCAATTATCAGAGTCCAGAGCATATGGTGGAGGAGAAATAGGAACATTCTCATACGTAGGTGGTACTTCCTCGAGCCAACTGATGCCCAAGCCAGGCATCTCCGACACCACTGCTTTAAATTGCATACGTAGAATGCGGGCAGCACCAGTAAGCACAGTTGTACGCGAATTGACTTGCGGAAGTTCTTCAACAACTACCAGTTCGATAACCAGAGAATGGTTTACTGATAATCCAATTTTTGACTCTACCACGTCTGAGGCGTGTGCACCAAGCATTAGAGTTCGGAGATCGCCGCTAAATTCAATGCGCCCATCTTCACAGTCTTTATCGACTTTCCAGCCGTCTTTGAATTCACCGGCACAAACCGTAGACGATTCCTTAATTAAAACGCCTTTTCCATAGCCGCCTACTCTAGGGGCGTGTGCGGAGCATGCAGGAGAGATAAACTGAGAGTGTTCCTCGAGAGACCAGATGATCTTCTTGAGTTTCCAATTAGAATTTCTCGGTTTGTCTTTCGTACCGTCAATCCTAAGCCCCAGGTTGAATTGTGACTGAGGGAATATGATAGTAGGGATGGTTACATCTGCAATGAGAGATGTAGAGGGAAAAACACGTCTCGCTGTGCGTGTAGTTCCTCCAATCATAGCTCGACTAATGGATACTTCACGAGCAAATCTTAGCGGGCTATACGTTGTAGAAGCTGGTACGACGACTGCTTCTAAAATATAGCTGATTGAGCATAGAGCTACATTGCAGGTGGCGGGAGTATTACCTGCAATGAGGTACGAGAAAGGGTATTCATGACGACCTACTCTGATATTGCTCCGCGATCCAATAAGGTCCCATGATTTAATAACGGTACTTCTGCAGCGGCAATTTTCGCAGCTTGCGACAACAGACCGCTTGGTTTTAATCTTCTGAACAAGTTGCAGTCGTACAGAAGTCATGTCTATACCCTTAGGCTCGTTGACTTTAAGGTTGAGTAAACCTGAAAGAATTGATCCAGAAGAATCTTTAGGATCTCCATAGAGAACCAAAGGCGGTGATTCAATGACCACTGAAAGTTCGAAAGGAGGTTGCTTGTTAATTGATGGCATTATGTAAAGTATGCATGCAAATTTTGAGATGAAAAGGATATGAAAGATGTGGTTTCAATAGGGTGTAGAGAGTTTCGTATATATGTTCTTTGCGCGGAAAGAAAAAAAATGTGAAAAAGCTCTGCTTGAAGAGGTTCAATCTAGCTCGAAAGAATTCTTTCTTTACTGCTAACTTCTAAGAGATGTTCAATTCACTTGATATATTTGGAAAAATGAAACTAATACTTAAGGGGAAAAAAAGAGGGCGGAACAGGGAATGAGGGACTATATATAGTTCAAGGAAATTGTCCCCCGTGGATGCCCTAATTCAATATAAAAAGCTTAAAATAACGACTTAGACACGTTTTTGAAGCCTTATTGGGCTAGGCCTTGAGTCATTTGCTATAATAAGGTTTTGTCGGTCGAGAAGGTAAAACATGTTAGCTCTGACAATATCTATTAAATCTCTTTTTAAATCAGGCTGATAGAGCTCTAATAAACACATGTATGCTCTGAAAAAACCCTGAAATAACCGTAATTTAACTATTACAGTATAAATAATGAAAATGTGATGGTGAAATCAATAAGCCTGCAGTCGGCTTATAAAAATGACATTGACATAATTAGCAAGGTGGGAAGTTTCAAAAGTTAAAAAATTGCAGGACTCATATGACTCAGCCGTTTTATGTTTATTGGGCGTCCGTTAGCTTAGCATCTCTGCTCTTTAAAGTTATTGTTAGCTGACGTGAAGAGGGGTGGGGGGTATTTTTCATAACCCCGGGTATCTCCGAAGAGTTCATTGTTCCTACTCTACGGCCTCTATCAGGCGTTATTCGGCTAAACTGCTTAGCTATAAGATTTAGCGATCAGTCGATTATTATCGCGTAATCTTCATTGCGCATTCTCAACCGCATAAACTCCCGCAACTAGAACCTTGCTGGTACAAATGTCAAAGACCCGGATTACGACCCCATGTGCCGCATCCCACAGTTTCCCATCCCACCTTCACTAACATCTTTCAAGCACGCAACTTTTACAGTTCTTCCCTCCCCTCTACATCTTCCCCCCATAAAATAAACACTTTCTGAGCTGAATCGATCGCGTGCCAATTTCTTTTTTGCCAAGATACTTTACCAGTATATTTCTTTGCCGCCGTTTCGCTTGGCGTACCCCTCATTGTTTCCTCGGTGCAGAATCTCCCGCTTCTATTCATCATCAATTCCGGTTAAGGGTTAAGGGTTCCATGGATTTCGTTCACTTTCGTTTGTGAAAGTCCTACTTCCACCATTATAGGCTACAGCTCACAGTCGAAATCTAATATTGACATATAACAAACTAATGGTAAGCATATTTGCTCAAAGAAAGCGGTTTTTTATAGGCGGTATCTAATTAATTTTGTTTCGCATTGTATTTTCCTAGGATGCTTTCGGTAATGCGTCAATGAAGACCTAATCCTCTGAACACACTGTCGATCGTACTCCGCGGAATCTCCATTACCACTTCCCCGCTCAAGCGCAGTTTTTCGTGCAGTTTAACCTTCTGCTCGCACACTAATTATCTGCAATACTAACTTTATTAACGCAGGCTCGTAAATTCTTTGTCGGAGGAAACTTCAAATGCAATGGCTCTTTGGCCTCTATCAAGACCATAGTCGACGGTCTGAACCAAGCTACTCTCCCTAGCGATGTTGATGTCGTGATTGCTCCTCCTGCTCCTTATCTCCATTGGGCTAAGGAGCACGTCACTGGCAATATTGCGATTGCTGCGCAGAATATCTATGATAAAGAATCTGGCGCCTACACGGGTGAAATATCTGTAGGCCAAATTAAAGATGTTGGTGCGACATGGGTTATCCTCGGACACAGCGAACGTCGCACGCTCCTCTCTGAAAGCGACGAATTCGTTGCTTCTAAGACCAAGTTCGCTTTAGACAACGGTGTTTCCGTAATTTTGTGCATTGGCGAGACCAAGGAAGAGCGCGAAGCCGGTAAAACTCTTGAAGTTTGCAATCGCGAGCTCGACGCAGTAGTGGCAGTCGTTAAGGATTGGTCTAACATTGTAATTGCTTATGAACCAATCTGGGCCATTGGCACTGGTCTTGCTTCTACTCCTGAAGACGCTCAGGAGACACACAAAGGCATTCGTGAACACCTTGCTAAGGTTCTCTCTCCTGAACAGAGCGAGGCCATCCGCATCCTCTATGGCGGATCAGTGAATGGCAAAAACGCTACTTCTTTTAAGGATTGCCCCGATATTGACGGATTCCTTGTAGGTGGAGCCTCTTTGAAACCCGAGTTTGTTGATATTATCAAATCCAGGTCTTAAACGCACTATTCTAAGCTAATTTATCAAAATGAGATAAATGTGTGTGTGTGTACTAAGATCCACACTAAAAACATACATACAAATATCATTAGACTAGAACCTCCATCGTAGTTTTAGTATATACAGACTGTTTAGCGACCAACACCATAACGTTTCAATGTAGCCATAACATTTCCGAATCTGTCAGGATTGTCGGACTGAATGACAACTGTAGGTTTACCTGAATTTTTCGAAGCATTACCCTGTAGAACACGCTGAGCAACTCGTCTAACATCAGCAGTTGTCACAGATTGGATCCTGTCTGACATTTCAGCGTCACCTATCTGCGTTCCATAAACCTGTACTTGTCTTCCAAGGTCCTCCAAGGTGACCATACGAGACTCCAAGTTCATGAGGACACTACTGCGGAGCTGATTCTTGGCTCTATTAACCTCGACGTCGGTTAAAGCGCCTCTGGCTCTAGACATTGTAAGAAATAGTTCTCTTCCAAGGACTTCAGCCATGTATGGAGCGGCCTTGGGTATACATGAGGATGCTATACCAAAGAGGCCGGTATCTGAGTACGAGTGGTTAAAAGACTGGCACGACTCGATAAATCCATATTGATTTAGCACATGGGTATACATCCGAGAGTACATTCCTTTTCCTGGTCCGCCGGCGGAAAAAGAGCCGCCGCCTCCGAGGAGCGTTTGCAAAACAGCGAGAGCGTACATATCAGGATCGCCTGCAGGAAGGCCTTCGACGGCAATATGAAGATGATCAAAGACAGGAAGACCACCAATTGGAGGAGTGGCAGGTAGGTTTATAAGACCACCAGTATATATAGCGGGGTCTCTATGAACTTGAGTAGAAGCTGGCTTCATTTGACCAAAGTGTTTCTGGGCCAGTTCCAGCGCATGCTGTTTGGGCACACCAATGATTCCGACAACAATGCGGTCGGACGTGTAAAACTTTCTTCGAAATTCTAATGCCTTTTTAACGGACATTCCTGCAAGCGCATCAGGTGGACATAGTAAAGGATAGCCTAATGTATTGTCCTTGTAAGCAGTCATATGAACCCATTCGGGCAGAATGAGTTCAGGTTTTAAACTTATCTCAGACACTTCGTACTCTATAGTCGATTTTTGTGTTTCTATTTCTTCTTGTGTTATTCTTGGATCAACGATGGTATCTGCAAGTAAGCTGAACATTTCGTCTGTTCCTGGTCCAAATACGGCAGCTTGATACATGATAGATTCGCGAGCGGCAGCACACATGTAATTACCACCAAGAGAATCAAGTTGCTCCTGCATTTGAATGGCATCAATTTTGCTAGATCCTTTAAAGGCTAGTCTATCCATCATGTGCGACATGCCAGTGAATCCTAAGTCTGGTTTCTCGTAGCGCGACCCGGCATCGACGAAAACTCCAAGAGCAGAGAAGTGTGCAGATGACGATTCGTCAATAGCAACCCTCACACCATTTTGTAACTTTTCCAGAGAGAACGTAGGATTACTTAAAGACTTTGCTGAGTATTTTCTAATATTCAATAACCGATTAAATCTCTTCATCGCCGATCTGAACGTTCTCTGCGGTTCCAGATGGTTTGTTCGTCCGGGCTCCGGGGAAATATCTGCAAAAATCATCAGACAAACCCTATTAATCAAGTTAGGGTAATACCAACGCGCTACTACAATAAAGTAACCTGAAGACAAACTTCAACCAAACTGTTCAACAAGATTTGGTCTTTGGTAGAGATAATCATTACTGTTTTACACAAGCAGAAATATGAATATCGCCGCAGATATAGTGGTCGATGTCGATGAAGATGAGCCAGAAGACTTGCCACCTCCTAGTCAGCAGATCGAGAAACCTACCTATACGTGTGCTATATGTCTTGAACCTTACAATGATGCGATTTCAACGATTTGTGGTCATGTATTCTGTCGTGAATGTTTAGTTCCAGCATTAGCAAGCAAACTCAACTGTCCCATATGCAGAAAGAAGGTTGTGCCATCGTCCTGCATTCCACTTCAGTTCAAGTACAAATGAATGATTAGTCCGAGAAGCCTTGCCATTCAGGTTCCGCACTGATATTTTTTCTAATAAATTTAGCTGCAAAGAATCCAATACCACCATCTGTTCCTCGTTCAACTCGGATCAACGATTCCGCCAAGGTGGGGTCCATATTGAATTCTTCAAATAGCTCTTTATTGCCCCTTCGACGCCATTCAGGCAGCGCTTCGTCTCTATTTGCCAGCGTCCAATTTTCTGCTATTTCCTCGTCTTTAAGGACTTCGCATACCACTCCTTCGTTCTCCACGTCGTGATACGAGCAAGTCGAGTATACAACGCATTCAGCTTCCGGAAATGTTGTCAATGCATGCTTCAGAATTTTGCTTTGAAACGCTGCAAGTCTTATGAGTCGTTCTGGATCAAGCTCTGCTTTGTTTCCCCGTCCATAAATTCCGCTTCCACTGCATGAAGGGTCGACAATCAGTCCCTTGACATCGCGGTCTTCTTTTTGAGTAAGAAAGTCTTGAACTCGTGTCTCCACTAGTTGATCTGCACCGTGATGTTTCAGGTTATTCTGTAATATTTTAGCTCTATGCGAATCTTTTTCAAACGCTATAACCCTTCCTCCTAAATGAGCTAATTTGGAGGCAACGTGCGTAGTTTTATTACCTGGCGCTGCGCACGCATCTACAACACACCAGCCGCTTTTGGGGTTTAGTAGTTCAGCTGGAAAACAACTAGCCCGGTCTTGTAAAATGATGTCTCCGTCTATGTAATGTTTGTTTTTTTTCAACACACTACCGTACTCCGGATTGACCCCATACAATCCATCAATATACTTATCCTTCATGATCTGTTTCGGTCCAGGAAAATGTTCAACTAACTCCAAGTTAGGAAACCATTTTAGTACTAGGTCACCCTGCACTTTGAGACGATTCAGTCTAAACCAACGCACCGGTGACATATCAGCTTCTGTATTGGAATTTTCGCCTACAACTTTGTCGTAGACATTTCGCAAACGAGTTTCGCACTTCAGAATCTCCTTTATGAAAAGCGGTGGCCGATTCTTGCTTGCCGATATACCTTTTCGATTAAATAACAAATCATACACAACAAGAACTGCAGCATCATTGTCCCCTTTGAATTTTAAAGATCCTACTTCTTTCAAAATAGCCTTCACTTGTTCCTCATGGTCCTTGTAACCTGCAAGTAACGCGTATAGTCGTCCGGGGCTAGATCGCAATGGCTTTTTCCTATTGTATACTTTCTGTTTAAGGCTAACGCCGGGTTCTTTTAGCACTCTAGCGGCCTCGACGTAGAGACTCATTACAAGGTCATGGAGACGTCTTGTCGTTAAAGAAAATTCCGGTATATGCCTTTTTTTTAAGCTTTCTCGATGACTTTGTCTCGCAACCAGGGCTCAATTGCAGATATACTAGCACCAATGAGCCATAAATGTATTTCAAGAAATTCCGGTTAGCTTTTTAGCCGCATCTCTGGTAATATATGCGATACAGTATTTGCGGAGTATGGAAAGGGGTACGATAGGCCTTACGGTTCGAAGGGACCACCAGTTGAACGAGCAACTGAATATAACAGCGATGAATAGAATTACACAGCATACAATACTCAGCGTATTTCCTAATAATGACTATTCTTCTGTATAAGACGTGCAGATCTGTTATATCAGCTATAATGACATTAAACAGCCTTTGAGAAGGGAAGCAAGTACTACGGCTGCTAGCATCAGCAGCTACAACGCTTACGCTTGCACCTGCAATTATAAAACATTGCAATATTCAGTCAGCTAATAATAATTAAATTATGTAGTCTACTACGCGCTATGAAATAATTGGTATGTTTTTCTAGCCAGACGATCTAGGCATCATAGCCACTAACACAACCATTGGGAACTCAACGTTTGATCAGATGTACCATCTCGCGAAGAGTGTGTACCTGAATTTGACGAAAACGGATGGTTAGTTGTTTTCTGAATGGGGGGTAGGGGTTTACGAATACTTAGCTAACAGCTAGAATACACAATATTGATATTAGGGCTCGACAATGCAGGAAAAACGGTAAGTGTTCTATAATCGGCATATACGCACTAGGCTAACTAACACGTAGACACTACTAGAACGTATTAAATCTGATTTTGGGAATAGCAGGATGCCGTCGGCTACTATCCCTACTATTGGACAAAATGTGGCAAAGGTTACTGTGGACGGTATCAAATTAAAGCTGAGGGATGTGGGTGGCCAGGAAGCATTGCGGTCGATGTGGATAAATCATTACTCTACATGTCACGGCATGGTTTTTGTTGTTGACTCTACTGATCAGGAAAGGATCCAAGAATGCATAAATGAGCTCATTTCTATAGCCGATCATGAAGATCTAGAAGGCGTTCCAATTCTAATGCTGGCAAACAAGCAAGATCTCGACTCAAGTCTTGAAATCGAGCAGATAAAAGAGATTTTCAACCCCGTCGCTGCCCACCTCTCAGCGAGAGACTCAAGAGTTCTCCCGATCTCGGCCCTGACAGGCGAAGGCGTCACTGGTGCAGCTCAATGGATAGCCACTCGCGTTTTCAGAAACCGCGAATACAGACTTCCTAATAGAGTCAATTAATGGCATTTATTCTCCTTAACTTTCAGATCCTCTTCGTTTATTGTTTGTTTATAGCCTCTCGGCATTGTCCTTCTTAATACCGATAAACCGACCCGGGCCGATGCTAGCTTTGCCCGCTCCCAGTGCTCGGCAAAAAGTCTATGGTGTCCCACTTCCCCTTTTACTTACTATTTTTGCGGGGTATCTACTATTTAATATATTCAGCAGGTCTGAATCCTTATTCACGTTGTGTTTTTTGTGTTTGACTAAAAGACCGCTACTCGCTTTTAGAATTTCTATCACTCTTTGACAATGTCGTTAGCCAGCTCCGTCAACGAACTTGTTCGGGATTGTGTCTCTTCAGACGGCGACAAGATCGCGGGATGCGCAGCCATGGTAGTTACCGTCGACAAAGTCCTTGCTTCTTCCTCTGCTGGAACTGCTGACACTGTTGGCTCAGAAAATAAACCTTTCACCGTTGATACGCCTGTGCGACTATTCTCCTGCTCTAAGCCGCTCACATGCTTTGCAGCGTTACAGCTTGTCGAACAAAGGAAACTTGAACTTCACACGCCTGCGAAGAAATATTTACCTGAAATCGGTGACATTCAGGTGCTGGAAGGCTTCGATAATTCAAGAAACCCGATATTACGTCCTCCTAAGACAGATATCACTTTGCACCATCTACTAACCCACACGTCTGGCTTCACTTACGGATTCAGCAACACTTATACTAACATGTACATGTTTGATGAAAAAGGAAAGTCTCGCTTCAAAAATGGAACCAAGGCCTCTTATTGCACTCCACTTGCTGATGATCCAGGAAGCTCCTGGCAGTATGGCATCTCCATCGATTGGGTCGGTTTCATGATCGAACGTGTTACCGGTGAATCATTGGAAGTGTTCATCCGGGATAATATAACTGGCCCATTGGGTATGGACAGAACAACATTTTACCCCAATGGACAAATTCTAGCTGAGCAAGCTAAGCAGCATGTACGCAAACCTGACGGTTCTTTGTTTCCCCTTCCGCGGGACATAATTCCTGTGAAGCCTGAAGTGGTATCAGGTGGTGGAGGGTTGCTGAGCACAGTATCTGACTATATGAAGTTCTGCCGCATGCTTCTGAACAACGGAGTTGGGCCCAATGGGAAACGATTACTTGGAGAAACCCTGTTGAAGGAAGCTCTAAGCAATCAACTGCCATTGGGATGCTCTGCCATGGGTCTGGATGACATTGTGCCCGGTAAATACGTCAAGTTTACCAGACTGTCACCCGAATCGGTTAACCGATGGAGCTATCTGGGCATGTACAACCAAAACAAACTACTTACCGGTCGACCTGCTAAATCACTTTACTGGACAGGACTCCAAAATCTGTACTTCTGGGTCGATTTCGAAAATGGCCTTGCGGGAATGTGGGCTACTCAAATTCTTCCTATAAATGATCCAAAGTGTGCTAAAGCCTTTGAACGATTGGAAACAATGGTGTACAACAGCATCAAACAAACCAAATCTAATCTCTAACTAGAAACGTAGGGAGGAAATACATTTTTCAATCAACAACCGTATGTATATCTAATGATTTTATAGAATTCCAATTCGAGAAACAGGATTACGCTTTAGCCTGGTGGGTCGCTATGTATTCTTTGATCAAGTTCATGTTGTATCCTCTCATACGAGTCACGATATTGTTCAAGCGCCAGGGGTAGTCTAACATAGGAAGAATGACTTCAGAAAACTCTACCTTTTGAGGCACCCTGAGACTATCTCTGCTGAGGTATTTCTGTAGATCAGTAGGATCATCAACGAGGATCGTTTCTATGTCCGAATCCTTGCATCCAAAGACAGAAAAGAGGTTTCTCCACTTCCAAGAGGGGCAAATATCATTATATCCCTGTTCAGGTCCATGAATGGCTCTTTCAATAGAATACCCTTCGTTGTTCAACAACATGACTACAGGCTTGAGTCCAAGACGAGCCATAGTACCGAACTCCTGTATAGTCATCTGAGCCGAACCGTCACCCTCGAGGAGAACAACACGGCCAGGAGTGACAGATCCTTCCGCCATAGGCAGACCCAACTCGTTGACTTCACGTGCTGCAATTAAGGCTCCAAGGGCTGCAGGCAAGGCCATGCCAATCGAGGAATAAAAAATTTGCGAAATGAAACTAGTGTCCTTCGCAAACGGAGCATCAAGAATACTAAACTGAATGGTTCCAACTTCAGCAACAACGATATCATTGGGCTGGAAGAATTTCGCGTCAATAAAAGACTGGATTAAAGTCTGATGGTTGAGTTTGGTAGATTCGGCCTTGGTAGAAGGCAAGAAAGAGCCAACTTTAATGTCAGAGGCTTTCCTGGTAGCTGAGAGCTTAGATTTTTCCAGGGATTTCACAAGTTTTTTTAGTAAGGGTAGCATATGAAGGCCTTCGTACTTCTTACCACATACATCGATGAATTCAGGACGGAAAGAGATGACTTTAGAGTCATCCAGTCCACGCGAAAAACCACCTAGATTAGTGTCGCTTCTAAGCGGGCCGAGTTCAAGTACGAGGTCAGAAGACTCTAAGGACTGATGTACGCCGTCGATCGAAGCATTATAGCCTTGGTAAACGCCGACAAAGTTAGGTCCGGATTCATCGAGAATTCCGTGGCCGAGTGCAGAATTGTAGGCGGGGAATTGTGTAATATCAACCAATTCGTTTGCCAAAACTCTAGAGTGCGCTCTATCTGTGACAATATCAGCCAAAATGGCGGGTGTCTTAGCCTTATATATGAGATCGAGGATTTCTTTCACGGCGGCGTCTTCCTGGGTAGTATCGTTTCGGAATTCAAAGTCCAGGGGTTTCAAGAGGGGAGCAGATGAAATTGGCATCATAGCAAGATCCAGAGGAACATAGATGTATGTGGGGAGGTTCTGCTTGTATGCCTGGAGGATAGCATTGTCGATCTGCTCAGCAGCCTTTGACTCTTCCCAGAGAAGTTCCTGACAGCAGGAGACATTCTGAGAGAGCGGTATATAGCTCTTGTAGTCAGGAGCATTACGTCCAGGACTGGGCAAAGCATGGTGGACCATGAGACGTTTCTCCTGTACGGGGCGAATGGGCATTCCGACGATATGAATGAGGGGCACGTTTTCAGCGTATGCGCCGGATACACCATTGAGCGCAGAAGATTCTCCTACACCGTAAGTAGTTACTAAAGCGCCAGGTATACGCCTTACACGGGCATAGCCATCAGCTGCGTATGCCGCGTTCAATTCGTTGCAGCAGCCTACCCAGACCATTTCCGGGACGGTATAGATGAAGTCAAGGAGTTGGAGCTGGAAATCACCAGGAACACCGAAAACATGTCGAATGCCGATGTCCTTCAACCGGCTGAAAAGGTATTGGCCTACGGTTACTTGTGAATCGTGGGTCATTATTTCTGAAAACTATTAGATATTACGAAACCCCGCAAATAAACAGATTGACGAGTAACTGGCGAGAAGATGCCTTTAAATAAAGCTTGAAAAGGGTTGCGTGTGAAAACTATGATAAAAGCTCATACTTAAATTTCCCCCGCGTTACTATAATTTAGAGTTTAAAACCGAGGTTTCGCCATAGTAAATCATTGGAGATGAGTCAATAACTGTGGGGGGATTTTCAACATTTACCCCATTTTTTATTAACTCTCACGGCTAATTTGTCTTTATACGGTAAATTTAGCTGGAATGAGATAGCCGGGATGCGATCGCAGGGGATCTAGTGAAATATTAATATTGCGGAATGATGCGCTGCACCCTTGTCACAAATGGAGCCGTTTAAATACTGATGTTTATGTGGCATACCCTTTTAACGCGACCAATGAACAGTATTAAAGTTTTTCCGCTCTGGTTGTTTTCATACCTTTTTTTAAATAAAATCTAATTCGATATTCAAGGTCTGCAAGGCATTATTTAGTTGATGTCAATAAGATTAATTTTACAATTCTAATATTAGCGATCTCTTGGCGGCGATGAGGGTCGCAGGAATCAGCTAGCGAACACCAATTGGGGGGGCCAAAACAAAATAATCAGTAAGCTTAACCACCACAACGGGCGGTTATTGACGGTAGTAATATACGCGCTTATCGCACTTTAAATAGCATTTAAACTTTTCTCGAAAACTTCGCGTCCTTGGTTATATCCGTGTTCAAACTCCCATAAATATTTCGAAGAGCCGCATTCTCGAACATGACGGCTCAGTCGATCAAGCCTATAGCGTCTTCGATTGCCTATAACAGATTTGTTAAACTCCCAGTATCTCGCAGCATCTCTCCATCCTCGCATAAAGCCCTTCTCAAACCGCCAATGTTCCATTGACTCGCCTGGTGAAGTTAAATTCCAGTAGTTTATGTGCGCTGCGAGTATTTCTTGGCATTTGGCAGCTCCCGCAGAGTCGGTAACCTTGGAATCAGGCTGACATGCAGATCGGATCGCGCCCTGCATGACCATTTGCTTAATCCCCCATTCTCCACCGGGCATCCAGTCCATTCGGTACGTCCAGAAGTATGATCCAGCAGTCGACCGTCTAAAAGTGTCAAACTGTTTTTGTCCAAATGCGTTAACCAAACTCGGCCTCTGACCTGCATCAACTCGCTTCCAGGTACTATTCTCGTCCATGACACATGAGTACTCGCCCACAATTACATCCGTATCGGCAACTATACCAGTGGAATCAATAATTTCCTGTGGAGACAGTTTGCGGTCGTCGTCAGAAAATGTTCGATAATAATGCGTGTCCACTGTTACGTTGGCCCTGTTCTGAGCAAACTCGCGGTATCGCTGCAGATCCCAGCTATCGGCGATCACCATCTGCAATGTGCTGTCTATACCGTGGATCCGTTGCAGACACTGGTCATAAAAACTTTCTAAACTTTTGCCGTACTGCGGTTCATTGATAACTTGTAACCCGGCGACGTATCCTCGCGAGACGTACGGCTTGAGTTCTTCAGCAATGAACCCCAATGCCTCTATGGTTCGACACATGGAACTGTGCGAATAGAAATCAGCAGTGCCAGAGCTTGTCCCTGAATGTATGTCACCGTTGGCGCCTCCATATACACCGTGGAGATCGATTAGAACAGAAATACCATACTCCGCTGCACGCTCAATTACACAGCTTTTATATATGTTCCATGCATTCGCGTACACTTCTTTATATGGCTCGAACGGCGTGGCAGATAGGTAATCGCCACCAAGTGTCCAGTATCCTAATGGAACTCGTACAGAATTGAATCCATTATCTGCGAGCCACTGCCAGTCTTCGCCACTCATGAAATTGCGCCAATGATCTTCAAACTTCTTCTTGGCTTTGTCGGTTCCCAATATATGTACAGCGCCGCTGACAGCATCCAATTCAGAGTCACCGTTGCCTACATACATCGATCCACAGAGCCAACGTTCTAAGCAAAACCAAGTACCGATATTTGTACCAAACTGGTACCTGTTGGCCACTATCTCTGATGCTGGAATGTTATCGGGATCTGCAAGCTGCACATTTACAGAAGATGCAGTACTGGCATGCACTATTTCGTTTTCCGCTTTTTTCAGTATCTTCTTAAGGAATTTCATGCTGGTCTTGACGCTAGAAAATATTGTCGCTCATTATATGTAAAGGCGGTATTCGCACAGGTCCCTTCTCACAGGGGAAAGCCTCGAGACAAATTTAGGCTCTGCTAACTATAAGCAAGGTCGATCGCTTGCCAACAAGAGTGGGGGCATACCCAGCAAATATGACGTCGATGCGAAATATTTATTCTATACGAGTGTTAAGACAATTACATATATAAGCTCACAGGGACCTCCGCGATTTTCAACTACTGACCGACAACCGGCGGCACTACGTTCTATTAACCTTCGAAAGTTGCGAAGAGAGAATGGGTCATATCGAATAAAAAAAAATCAATCTAAGTTTTAGTAACAATCATGCCGTGCGTTTATGATAAGATCGCGGAATCTTACAGATTTAATAAGATATGATAGAGTAATGTCAAAACCCTTGACCCTGTAATTGCGTGATCGAGGGCAAGCGATATACCCATATCCGATTCAGCGCTGTAACCGCGCTTCATTAAATAAGTGGTCTGATCAGGTTAACCCGCTTCATTAGCAAATATATTCAAGACAACTCGCAGGTATTTAATTGCTTTCACAGTTATATCAAACAGAATATACTTAATTTGAAAATTGGTCATCAGTTATGATCAGCTCGCTTCCAGTGATTGATCTGAGTCGGGACACACCAGAGGAAAGAGATGCACTGCTAGCCGATCTGAAAGACGCTCTGTTCCGTATAGGATTTATATATTTGAAAGGACATGGTGTAGAAGATCTCGCGCGAAAGATTGCCGATATAACACCCAAGGCCTTTGACATTCCGCAAGAGAAGAAGGATGAGATCTCTATGGCGAATTCCCCGCATTTCGTAGGATACACCAGATTGGGGGCCGAGACCACGGCTTTACACACCGACAGAAGGGAGCAGTACGATTTTGGATCTATACGATCATCTGTTGATTATGGGGATAATTCACCCGCATGGAACCGCGTGAGAGGTCCCTCGCAGTTTCCTGATTCGAAGTACGCGCCCGTTGGGTTCAGAGAGACTGTCGAAGCGTACATATCGGCTATGGATAACCTTGCCCAGCGGTTTATACACTTGGTTAGTGAATCTCTAGGTCTGCCTGCAGACGGACTGGACAAGTTTGTCGGTGACATGCATAGGTTGAAGCTTGTGAAGTATCCGCCGTTGAACGAAGATGTTAGTCTTGAGAAAACGGCCTATGGCGTTAACCCAAGAGATACAGCGCTGCATTCAGGACAGTCGGTGCAAGGAGTTGGTCCTCACAAGGATTCGAGCAACTTGTTCACGTTTGTGCTTCAGGACAAAGTAGGCGGGCTCGAAGTACTCGGGCCGGATGGTAACTGGATTCCTGCAACTCCAATTGACGATACTTTTGTAGTGAATATCGCACAGGGATTTGAGGCTTTAACTGGAGGGAAATGCGGAGCAACAACGCACCAAGTTATAGCACCAGCTGGTGTGACAAGGTACTCTATTCCATATTTCTATGGTGTGCGACTTGATCTTACACGCGATGAGATTGACGCGCAGACTGAATTAGCTGAGCGTATACCTGAACCTACTGATTTTGTAAAGCGATCAGTAGACGTTCCGAGCGAGTTTATTCAGCCTGAATTCAAATGCTTTGGTGAGGCACACTTACGCAACAGGATCGTATCGCACAAAGATGTAGGCAAGCGATGGTATCCTGAGTTGTATTTGAAGTATGTTGGTGCCAATTGAGTTTGATTAGGTGAAAAAAAAAAAGTCAACGAACGCTAACTGATCGGTGCCTGAATGCCAGCGGCTGTAACGATTACGTTTACCCACCACATTCTTGCTTGGATTTGAGTTGAGTGGTTTCTTTTTTTTTTGTCTTTCAAATTACACACGCGACACTATAACTAACCAATCATAACCAATAGCATCAACATTGCGTAGCGATAGAAAATAACGGAAAAGGTACCGTCACTAAGGCAGCCCCACCCAAATTAACCCTAGACCGGGCTGTACGGCGTTTCCTAATGAAGCGATTAATCGGAATTCTCAAGGTGAAATGTTAATTCATTTATTTAGGAACGTACGCGCCAGTTGTATTTGTGTGATGTTCCCACTGTGTAGCGAAGATATACATTGAATTAACTGATCGTCATGCGCAGCTTTAGACATACCAAAATAAGGGTAACTAGATTCGTAAATTAAATAAAAATTTCCTAAATGAAGACACATACAAATCTTTTTTTGATATAAAAAACGCTAGAATAGAGTTATTGTTAATACGTCACATTCTCCTACAACTGGGATTTAATTAGAGTTCGACACATGAAATTTCTTCTTAGTAAGATCCTATCCACTATGAAACCTGTTACGTTATGTGCAGTACAAGTACCACGCAAACAGTCTTGCTTTTACTAATAAATATTTGCGTGCTTGATGTAATGCGTATCTTCCATTCAAATCAGCCTGATTCCTCAACTAACATCCTAAAAGTCTGCATAGAATTCCGAAAAGGAGACAACTTTAGAGTTTAGTAGTTAAGACCAGCAATTGGCTAAATGTTTTCTTCCATAAGCTTTTCGGCCTTCGGTTTTCCAATAGATTATTGATTAGGCTTTCTCCTACTCATTTCTTTACTTTGTTACTACTCACTTATATAATACCAACATCCTGCCGATCCCGATCCAGTATTCATCTCATCTAACTTTCTCCAAAACCGCCCGTGGTTGAGAATCTGATCCAGTAAATCTCGAATCTGTTGTCTTCTACATCATTGGCCCTCCTAAACGATCAGCATATACACACGCCATTACTAATATTGTAACTGATCGATAAACATCAGCCTTACGAACGCGCCTCAAAACAGAAAGAAAGTAGCACATACCGTAAAGTGCTACTCAGTCGCTAATATACTTAAATAATGGATTCTAGCTCTGATCCAGGCTCTTCTCTTTCCGCTTTCGTCTCCGCGTTGGTCTTCAATGGTGTTATCTTCGCCATCTTCGTTAGCATCTTCTTGGTCGTAAGAAATAAGTTCAAAACCTTCTATCAGAAACGCGCCTACTCAAATGCCATACCAGAAAAACTGCGAGTTGAACCGCTGTCTTCAAATCCCTTTGCGTGGATCAAGACTATTTATTCTCTTCCGGACAAGTATCTTCTTAACAAACTCGGTCTAGACGCGTACTTTTTTCTCCGATACCTCAGATTCACCGCAATGGTCGCCATCGCTGGCTGTATATTACTCTACCCTATTCTTTTCCCTGTCAACGCTACTGGCGGAGCAGGAGAAAAAGGTCTTGATATCCTTTCGTTCTCCAACATCTCAGAATCTAATCGCGACAGATACTACGCTCACATATTCCTCGGTTGGATCTTCTATTGGGGCTTCCTGTTCCTCATTTACCGCGAATTGACTTTCTATGTCTCGTTGCGCCAAGCTGTCCTCTCTTCGCCCTTCTATTCTACGCGTCTTTCCCAGCGTGTTGTCCTTTTCCAGTCTGTTCCTGAGAAGTATATTTCGGTTGAAGCTTTATCTAGGATGTTCAGAGGTGTCCGTCACGTCTGGATCAACCGCGACGTTTCGGAGCTTGAGGACGATGTCAAAGAGCGCGAAAAACTTGCCTACAAGTTAGAAGCTGCAGAAACTAAGCTTCTAAAAACTGCCATGAAAAAAGCTCGCAAATCTGACGTCGCCGGTACCAACATTGACGACTACGTCCCGCCTAACAAACGTCCCAAACACCGCCTGAAGTTCTTAATTGGAGAGAAAGTTGATACTATCAACTATACACGAGACACACTAGCGGAACTGGACGAAAAGATTAACCTTGAACAGCTCCAGTACAATGAATCGCCTACGTTGAATTCTGTCTTTGTTGAGTTTGAGTCTCAAGATTACGCGCAATCAGCCTTTCAGAGCTTAAGCTGTGAGAAACCTCGATTCATGACTCCTCGTTATACTGGGATTGTTCCAAGTACAATAATCTGGAAGAATCTCAAGACAAGATGGTATCAAATGTTCGTTCAAAATATCGTTACTAATGCTATTATTGTCTTCCTGGTCATTTTCTGGGCTATTCCTGTGGCTTTTGTCGGTGCTTTATCTAACTTGACTTACCTTACAGACAAAGTTACTTTCTTGCGCTTCATCTTAAACATGCCTCAATTCCTTTACGGACTTGTGACCGCTTTGCTTCCTACTATTCTTTTATCTGTTCTCATGATGCTGTTGCCCATCATTCTCAGAAAGTGCGCGATATATCAAGGAGCACCAACTACAGCGTTGGTAGAGTATAAAGTACAGGGATCTTACTTCGCGTTCCAAGTAGTACAAGTCTTTATCGTCGTGACTCTTACGTCGTCTGCGGCCTCGGTGGTTACTCAAATTATTTCTGACCCTGCTTCAGCGACTTCTTTACTGGCTAACAATCTTCCTAAAGCCTCTAATTTCTTTATTGCCTACATTATTTTACAGGGTCTCACTGTTGCTGGTGGTTCATTGTTGAGCTATGTCGGGCTTATTCTATACAAGGTACTCGGCTTTATCCTTGATTCCACCCCAAGAAAGAAATGGTCTAGAATTAACGTTGTTGGATCTACAGCATGGGGTACTGTTTTCCCTATTTACACTAACTTGTTCGTTATTACTATGAGTTACGCTCTTATTTCACCCTTGATTCTTATATTCCTTGCCGGAGCATTTGTCATTCTTTATATGGCGTATTGCTACAATCTCGTTTACAATTCTATTCCTGGGTTAGACTTACAAGGATTACACTATCCTCGTGCTCTTTACCAGTCTTTGACTGGTGTATACCTTGGAAATGTCTGTATGATTGGACTTGTTGCTGTTGGTAAGAACTGGGGATGTATTGTTCTTCAGGTTGTGAACCTTGTCGTCGTTATCTTTGTTCATATTTATATGAAGAATTCATTTGCTCCGCTCCTTGAGGCTGTTCCTAAGTCGTTTAACCTCAGCAAGAAAGGCATCTCTTCGAAGACTACTGCTGAGATGTCTCCACTTAAAGGTGCTGATTCAGAGAGCGAGCATACCGACATGATGCAAGGGTACAAGACTGAAACTGGATCAGAAACAAATGGTGATACCATGACACTTTTTAGGAAATTCATTAGACCTGACCTAGCTTATAATGTCGATAGGCTTCGCGGTTTAATGCCTCAACTTCTTGAACCTGTTTCTATCACACCGGATCAGGCTGAAGGTGCTTACCAGAACCCTGCTATAACATCACAAGCTCCTTTTCTATGGATACCCCGTGATCCTCGCGGACTTTCAGCCATCGAAGTTCAGAAATCTTCAGCTGTTATTGGAATCAGTGATGAAGGTGCTGAAATTGATGAAAAGGGTAAGATCGTCTCTTATGGCTTGCCGCCTGAGTATGCCGAACCACCAGTCTTTTAAAGTAAACGAGATTGCTGTTCTCAGTTGAGTATGTTTTTATGTGTTTAGTAATTCAATTTTTAGTTTGTTTTTACCGTCTGAAATGAAAATACCTATTCTTAAACATATAAGGATATCGCATTTAAGTGATTATTCCGGGAATGATAAAGTGTAATATTATGCTATTGATTTACTTCTGTGTAAGAATCAGCTTTTCGAACCTGTCAATATGCTCAATTGTAGGTACGATCTTCGGATCGGAGAAAATTTCTGATAATAATTGAATTTCTTCGTCTTCATCAGTACTGTTGATATCAACTAATAGCAAGGCACAGAGATCTGAAGCTGTTCTCTTTAGCTTGATGTTCTTGCTCCTAGATCTCAGCGCAAGCTGACGTACAAGGATACCAGGAGCCAAAAGGCTTAAATGATAAGCAATCGGTAATGCGTTTATATGAACCGCAATCGGGTATATAGAAGAGTTCAAGATCTTGTGAATTAGGGCTTCTAGCTTGCTGGAGTATATAGAAATATCATGATCTAAATCTAGCAGATAACACCAGCATTTCAGAGCCAAAAGACAAGCATGACTGTCATGGGAGGACATTATTGCAATTAGGGCATCGTAAAAATCGTTTTTGTGTTCTTTGAGGTATATTTCAATACCACTTATGGCGGTACGGCGCACAGTTGTAGAACCTTCAAATGCAGAAGAGAGGCATCCGATCAGAATCTCCTGTATGTTAACGGGAGTACATTTAGCAAGAATATACGCATAATGTTCTGCAGTATCAGTCCCATATCCATCCTCAATACCAAATGTAGCAAGCAGCTCTACAGCTATCTCACGCAGTTTATCAAGTTTTTCAACAGATATTCTCAGTGATTTGGTTTTAATTTCTTCGTGGAACACAGCAGGAGCAGGGTATGTAATTAAGGCATTCATTGAGGCTAGTCTTACCCAGGAACCAACATCGCCTCTATGGTCAGTTGAGTAATCATCTAAGCAAGATATTACAAGCGAGTATACCTCGTTGTTAACATGATTTGATCTTAGGATTCCGTTAACAGCTTCTGCGCGGCATTTCACTGTTTCGCTATCTAAAGATGCGATGAGATCTTTAAGTAACTGAAAAGAAGTGCTACTATCTTCAAAGCAAAGAGCTTTTATGTACCCGGCAGAGTCGTTCTGTCTAGCAGCTGTATACCATACCTTCAAACTAAGTGTAGGCAAAGGTTTCAGCTTAGTAACAATAACGCAAGAATCGTTTATGCATTCTGATATAGAGTCATCTGATAACTTGGAAAGTGACAAGTAAAGGAATCTCAAAATATCTTCTGACGGTAAAAATGGGCAGCACTTCATATAGTGGGCGAGGGCCTCGCAAAACAGAGCAGAGTTGAAAAGTCCTGGCCTTAAAACAGATGGCAATATTGATGTAAGATAGTCAACCATTTTATCTTTTATGAGATCGGACAAATTGGAAAACTGTGATATGATTTCACCGATACAGTATAATACTCCATGAAATTGAGCAGCAGAAGTCATTGGATCTATGGCAGCCAAGTTAGATGATAAGTCAATCAATACACGTTCTGGTATTCCATATCCCTTTTTCAAGAGCGTTGTGAGAGTATGCGATGACAACTTTCGTATATCCGGATCCCAGCTGTTAATTCCTCTATTTCTTTGGTTAATCAAAGCGTCGAATAAAGCATCTGATAGACCGACTTCTGATAATCCTAAGGCTACCGCACCGTATGAATTTGATCTTCTGCCTAAAACAAAATAATCAATCGTCTGAATAATTTTCAGTGATTTTTCAGGTGAAAGAAGTAACAATTCGCCATTAGAGCAAATAATTTCAACAGACCCGGAATTTCTGCCGATGTATTCTTGCAAGCAGGCAGCGGCGGCGCGACGAACATTGATTTCTCTGTCGAAGCACGTTATACCTAATAAGTTCTTTATAATCTCGGAAACCGTGTTTATATTTAGATTTGGTGACTTTCGTGCTGAGAAAAGGGCCCAAACAACATAGCATGCAGCATCACGGACGTTAATTCCGAGAGGTTTATTAAGCGGCTTCTGGTCAAAAAGCAGACCGAATGTTAGAGTAGTTAGAAATTCAGGATAAGCGGTAAAAGCATTAAATCCATTCGAAGCTAGATGAGCAAATGTGAGAAGAGATCCGTGCCAGAATTCCTCGCTTGGTCTATTTTGGTCAAGGTTATTGTATATCCACTGTATAATTTGATCTGAAGCATCGACAGGGAGAAGTTGAATTAATTGTGCGAGCGATTTCGCAGCAGCTTCTCTGACAATAGTTTCTTTAGCTTCAAGTAGCTCGAATAATGGGTCAATTCCGAGAGAGATAGTATCTGAGTCTATCTGATTAAGAGATATTAGTCCACGTAGAAGATAGTAGATACAGCGTGCTGCTAGCTTTGCAATCTTAGATGCCGCAGGGTGTTCTAAGAATTTGTTGATTTGATACAAGAACTTGTGGTATGGTGCTGAATTAGAAGATGGCGCAGATTTGAGGTAGCTTTTCAAAGCGATGAACGAACCAACAGTAGACGTTTGTGGATCAAGATGGATTGCGCTTGTGATCGACACTGGGGAATCGACGCGTGCAAGCAGACGGCCAAAAAGACATGCAGCCGGTTCTTGCGGTTTACCATATGAGTTTATATATTTATTTGCCAGATTTAGTAATCTCTGAGGGGCATCTTCTGCTACTTTCACTAGAGGAAAAGGGATCAGCACAAGTAGAGAAAGCCACGACAGACCACAGTATATTTGCTGCCATTCTAGATTTGAAGACTCTGACCAGACAAGAACTGGCATAAGATCACTATGCGCATGAGGAAACAGCTGTACTACGGATGAACCTCTAAGACGAATGAAAGCAGCGAGTATTTGGGCTGCATATGCGTCATTGTGGAGAAGTAGCTGAAGCAGTTTAGGCGTGTATTCGATTATGACAGGGTCTAGACATTGAGGATCTTCATTGAATTGCTCTATTATAACAAGAGCGCCTTTCAAAGACGTATTCATGGAAGTTCTAATATCATTTATTAATACAGATGAAGATTTGCTCATTGTCTAGAACCATTTGAAGGATAAAATTATGGGAGAAGAACGATAATGTCGAATGCTAGCTACAATGTAGAAATCAAAGCAAACACATGTACAAGTATAAGCTAAAATATATATAATGTTAAATACATATATTTTATTCATTAGATATTCTGATTAAGTGACTGGCGGTTATCATTTCGTCTAGGGCCACCTCTGTTTCCTCTACCTCTATAATTACCCCGGCCTCTGCCTCTGTGGCCACCCCGGTTATATTTATTATTCTTAAAGCCAGATTCACCAAATGTTTCCATGTTTAGTTCTCTTTCTTGATTTCTAGCCATCTTATCTTCACTAGTGGAAGTATTGTCGAAGAAGCTCGACGACTTATTATAAACAGGGGCTATTGAGTTATCGGTAATAGAACCCTTTTCTTCTTCGAATTTGGCATTGTGCGATTGAAAATCAAATTCGCCAGTAGTCTTAGTAGATTTTGGCTGTTTTACTGGCTTCGAACGGTTTTTTGGTTCTTCTTTCGGTTGTTCTTTAGGCTGTGTGGGTTGCGCCGGCTCAGCGGTCTATAAAATTAGTTAGTGGTCTGATCAATGTAGATTAGAGCAAACAATTTATTGTTTTCAGAAGGAAGGCAACGGGAAATCCGCATGGTTTTGCGCAACTTAGATATTTAAATAAAAACATCCGTCAAATTTTCATCATTAAAACAACAATTGTGATTGTGATTGTGATAGATAGATAGATACTTACCTGCAGAATAGCAGGATCTCGAAAAGGCTGCTCTGGTTCACTGATAATCTTTAAGTCCTTTACATCAGACCCTCTAAATACTATGTATTCGTATACTTTGTCTGATGGAGGAATTTCTTTAGCAGGATTCTCTGCTCGTCCTTCCGTTCCATATGATTTCACATTTCCTAACGATACTGTACCGTTGTTTGAGTCCACGTCATTGAGTACTCCAACGTACCTGGATTCGGTTAATCTTCTGTCAATTTCATTTACTCAGTAAATTCACTTACCTAATATTACTACACGACGTTAAGGCGATTTTTCGTCCAATAAAATCCGCCATATTTCTCAATTATTATTTGTTTGTCGTAAGTGAAGTATTTTGCTCTTGGGAATACACTTCTTTCTCATATTACTATTTAGCATTCACTTTAACCCTAGTAGTTTGCTGGAATTTGGGACTATTCCCTTGTCTTTATATATTAATAATTCTATACAATCTCTCTATACACATACATACATCTACATATATCTATATCTTTATATTTAAACAATTCATTTCTTTTGCCTCTTTTATTTCAATGCATCACGACGACCGGTGCGTTTTACAAATCCCAGATATAACTCGCCGCACACTAGCATATACTTCAGGCCCCAGTCCTCGGCTTTGAGCTGCCTCTTCAACTTTCTTCTCTACGACTCCCAGTACTTGCAAAACCATGTCCTGGATTGTGGGATCATTGGCTTCAATCCTGCGTAACGCACAATCAAGCCATTCAACTCTGACATGGAACTGACTGTTCTCCGAAAAGGATCCCAGCCCAGCAACAACTGCAAGCAACAGCAGCTGGTTATCGGTAGTAAGTACATATCCCGGACGATACGCCGATAGTACAGAAAACAACACCTCCTGCTGATCTCGAGGTGCTTCTATCCACGCAGAAAGTGCCTCGTCATTCTCACCTTTGCGAAGAAGTCCGTCTACTCTAATTACATTATCTGCAAGCACCGAGCTAGCCTCTTTCTTAATTTCTGCAGCGGTAGCAGCAGGAGAAGAAGGAGAATGAGGAGCCGGAGCAGAGACAAGTGCGGTAGCGACATTGGGTGCAACACCCGCTGAAGGGGCCTGCATCGGCTCGTCGTATCCTCGAACATTCTGTGCAACAGGCACAGGCACAGACACAGGCCCAGACCCAGGCCCAGGCCCAGCACCAGAAAGAAGAGGCACATTGTAAGACACATTCTGTCCTTGGTGCTGCACTGGCAGAGCGGGAGCGTTGGAGTGGTAGATATCCTGACCGTTATATCCATAACCCTGACTAGACTGTCGCTGACCAGAGCTGTAGGACTCTGGCAAGTTTCCGTTACCTGGAGTCTGATAACCACCTCCCATTCTCTGAGATGCAGTAAGGCTCTGTGCAGGGTAAGTACCAACGTATCCAGGCGTATGGGCCGTACCAGGAACTCCAGAAATAGGAGCACGCGTAGGGCCAGCAGGAGGTGAAGCTATTGACGGCCCAACAGCATGCGGACTTTGTCCCCAAGGACTGCTAGGTGGTGGAGTCCCAGAAAGAGGCTCATTACCATTCAAATTCGACAGTATACTCCTTGAATTAGGTAGAGAGGGTTGGCGCTGTCCTTCAGTTGATCCAGGTACAGATGCAGACGCAGATCCCATTTCAGCAGTGACACCACGAGCTCGGTTGTCAGCCCAAAAATTCGACGGAGCTCCAGAATAAGGCTGATTCGTTCCGTTAACAGATAAGCGAGACACCGTGTCAGTGAGCTGAGAAATTAGAGTCTTGAGCTCATCAATATCGCGATCTCGCCTTGCAATTTCTCCTTTAAGTTCTTGTATCAGACTTCTAGTTTCTGAAGAGTAATCCTTCAGCATTAAGTTAATGGAATCAACACTTTTGGATACACGATTCAGCTCAGCGCCTCGTAATTTCGATATCTCAGCGGGAACCACCTCTCGAATATTCGAAATACCAGTTTGTATAGACTCCATAGATGGTTTTACCATTTCTCCCATTACAGCATGAACAGATCCATGAACCAATTTTGCAATGCTCGGGAGCAGTACTTGCTTGACTTCTTTCCCTAATGAGCTTCGGATAATCTTAGAGAGCTCATCAGAATTGGAAACACTAGAATCATTGGAAAGAACAGACGATGGCATTTGGGTTTTCATTTCAGATGACTTGACTTGCAGTAAAGAAGCATGAGTCGAGACCGAAGCAGGAGAAGATATATCAGTGCTTGCTGAGTGTAAACCATTTTGCTCATCAGCTTTAGTAGTAACAGACGAACTAGAGGCAGCTGACCTGTGCAAATTAATCGAGGAGTCATAAGTAGAAGGTAGGCTGTCAACCGAAATATCCTTGTCAACTTTACCAACTTGTCCTCCCCCAAGTAGTTTCTGAGATACCGGAAGAATCCTGACTTCGGCATTATCAGCAATGAACAAATCAAAAAGCGAGTAAGCGTCAGAAGTTATTCTGGATGAACACATGCTGATTATTTTGGCATCAGAGACGTATTGTAATTCAGTTATCTTGTCAAATCGCGAATGCTTCTCAGGGCGGCCTGGGGATGCCCTTTCAATATACTGCGCTTGAGTAAATCTTACTTTGGCAGACTCATCCTCATTAGAATCCTCACCGAGAACTAAAAATATCAAAGAGTTGCGTACTTTGTTCACCACCACAGCTATGCGATTCGCAGAGCTTACAACAAGAGGGGATAAAAATTCAGAAAGAGGGGTAGCAATTTCAGAAACCTCAGGAAGAGCTACTTCTTGGACGAGACTAAGAGATCCAAGGTGATAAAGCTGTAAAACCGAATTATTGGCAAAGCCAGCTAAAATACATCTAGCAGGAAAGGCAGGGTCAGGCTGATCAAAGAATTGCACAGAAGATGGAGGATAAGAGGCCTTTGAGGCCAAAGAGGCAATAGCGTTAGTTAGAGGTTTTTTAGCTGAGGATGAGCGAAAATCAGAAGATGACCACACTTCAATAGTGCCAGCAGAATTAATAGTAACGACAGCCGAACCATCTGAGGAGATATCAAAGTCAACAATAGGGTTTGCAGACCGGCAGACGTAACTGCTGTAGGATAGACCCGAAGGAGTACGCTCGATCTGTATAGGGTCTTTAGTGTCTTCTAAAGTGTCCAAATTATAAACATACAGAATATCTTCAACCGATACTACCAATAAGCCCAGGTTTCCAAGCTTAGCGAGAGTTTTAGCGTTAGGATCGGGCATTATACGTAGTATCTGACGAAAATCAGGGCTAGTGAGCACGCCGTCATCTGATTCATTTTTATCAGGAACAGGAATTACGTGCCAAAAAATAACTTCGTTATCAGCAGTTGTTGATACCAATCTTGAAGGAGGGGGTGTCATAATTGACTCGGTAGTCGATTGGTCGTCTTCGTCAAAGTCGTCATCTGAATCGATCATAGACAAGTTCACTATAGGCGATTTTGAGTGGCCTTTAAGAGCGACGTTGGCAACATTGTCGAGTTCTATTACTCTGATGTCTCCAGGCTTGGAGAGCGAATATGAGAGATATCTGTCATTCACTGCGATTACATTGCGAGCTCCGGCGATGGGCGTCCTTTTCAGGCGAGAGACGCTTTCCAGGTCAGACACGTTCAGGCTACCGTCAAAAAGCCGATCTGCATGAATTGTAACTTTTTCGGAAGCACTTGATGCCTTTGAGGGAATTGAACGAGTTTGAATACCAGAAGTGGCCAAAATGGCCGGGTCCATAGGCTTGTCGACAACCGGGGATTCTGATGCATCCCGACTAGGCGTACCTTTGTTAAGGAGCGCTAATAGTCCTGAAGCATCCATTCTGAAACAGTAGAGCCAAAAAAGAAAGCAAAATAAACGATCTAAAATAATCGCGCACAAAATTTGCGTGATTGCAGCTTCTCAGTTGTCACAATGTGGCTTTCACTTGGTTTTTCCTGGTGTTTTTGCAAATTGTAAAATCACAGGGTCAAGGGTTATATATTACATCGACTTCGACTATAACTAGATAGAGTGTGATATATATATATATTTAAAGATATGTTTTGCGCTCAATTCTTTTTGTGCTTATTTATTCTTACACCTATTTCGCCTGCTCCAACTGGATTTGTATTTATTCTGGCGGCATGCATGATGCTGTATTTCCGTCCTTGTGTATCCTGTTCCATCATCCTTCTCACATTAACGGTGTGCAGTACGTCGAGTTTCTGGGATACTGTCTTTGATGTTAACTTTTTCTCCCCTAGAGTCGTTCAGAATGCACCTGTGATATTTCAACAGTTTATGAAAAATGGCACTGTACCTATGGACGCCGGCGTCGGTACAGAGACCCTTCTAGAAGAACTAAGGAAGACGGCAGTACTCACTGATCCTATAGCGGCGTTCTTACATCTACTACGCGTTCCCGAAAAGTTCACAATTCCTCAAATTGGCCTAAAATGTTATGTCTGATGATTTAATACCCTCAATAATCTATGAGCTTCAACTTGCGTCCAATGTTCTTAGCCCTGTACTTTGCTGCTCCACTTCGCGGTGTAGTCGCACCCGACGGAGGCCTTGACCTTTCTGATTCGTGCGAACCATTGGTTATCGGTCCTAATCCTACACCCATGGCGGTACTCATACTAGATGGTGTGCCATTCACTGGAGCCTTTGAAAACTCTTTCAGTAAGGCTTCCATTTCGCCCATATCAAAGTATCCGTAACCACCCATCACGTCACCTGCTTCATCCTCTTCCTCTTCTTCGACAACTGCGGTAGTTTTAAGCTTGCGTCCAAGACGATCATCGGATACTTCACTGTTCAGGCCTGAAATAGATGCCGCTTTAGCTCTAGAATTCTGTCTAAGAATATTGCGCATCTCAAGCAAATAGTTCTGTAACGTTTCAAGGAAACGTTTAGTTTGCCTATGTTTGGACGAAGCACAAATCGAAATCGAATTATTGGTCAAGATATAGCCAATTCCGAACCCATCAGGTGATGTTGGACCAAATCCAAACAGACGCAAAGAAGGGTTACCGCAATTCGAAGTCGACAAGATAGTATTGCCTAACTTATCCCATCCTTGATCTGCAAATATTGCAGGAAGCGGAGGCACGCTACCAGATGCCGCGCTATCTGTATCCCAACTAGATGAACCTTTATCGTCATCCAAAAACTCTCTCTGCCACATGCAAAGCAGTGCATACAAGTGCCTATCTTGACCAAGTCCTTGCGAGCATTGCTTTGTTAGCTGTGAATGTCTATCGCATGCTCGTCTGAGCGATTCAATTTTGTCGATAGCTGGCGCGTCTTCACAAAATTTTCTTACAAATGCTAAACATTCATCCGTTACCGTTCTTATAGCTTCTGTACGACCATGAAGGAAGTACTTGGTCATGGCTGGCTCGTAAGTGGACTCGCACCGTCCATACAGAGCGTAATAGGCGGCTTGGAAAGCCAACTGAACATATGCATCCGGAGAAAATCCTGAATTCTTTATAAAGTTTGTTCCATAAGCTTTGAATTCCAGAGTTTCAACCTCCGTCTGATGGATGAGATCGGACAATCTGGACTCTGCAAAACGGAGAGCAATGGACAACTCAGGGACCAAAGTCCACTCTAACCTTCGGGGTACGATTGAGATAAATGGTTTTGAGTTTCTCAAAGACACCGGGTCAGGACTTTGTGAAGGCCAGATTGACGGAGAAGAGCCAGTAATACTTTTAGCATATCTCAAGATTGAATCTGTAAAGATATCTGAAACAAACCTCAGCACAGTGTGGCCGTCTACACCGGTGTGCTCAAAATTAACACCTGCTGATCCATTTTTGGTGACAATGATCTGTAGTTTATCGTACCAGCGGTTAGTACATGATCCAACCTGAATGCCTTTTTCAACCGATGAGGTTCCGCATAAAATATTACGACTCAAATCTGCCAAGGTTTCGGGGCTGACATGATCTAAGCATAGCATAAATAGAGCGCTGTCAATGATACTGAGAATTTCTCTATTATTGGCATCATCACCATTAGCCAAAACCTCTCTCAGATTAGCCCAGTCCCTGCGGTTCTCGGTAGTCAGTACACCGACAGCTCGTTTAGCAGCTTCTGTAATAGATATATCTTGTGCATCTGAAACAATTGTTTCAAGATTTCTGCTCAGTTCAGCTTCCGAGATGATAATGTCACTGTTTTCATCGAGAACGTCGAACCAATAGAATTGCGAACGAGCCACCACCACAATGTGGCGCGATGTAGTATCAGTTTGCATAATGCAGCAATCCTGGTTAGGAATGCGAGAGGTACCAAATAGTCGAGTATATTGATACATACACAAAGGCTTTCCACGAACGTTATCGTAGGGAAGTTCTTCGCGGCGAAGGGCGCGGATGAAGTTAAGCGAGGATATCACTAGCGATGCTGCACGATTTACCTGAGAGCCCGAAGCAGAAGGGCTAGGATCTTCCTCCAAAAGAAAAAATGGATTTAAGTTCAAAACCACAGGATTGTCGTAGTTTAGGTAAGAATCGTACCAGAACTGTTCGATATACGAGCTGCGGTCCTTTGAGTACTCCTTTAGCATATTATTTAGTCTAGGACCTTCGTTTGCAAGGAATTCTGCTGTAGCAGCCTTAGTGCGTTGATGTTCAGCATAAGTCTGAAGAGGACGAACGGCATCCAGGTATTTCTTGCAAGTTTCCTCTAGATCAGGAATAGGCAGCTTAGATAGCAAATGTTGCTTGGAGAAAGTGACGGAACCGTTTACTGTCATTTTACCGGCGTTTGAACACAAAAATTATCTAATTCAAAGGCTAAGTGTATGAGTATGGTATAAAGGGATCCAATTTGAAAAGCAAGAAACTTATATAATGGAAAACCAGGACACCAGTAAAATCCGGAGATCGGAGGTTGTGCAAGTCGGTGAAGCGGAGGACTGGATAAAGTTGAAGATAATCCGGGGTCATGATCTCTGATTGGTAGAAATTTTGCCGGGAGGCCGAATCTGGCAATATCAAGCGTTCCAACTCACACGCAAGCTGACCAATCATAATTATAGTATACCGCGAAGGATATATAAGTTTTAATTTCGATGTGCCCTTTTTGTAGTACTTTTTGGCAGTCAGTGCACTGGCTGGCTGCGATATAGGCGTCAAAACTCACTGTTGCTGTGTTTCTGTGCATTAATGACAATGGGATATCTTCATCCACTTTGTATCACACAGAAAACTCATTGGCTACTATATCACAGCATATCTGTACAGCAAAATGAAGTAAATCAAAGGATATTGCTCCTATTTAGAATATATGTCAACGACGTACGCGCTCTCGTTAGGCATTCTCGTTTGCTACTAACTGAGCCCACCTTTCGATCAAGTTAAAAGAAAGAAAGGTAGTAGTAACCTTATGACATGAGGTACAGCCCTACATCAACCCTATTGCTTAATTTTCATATAAGTTACCCGGACGAGATGTTAACTACGCGTGTCCCTTTTAATACCAAAGGGGGTTTTCGAAGCTTCGTTGTTAATTACAGATTTCACAATATACCTGGAACCGTGCTTGCTCGGCTTTTACTTAGCATACTGCGGTGATACCTGCATATACAATTGACATTTACAAGTGCGTAAATTTTGTGGAGTATCGGATTCTGTAGTCACAATATCTAAGCATGGCTAAGTCTACAGCTGTTGCGTCCGGAACCGCTTCACCAAAACCGCGGCGCCGAACTAATAGAAGCTCTGCCGCTGACTCAAACGCAAATGCAAGCGATGTCAAAGAAGATAAATACGATAAGCTTGATAAGCCGGAGAAAGCCGTAAAAAGCAAGCTTGAAGTTGTCGGAGAAATGTTCGATGCCTTTGCGCCATTCTTTTTCATCATCGCTGGCTTTATATCAAGAATGTATAAAATTGGAATTTCCAACAAAGTCGTATGGGATGAAGCTCATTTTGGTAAATTTGCCTCCTATTATATTCGCAGGACTTTCTACTTCGATGTTCATCCTCCCCTAGGTAAGATGCTGAATGGTCTTGCCGGATATCTTGCAAATTTCAATGGCTCCTTTGAGTTCCCATCAGGTGAAGTGTACCCCGATTACGTCAGGTACATACCTATGCGCGTTTTTAATGCGCTGTTTGGTGCACTTTGCGTGCCCTTAGCGTACTATACCGGCAAAGAGCTTCGCTTCTCTCGATGGGGATCTTGGATGCTTGGCCTATTGGTTCTGTGTGAATCCTCCTATATAACAATTTCCAGATTTATTCTTCTCGATTCTATGCTCATGTTTTTTACATTTACTACTGTATATGCACTGGCGAAATTTAAGAATTTATCGGATGTCCCATTCTCTCGCAAATGGTGGTTCTGGATCACCGCGCTAGGCGTCTCTCTCGGCTGTGTTTGCTCTGTGAAGTGGGTTGGTGCTTTCGCTACCGCACTTGTTGGTCTTTTCACAATCCATCAACTGTGGGATATGTTTGGAGATTCTAATATGCCAATTCGAACTTATGTCAAACACTGGGCTGCTCGAATCTACTGCCTGATAGTGATCCCCTTCTTGGTATATGCTCTGACTTTCAAGATTCATTTTACTATCTTGAACCACAGTGGTCCTGGTGATGCGCAAATGCCCTCTCTCTTCCAAGCCAACTTGATAGGAACGGGCGTAGGCGGTGGACCGTCGTATGTGGCTCTTGGAACAAAAGCCACAATTAAAAATGCCGGCTATGGCGGTGGATTGCTCCACTCTCACGTTCAAACGTATCCAGAAGGGTCAGGACAACAGCAAGTCACTTGTTACCATCACAAGGATGGAAACAATGACTGGATATTCTCTTTGCCATTTGGAGAAAGCTCTGACGAAGAACTTAAGTTTGTTCACGGTAACGATCGTATCAGCCTTGTTCACGCCATGACGAGGCGCAAGCTTCATTCACATAACATATTCGCTCCTATTTCTACGAGTGATTGGGAAGTGTCTGGATACGGTAATGATACCGTGGGAGACAATAAGGATAACTGGATTGTAGAGATTGTGGACGATGCAGTCAATGATTACAAGCGAGGATCATCCGATGTTTTGCGATCGCTCTCTACGTTTTTCCGGCTTCGTCATGCTGAACTTGGATGTTACCTCCGCGCCGCCAACGTGAACCTGCCGCAATGGGGTTTCAAGCAGATCGAAGTTACTTGCCAAAAGAATCCCAGCAAAAATGATAAACACACTTGGTGGAATGTTGAAGATAGCTGGGATGAACGTGTCGATGAATGGGAACGGACTAACTTAGCGGCAAAGAAAGGATTACCAGAAAGCCCGTTTTGGAGAGACTTTTTCCATCTTAATGTCGCTATGATGACCAGTAACAACGCACTAGTCCCTGATCCAGACAAAAGGGACGACCTTGCTTCCAAGCCATGGCAATGGCCTACGAATAATGTTGGTCTACGGATGTGTTCTTGGGATGACAACACGATAAAATACTACTTGCTGTTTAGTCCTGTTGGTGTATGGGCCTCTACTTCTGCTCTTGGCATATTTGTAATTATGACCATTATATACGCCTTGAGATGGCAGCGCTCATACAACGATTTCGATAGAGAATCTATTGACAAAGTGGTATTTGCTGGTGTGTACATGTGGATTGGGTGGTTGTTACATTTCATCCCTTTTGTGATTATGGCACGTGTTACATATGTGCACCACTATATTCCTGCGCTGTACTTTGCGTTTATCGTTTTGTGCTGCATTGTGGAGTTTGTTACGGAGCGATGGCTTCCTCGTTTCAGGCCAGTTGTTTATGGTATATGGTATGGAGCTATTATAACATGCTTTGTTGTGTATGCTCCAATTTCTTACGGCATGCATGGATCACATTCCAACTATAACTACCTGAATCTTTTAAAAACCTGGACTATCTGAAGAGGCTATGCTTTTCTCGCGTATATATTAGCAGAAGACGAATCCTTCAACATTTTCTGTTCGGCTCGATCTCATCACTATTCCCCTTCTAGGGAATTCCCGTTATCGTTTTTGGTCTATTACTGATATTGACGACTTCTATATTTTACGTCTGTGAACACGATAATAGGGATAACAATCCAATATAATTGTGCACATGCCAAAATCAATGATGTACATTTTCTAGTATTTGTAGAGGCGTTTTTTGGCCCGATCGCTGTACCTGGAATGTTGGCCGCGAGGGATGCATTAAAGCCTAATACTGAAACTACGCGTGCTGCCAGAACCTCATTTCGTCAGGCGGTTGAGATACGTTCAGCTAGACAGACATAGATGAGTCTACGAAGATACACGTAGGAAGTGAAATATGTACGAACCTGGTGTATACTACAGATCTGGATCGCACATGAAGTTATCCTATCTTCGTATAACCTGATGAACCCCCTTGTTACACAATACTGACCATGTCACACCTTATTGGGAATAAGGTTTATATACACGAAAATAGAAAAGCGCTAGTTGAAGGGTTTTGTACATAAGAGGCAGGACGTAGAGAAAAGGAGCGCAGAGCTAGCAAATTCTTCGTCCTTGCGAGGAGACAAGGTTTAAAAAAGTAGCATTAATTGAGTGAGATTCATCTATTACTTCTGCTTAAGCTCCAGGAATAGCAGAAAGTGATTCATCTGTACAAGTCTGCACTTCCTTTTCCAGCAAACCAAGACTGTCACTCATCACTAGACACAATGACAATAATAAAATATCATTTAGCATAATGAACGACTACTTGCTGCGTCTGATTTTCAATCACATTGTTGGATGA
Organism: Tortispora ganteri; assembly: GCA_030573865.1. Taxonomy (NCBI): domain Eukaryota; kingdom Fungi; phylum Ascomycota; class Trigonopsidomycetes; order Trigonopsidales; family Trigonopsidaceae; genus Tortispora; species Tortispora ganteri. Next base: position 355,541 of record JAJMEA010000003.1, read on the forward strand.
GCCAAGGGGCAGGCAGGTGAATAGCCCTTACGTGCAAACCGGCTCCCCCTTTGACTTTTTACCAGCCTTTGAGAAGAAGAAACAAACTTTAAAATTGAAATAAGTGATTTTATTGGACATATACTCCCATTTTGACAGTTTTTAAAACGCGTTTTAAACCTTATATTCAATTAAATTATCCCTTGACTTCGCGTAAAAGAACTAAAATCGGCTTTCCGAATAAGGCTGGTTCTTTGTATAATTCCTTAAGTACAAACGCTACACCTAAAATACCTCCTTTCTTTTACTTCAACATCGATTTGCTTCTAAAACTGCATTGTTCTGTTGTCTGTAGCATCTCCTTGCCTCATACACTCCCTTTGCCGATTTCCTTAAGTACCGTCTTACATTCCATTCCTTTATAGTTATTCTGAAAGACCGCTATTTATTGCTGAATCGCTCCTTAAGAATCGTTTCATAATGCATGCTCAATACCTTCTCTTTCTTTTAGGCGCAGTGAATGCCATTCCAATCGTTAAGACCATCACTGTTCCTGTCACCACCACTCTACCGCTTATCAAGACCGTATATGTTACGGAGACGGTAGGTGAGGGTGTCTTGACAGTCACGGAAGGCGCTTCTCCTACAACACAGGAGTATTACCTTAGCGAATCATCTAAGCAAGATGAAACTACGCCTGATGCTTCTGCTGCCATTACTACTCCTATCGTTATTGTTGCTGACACCACTACAACTACACCAGCAGCCGCTGAAACTTTTGTTACAACGACACCAGCAACTGCCAATACCGAGTATTATGCACCTGAGACCACAACAACTCAGGCTGCCGCCACGACGGCAGTCGTCGATGATTCAAGTGATGATTCTAGTCTCAGCTCAGATGCTCAACAATGGCTCTCTGCCCACAATACTTTCAGAGCGCAATACGGTGCTCAGCCTCTTACCTGGGATAGTACCCTTGCGGCGTTTGCCAGCAACTATGCTAACAATTGCGTTTTCCAACATTCTGGTGGACCATATGGCGAGAACCTTGCTATGGGATACTCTTCGATTGATGCTGCAGTCAAAGGCTGGACTGACGAAGCTAGTTTGTACACAGGAGGATACAGCTCAGCTTCAGGTCATTTCACACAGGTAGTATGGAAGAGTACCACTAAGCTTGGATGCGGTGTTGCATCTTGTTCAAGTGGTAAGATTTACGTGTGTGAATATGATCCTGCCGGAAACGTGCTTGGTCAATTCGCCCAAAATGTCTAACATTGACGGGGTCAATGGGGACAAAGCTAATAGTTATGTGATTTTTCTGTTCATTAACATCAAAGCTGTAGTATAAATGAACGCCTAGAGTAGTTAATCCTTGATATTCCTTTTTCATCAATGGCGCCTAGCATAATAGCTGGTGTATAGTGTAAAGAGGGGAAATGTAACCATATTTTAGATTGCAACCCATGCTGGAATTGTTGCAGGCTATATTTCAGCTAGTTAAGACGCAGTGATTAAAACCTCATAATTTAATATTCACAGTGACACAATTTAGTACACCTTGCATTAAAAGAATTAGTGCAACTAGGTTTCTGAGTCAATCATGATCTCTATTAAGCTATATTCCTTGTAAGTTTTACAAGGTAGCAATTTAAACCGCTGAAAACCAAATAAAGGCAACACCTCTACCATTCATTATAAAAGTTGTAACAGAATGATTAGAGGTATGCTTTCCTAGATATTCAATTTTCTGGATCGCAGTTATGAGTACATGATTCTATCACTAAAAGAGAAACTTTCTTTCGCCGGGCGATCAGATAGAACAAATAGTAATCAAGCTTATCGCATTAGCACATATCCCTGGATTCTCGTATTAGCCGTATGCATACTGTAACCGAGACCAAAATATATCCATGTGAGCCTGCGGTATAAACGACAATCATTTTTTGGTGGGCTCATTTTGCAGCTATTGCTCATTGGATATACTGCTGTATTATGCCACATATATTCATTAACAATAGTCATTAATTGTGATTTACTAGTAATAGAAAATCTTGGAAATCAAATTAGGTCATCTTGCAATTCGTATTTCTATTGCTTCATGCCTTTATAGATAAAGTCGCAGTAAAAGTTCATCTTTTTTGATAAGGTGGTCAACTCTCCCAGTGATACAAACATGCATGATGATGATACACTTGCACAAGAGATTGCGATTTTAGAATGTATAGCATATAGATGCCATAATCAACATAGAAGATCATATTGGTGGTCATATTTCTCTACAGTACGACGAAAACTTAAGAAATATATCTCTAATAAAGATGTTAAGCTCTCTAGAGTGCGAAAAGACATAGAACGAGCATACATTGCAGTTTCTCGAACACTTATAGCGCAAGGGCAGTTTTTAAATATAGGTCTAATTCTAATAGCTGCTTATTCTAGGATATATTCAATTTTAATATCTTCTGATCCAAATGCCACAAAATCAAATTCATCTGTGATCGATGTTCCTGATTTGGGCGAAGTAGTACATTCCAGTACTGAACGTTGCTTCGATTTACAAGATTTATGACAGAATACTCCCCCCTTGTCTCTCATTGAATTCTAATACACACACTCACAGTAATAATACCACATTCATTTACATTCAGCTAATATTTTATAATTTTCATTTCATAATACGGAATCTTCAAAATAAATTTATCAAAAGTAAAACGGTCTTGTTCTCAAAATTGTCAATATCTGTATAACATGAATGACCTTCGATGCCCATCCTTATTAAAAAAAAATTTGATTTCAAAAGGTGGCGCCACATTAAATATCAAATCTTAATAACGCATCAAAGTCGCCTTTCATCTTCCTTCAATGACCAAAAAAAAAACAAGAAAACAGTAACAAATTATAGCAATATCAATTCAAGAAGTGAAAATATTCATGATAACAGTAATCAGCCCGCACCTCTCTGACCACTTATGCCTTAGCTTCCAACATATCGTAACTGCGTTTAACAATGCCTCCATCTGCAGGAAGATCTGTATTGTGTTCAAGAAATAGATCAACATTGCGTGCACACTGTCGTCCTTCTTGAATACCCCATACAATCAGCGATTGTCCCCGTCGGCAGTCACCGCAGGCAAATAGATTGTCATCAACGTGATAGTTAACATGTCCTGGAGCAGCACCCTTGGTCTTGATATTGCCGCGGCCATCACGGTCAACTTCTAGTTTCTGGGCATCAGGTCCCACAAATCCCATAGACAACAAAACTAAGTCAGCCGGGAAAAATTCTTCAGAGCCAGGAACTTCAGACATCTGCCAGCCTCCACTGGTAGTCCTCTTCCATTCAACTCTAACGGTCTTGATACCTTTGACATTGCCTTCTCCATCATCAACAAACTCTTTAGATAAAATGCAGTATTCACGAGGATCCTTGCCATAATGGGCTTGCACTTCGGTGTGTCCATAATCAACGCGGAAAATACGAGGCCACTGAGGCCATGGATTGTCGCTAGCACGATCGGAAGGTGGATGAGGAAGCAACTCAAAGTTGACAACAGATTTGGCTCCATGACGAACTGAAGTACCAATACAATCGTTACCGGTATCACCACCACCAATTACAACAACATCTTTACCGCGAATCATCTCAGCAATGGGCTCAAGATTGTCGGCCAAAAGTGCTTGAGTATTGGCAGTAAGCAGCTGCATAGCAAACATAACATTGTTCAAGCTTCTTCCAGGAATGGGCAAATCACGAGGAATAGTAGAACCAGCTGCAAGGACAACAGCTGAATGATCAGAACGCAACTGCTCAACAGTGATGTCTTCACCAATAGTGGTGTTAGCAACAAATTCAATACCTTCAGCTGCAAGCAAATCAATACGTCGCTGCACAACTCGCTTGTCGAGCTTCATGTTAGGGATACCGTACATCAACAAACCACCAAATCTGTCTGCACGTTCATACACGGTGACTTTGTGTCCACTGCGGTTCAATTGATCGGCACAAGCCAATCCGGAAGGACCAGATCCAACAATGGCAATCGTCTTACCAGTACGCTGGGGAGGGGGACGAGGAACAATCCATCCCATCTCAAAGCCACGATCAATAATAGCACATTCGACGCTTTTAATTCCAACAGGATCCTCTATAATTCCAAGCACACATGCACCTTCGCAAGGCGCAGGACAAACACGACCAGTGAATTCAGGGAAGTTATTCGTCATCAAAAGTCGGTTCAGAGCATCTTGCCAACGGTCTTTGAAAATCAATTCATTCCATTTAGGGATAATATTGGAAATCGGGCAACCAGTGTCAGATTGACAGAAGGGTACGCCGCAGTCCATGCAGCGAGCAGTTTGGTACTTAAGATCTTCGTCGGTGACACGGCTAGACAATTCTTGCCAATCACGAGTACGGGACTTAACAGCGCGATATTTCTCTGAGCGACGAGCATACTTCATAAAGCCTTTAGTCTTATCCAGTAAAACAACTTTCTTTTCTTCGGCAGCAGTGTCAACAATCGCATCTTCTAAATCTTGAACCTTAGGCTCGACCTCAGTGTCTTCTTCTTCAGAAGCCTTCTTTTCGGCCAGTTTTTTAGCCTCCTCTTCCGCCTTTTGGAACTGAGAGCGCAGGTTTTCAGGCAGAGTACGCTTAGCCGCAGCTTTCTTAGCTTCCTCAGCTTCCAGTACTTTCTTATAATCAGTTGGCATGACGCGAACAAATCGAGGCAAAACATGATTGAAGTCTTGAAGAATACGGTCAGCAAGTTCAGATTCTGTGTAATGACGATGATCTTCAATAAGTCCACGCAAGAATGCAATTTCTTTGGGGTCAGTAACAGGACCTAGTTCAACCATTTCAACGTTAACTTTAGTGTGAAAGTCTTGAGCCATATCCAGAACGTAGGCAATACCACCAGACATACCAGCGGCAAAGTTTCTTCCTGTAGCACCAAGAACAACAACACGACCACCAGTCATATACTCGCATCCGTGGTCACCCACACCTTCAACGACAGCTGTCGCACCAGAGTTACGAACAGCAAAGCGCTCAGCAGCAACACCACGGAAGAAGCAAGTACCTTTGATAGCACCATAAAGACATACATTACCAATGATGATGTTCTCTTCAGGTTTAAAGGAGGAGTTCTTGTGAGGGTAAATAATGATTCGTCCACCAGAAAGACTCTTACCCACATAATCATTAGCATCACCTTCAAGTTCGAGAGTGATACCAGGGGCCAAGAATGCACCAAATGATTGACCAGCAGAACCGTATATATTAACATGAATAGTGTCGTTAGGAAGTCCATCTTCGCCGAAACGCTTGGATACGCGATACGACAAAGTCGTTCCAAGAGCACGATCAGTGTTAACAATATCAGCGTCAATTTGGACAGGCAAACCTTTATCGAGAGTGATCTCAGATTCATCGATGAGTTTGTTATCCAAACGAACGTGCAAACGATGATCCTGTTTACGAACACGATGAGTAGCAACACCAGGACGCAAAGTGTGAGCAGGTGTAAGAATTGGCGTCAAGTCAATATTAGCAGTCTTAGTGTTGCGAAGGTCTTCACGAACACGAAGCTTTTCAGCATGTCCAACCATCTCGTTGATAGTTCTAAATCCAAGTTTAGCCATGATTTCACGGAGTTCATTGGCCAGGTAGTAGAAGAAGTTAATCACATGTTCAGGCGTACCAGCAAACTTCTTTCTCAGGTAAGGATCCTGTGTAGCAATACCGACTGGGCAAGTACCAAGATGACATTTACGCATCATGATACATCCCATGGCAATCAAAGGAGAGGTAGCAAAACCCCATTCTTCAGCACCCAACAAACAAGCAATAGCAATATCACGCCCAGTTCTAATCTGACCATCAGTCTGGACAGTTACACGTCCACGCAAATCGTTAAGAACCAAGGTTTGATGAGTCTCAGCAAGACCCAGTTCCCAAGGCAGGCCAGCGTATTTGATACCAGTCCAGCGAGAAGCACCAGTGCCACCATCGTGACCAGAAATCAAAATGTGATCGGCCTTAGCTTTAGCAACACCAGACGCAACGATACCAACACCAACTTCAGACACAAGCTTAACAGAGACGCGAGCGCGGGGATTGGCACATTTCAAGTCGTAGATAAGCTGTTTTAAATCTTCAATAGAATAAATATCATGATGAGGTGGAGGAGAGATCAGACCGACACCAGGAGTAGAGTGACGAGTTTTAGCAATTTGGTCAGTAACCTTGTAACCGGGGAGTTCACCACCTTCACCAGGTTTGGCTCCTTGTGCCATTTTAATCTGAAGCTCGTCAGAATCAGCAAGATAATAGGAAGTAACACCAAACCTACCAGATGCGACTTGTTTAATGGCAGAGCGCATGGTGTCACCGTTAGCCATTCTCAAAGACCTTTCCGGATCTTCACCACCTTCACCCGTGTTACTCTTTCCTCCAAGCCTGTTCATAGCAATAGCAAGGGTAGAGTGAGATTCCATGGAAATAGAACCATAAGACATTGCACCGGTGACAAAGCGACGAACAATTTCAGTCCAAGGTTCAACTTGTTCAACAGGGACAGGAGTACAACTGTCAAAATCAAAATCCAGCAAACCACGGAGTGTACAGTTCTTAATGGCCTCATACTCAGCCTTGCTGTACGTTTCCCATGCCTTGTCATTCTTGTTGCGAACAGCATCCTGCATATTGGCAACAGCTACTGGAGTATTGACATGAGCTTCGCCACCATCACGGTAATGATACTCACCAGATTCAGGAAGACCAAGAGGCTTTACAATTTGACGATTGGGCCAACCGCGTTCATGGAGAGAGAATGCATCCTGCGCAATATAGTCAAATGTGATACCTTTTATTCTAGAAGCAGTGCCAGCAAAGCAACGGTCAACCACGGTGTTATCAATACCCAAAATCTCAAATATTTGAGCGCCCTTGTAAGAAGCTAAAGTGGAGATACCCATCTTAGACATAACTTTCAATATACCACCATCAACGGCGTGTCTGTAGTTATCAATAACTTGATGATCGGAAAGAGGTTCAGTATTTTTAGGAGCAATGAGGTTCTCGCGGTTCATTTTGAGTAGCAGCTCCAAGCCGAGATAAGGGCATACAGCATCAGCACCATATCCCACAAGAACACAAAGGTGGTGGACCTCTCTCGCCTCACCGGTGTCGACTACCAAAGCAACTTGAGAACGCTGTTTGTTGCGGACCAAGTGATGGTGAACAGCACCAACAGCAATCAAAGCAGAAACAGGTACGCGCGAAGGACCAGTGTTTCGGTCAGAAATAATGATAATCTTGCAGGAATCATCTATGGCTTTCATAGCTTCAGCACAAATGCGATCAAGAGCAGCAGTGTATCCGTTAAGCCCTTCTTCTTTATTGAAGGTAATATCAATGGTGCAAACTTTCCAGCTAGGATATACTTTGCTCATATTACTGATAGCTTTGAACTCCTCTAAGGTAAGAAGAGGAGATTTCACGAGCAGACGGTTGCATTGCTTAGGAGACATTTCAAGAACATTACCTTGTGGGCCCACATAACATTCCAACGACATGACAACTGACTCACGAATAGGGTCAATAGGAGGGTTGGTAACCTGAGCAAAGAGCTGACGGAAGTATTCATAAAGAAGGCGAGGTTGAGGAGCCAAACAAGCAAGAGGGCCGTCGTTACCCATGGAGCCGAGAGCTTCCTTTCCTTCAGCGGCCATAGGGGCCAAAAGAAGGGATATTTGTTCAAATGTATAACCGAATGCAAGGAGACGGGGGTCGCGCTGAACTGTTGTGTCATCCAATTGATAAGTTTCAAGGGAACATTCTATACCAGCATTGGCAGCAAGACGATCCAAAACATTAGGAAGGGTGATGATGTTACCGGAAGTCCAAGAACGGAAGTCAAAGCGATTAGCAACTTTTCCCTTCAGTTCGCGATCGTCGACTATGCGTCCTTCCTTAGTATCAACCAAAAGCATACGACCAGGTTTAAGGCGGCCTTTCTGGACGACAATAGTAGGATCAATATTGATAACACCAACTTCAGAAGCACAAATCATTCTATCATCAGAAGTAACGTAGAAACGGCAAGGACGCAGACCGTTACGGTCGAGATTGGCACCACAGTATCGGCCATCGGCGAAAGTGAACAAAGCAGGACCATCCCATGGCTCCATGAGACAGGCAGCCCACTCGTAAAACGCCTTTTTGTTAGGCTCCATGAGATTGTTGTCTTGCCATGCTTCAGGAACCATTAACATAACAGCTTCAGGGAGAGACAATACGCCGTTGATAGTGAGTAATTCAAGAACGTTATCAAAAGCAGCAGAGTCAGAGCCGCCTTCTTCAATGATAGGGTAGAGAGAGTCCAGATCTTCGCCAAACAAAGAGGATTGCATAACACCTTCACGGGCACGCATCCAATTCTTGTTACCACGAAGGGTGTTAATTTCACCATTGTGGGCAGCCCAGCGAAGAGGTTGCGCGCGATCCCAAGAGGGGAAAGTGTTAGTGGAGAAACGAGAATGCACAAGAGCAAAATGAACTTCGAAATCAACATTTACTAGATCATAATAATAGTTATAAACTTGAACGGGAGCCAGTTGACCTTTGTAGACAATGTTGCGGTTGCTGAGGGAGCAAATGTAAAACCAGTTATGGAGACCAATAGTATGTGTAGCAATTTTTCGAAGAACATAGAGTTCAATTTCAAATTTCTTTTCATCAAAAGTTTCGTTATCATAGACAACGAGAGGTTGAAGAATAGCAGGTTCGCGAGAGAGAGCAGCGGGTCCAAGGATGGAGGAGTCACGAGGCACTTTGCGCCAGCCCAATACTTTCAAACCGCGGGAGTTAGCAAGACGTTCAAAAGTAGCGATGCTATCCTGAAGCACTTGTTCATCAGGTTTAAAAAAGAGGTTACCAACGGCATACTGGCCGAGAGGAGGTACAGATATTCCGCACTCACGAGCAAATTCCTTTTCGATAAATTTATGAGGGATAGCGGACATGACACCAGCGCCATCACCATCTCTAGCATCTGAACCCACAGCGCCACGATGGGTCATGTTGCAGAGGAGGTTTTTAGCATCCGAGATCAATTTATGGGAGGCCTGACCTTTAATATTACAGACGAAACCTACACCGCAAGCATCCTTCTCATACTCTGGATCATACAGACCCTGTTTGAGAGGGAGAGCTGATGCCCAAGACTGATTCTCAGGGGTTTCCTGATAGTCGAATACCTGGCGACTATGATCTTCGTTTTCAGAGTCATAATCCATTTCAGTCATTTTTGTTCTTTCTCTTTTTTTTGTTCTTTCTCTTTGTATTGTTCCAGTGATTTTCTTATCTTCAGCTGCGGAGATAAAGCGTGAACGTGGCGGAGACAATTGTTCAGTCTGCGAGCGCTCAAGAATGGAAACAAGGAGAGCAAAAGAGGACGTCGGAGATTTTTTTTTTTTAGCTGCTGCTTTTTTGACCGGTCGCCTTTGTCTCTATAAGCAAGAGAAAAGATCGATCGACTTCTAGGTAATTAAAACGAGGTTCTGGGGAGCTTAGTGAATCTATAAGAAGGAGGTCAGATTCAGCAGGAGCTCAAGGGAAAATCGGTCTTGAGATGCAAAAGCTAGAAGTAGAAAGCAAATAGCAGACGAAACAAATAATGTAAAAGGACGTAGAAGAGAAAAAAAAAAATGAGAGTGGAGGGGAAGGTAAGTGTTTATAAGGTTTTTATAAAGTTTGCAGGTGATTGGACGCACGGGCGAGGGCCTTTAAGCTGGTTCGGAAATGTTAGCGAGATGGGACGGGGTGAAGAAAATAATAATAATGTAAGTGGGCCTGGCGAATAACCCCACTTACAGCCCACCTCTGTGGATATTTAGCCAATTATAACACATAGTTTACCGATCGCACTGTTAATTTATGCTTTTTACTCTTTTTTTTTACTGATTTATGAGTGTCTCTCTACGACTTATGACTGATTCGTTTCGCCGTATCAGTACATTGTGATTGGCTAAATTAAACTAACTTGAAATCTGGCAATGACCAATAAAAATATTAGAAAATGCTAAACAACAATCTATAAACCTTGCAATTGGACAATATTTGCTTATTAAGTTCCGGATAAAACCGAGACCTTTGAAAATTACTTGACTTTTATCCTTTTAGTACTCTCGGGCGTCGGCCTTATGGATGTACTCAGTGCGATCTATCGATCCAATCTCTCCGTGTTATTCCGAGACCTTGGCTAATGTTTTCCAGTCAGCGTAATTCTTTAATTTTGATTTGGCATTTAGCTAACATGCAAACTGGATTCTTCTAACATTTTTTTCTAAGTTAGTGTATTTGCACATAATCTGGAACATTGACAGTTTATCACTGTAGCCCAAAATCGAATGTTCGCTAGTTCGTATTATTATTGATCGCTCTTTTAGCCGAAGCGTGATTTCTGGCTACCCCTTGTAGAAGTCTGTGATATTTTTTTTTTTTTTTTAAGGAATACCTCGTGCGATAAGAAACTCTAATAGACTGAAGTTCATTTCGAACAATTTGCCATATTCTGCTCGGTAGTTTGCAGATCTAGTGTCTTTTTAACTCGTATACGTGAACACGCACATATAATTGTGGTACATTCCATCGCTAACTACTCTATTTGTGCTTTATTCATGACCATGTAGAAGACGGGTGCTAAAATATAGCTATGATAGTAATGGTGATTCTGGGCATACGTAATGCATATTATAAACTCTAATAATTACTATCTTTTAAACAGTATACCCAAGCAACTACACCCTACATTCTCTACAGACTAAATGCTATTGAGATACCAAACCTTTCTCTTTTTAAAATTCTGTTGTCGACACATTTACGATTTTATTTTAGAAGTTTCCTAGTTTATTTATTTCACTTTCGTAGCTGTCGTTATTGCCCTTAAGTTGATTCCACCTTTGTTTGTGACGTATAACTTTACTCTCATTAAGGTTGCATTCTGTTTCTAAATTGATTGCCATTCGACCATCACGACAATCTCAACATGCAATGATTTGTAGCGCTTTTCCTGCCGATATGTAGCACTGTATAATTTAATAAGTACACAGTTAAAAAAAATATTGTAACTATTTAGCTATTCTGCTTTTTCGTCCTATCTTTTCCAAGTTCTTAATAACTCTAGCATACCTCTTCCCAATAACAGAACGCCCGGATACTTTCTTGCCTTTTACCTTTCCGGCACTTAGTCATTGCAAAACATATCTTTTGCATGTATTAACAAACGTAACGCTCCCCTTCTAGTATAGTTGAGTTGTTATCGTCCTTTAAATATACGTTTTTACACACAGCAAAACATTATCCATTAATCATACACGCTGCACCTCTAATCCATTAGTGCACTCGCTTGTATTTGTGTCGTACGACCCCCCCTCCCCCCTACTAAGCTCGTATCCGACTTATCCTATTCTTTCTCTTTTGTGGGAAGAAACCTATACCAATGGAAATTATAAACGCCTCGTCGCTTCTCATGTGGAAGAAAGTATCGAAATATCGCAGATTAATCTTCCTTATTGCATTCTCCCTATTAATTGTCAGACTCTTTAAGGAACACGTCCTACCGGTCATTTCAAACCCGGATCTGTTTTTGGAAGTGCCGGTCCGATACGGTCGAAATTTCAAAAAAGAATATAACTACCTTCCTACCTTATTTGTTCCGCCTATTCCTAACTTGATCTATGTCGAAGACCAAGGGGATATCGAACATGATAAATCTGCTCTCAACTACAACCTCCCGCCTTCATTGCTTAAATACCACGAATACCTCGCCGATTACAAAATTAGTTCTATGGAGAAAATTTCTCCATCATCTTCAACACACCGCATAGCTAATCCTTTAGAGTACCTGGTAAAAGATGAAAATGAGTCGCAAGAATTGATGCAAGTCGTTGAGGACAGGCTTGAGGTCAATTCCCTTGTTCCTAAAGATTTCCAGTTTATGGATCAATTAGTAGATCAGAAATTCCCTAAATACTTTCGAGAACTTACTCTCAAATTTGACAAACAACATCAGGGCAGACATTATGATGCTAGATTTTTCACTGCCTTGCTGTCATATGCCGAGAGACGCCGCGAAATGAAAAGAATCCTACGCGCATGGCTCGCTTTTTGTGAACATGAGAATATTGTAACTTGGTTGGCTCATGGAACGTTATTATCTTGGTACTGGAATGCCGAAATGTTTCCATGGGATTGTGACGCAGATGTACAAGTCCCTATTTCACAGTTGATTAGATTCGCGAACGACTACAATGCTACCATTGTAGAGTACAAAGAAGGCCAGATCGTCTCAAAATATCTCATAGATGTGAACCCTTTCCATGTCGAAAGAGTACACGGAAATGGTAACAATGTCATAGATATGCGATTCATCGACCTTGATACTGGTCTGTTCATTGATGTAACTGGCTTGGCAGTTACCCGAGATACTTCAAAAAGAACTTTAGCTGGACGCAAGCATGCTACTGTGCAATGCAAGGATGACCATCGTTACAAGTTTTCTGAAATATTTCCGCTTCACAAAACGATATACGAAGGCGTTAAGGCGTATGTACCATACAACTTTGAGAAAATGCTCGTACAGGAGTACAGTATTGCAGCACTGTGTAATCCACAATATTTTTATCACACATTCGACCGAAATTTGCTAGCATGGATTCCTACCAAACGAGATTGGTCACCTGATTATCCAGCTGTATACAAATCCAAAGCATTGTTCGCTGAGCAACATATACTTCTGCGGTATGCTATGCAGCAATACGTTTCACGCAACCCTAATGGGCCCCCGCAGAAAGTAATAAAACGCTTGCAAAATGCTCCTTCACAGTTTAATCACGATTAACGACTTCTGCTCATATAATTGTACCATATTGTTTATAATCACGTAGGCGCTGTATTGTCATGTTTTCGCAAAATCCAAGAGAGCAGCGAATCAGGATCATGAGGCAATTGTGAGTGCGTTCTCCGTAATGTGTCAACTATGTCTACTATATGCACTGATATTAAACCTCTTTCATCGAGCTTGAACTCGAAGGTGCCATTGAAATCGACATCAACTCCGTCGACCTGAAGATTCCATTTCACAAAGTAGCTGGTTTCCTTATCGTTCATTACAGATCCAGCTACACATAAATATAAAGGACCATCGCCCATGTCAGGTAATAATGCTCGAAGAACAATAGGAAATACCCACCGGCCAATCATCCACGATGTTACATATGCTGATCTGCCATTTACGACCGATGGCAACATATTGGGCAACACTTGTAGTTGCACCCTATTAGAAATACAATCACGCACCTCTTGAGGTATATCATCCTGCATCCAATAGGGTATATAGCTTTGCAATGCTCTGATAGTATGTCCGACTTGTACTTTCCTTGCTTGCGACTCTTTGCTCAGATCAAGATTTGAGTATCTTCGCAATCCACGGACCACTGCAGGCCTAGATCGAACCAATCGGATCATGATCGGCCTTAATTATAAACTAAGAACGACAAAACAGCTAGAATTGACAATCTCTGTAAACTTACGACGTCGGTAAAGTGGCTTTTTTTATCCAAGTTTCTAACTTCGTCCTTACTTTCCTCCCTACTCCAAAATCTTTTTCCTTCCAACGAAGGCGGGCCACTTTTAACTTTATTTAGGTTATAAGGTTAATTAGATCTCTCGCCACTCTGTACTACCAAAAGATCTTCCTTCATTCTGTGCTGCCATAAGCGGCCAGAGTTCAAGCAAATATTAATGTGGTTTTATTCAGAGCTACAATATTTACGATGGTTAAAAATTTTGCATCTCTGTTATAATACACCGTTACTAACGGGAGAGCTATCATATATCTCCAACGACGTCAAGAACATTCTAGCCCACTTAAAGTTCCTGGATATTCTGAACTGGGAAGTAAAAGAGTTTATTAGCCAAATTAAACTTTAACCTTCAACTCGTCACGTAGCATGCTTCTTCAGTTTCTCTGCACCATCATCTTCCATATAGACATTTCAGATCCGACCCTCGATAACTAAAACCAACAACAACTCATTAATATTTTTGTACTATATCGTTTAATAAATTTTTTACAGATGTACAGCGGGTGCTTTCTCATATTAGCTGGTCTCGATAAGTGGAGGTGCGGGATTAGTGCGCCCCTTCCTAAAACTCTATTGTAGGTTTAAGGTTAAGTTTATCTTTGGCTTAGACTTCACGACCTGAATATAAATATGGCAGCAAAAACGTGTTTTCTTGCCACAGACTTAATACTTTCTGCAATATTTCTCTACACACTTCACAAGCAATGATTAACACCGAAATTGTCTACTATGTTCAACAAGAATGCACCTGCGGCTCTGACTGCAAATGCGAAGGCTGCGCCAAAGGCAGCGCCTGCTCCTGCTCTAAGTAAGGATCATATGGAATAGATTCTTCTGTGCTGTAACACATACATTCTAATGTTTCAACAGCACTGACTGAATCTGTTAGATCCTTTTATAGGAGAACTGTTATTTATTTGTAAATTGCTAGCAATATGCTTATTTCTACATTGTACTCCGGATCTCGTAGTTCACTAGGACCCTTGTATGCCTATAGATAAAGTGAGTTGATTCATTCTTTTTTGATCTGTTCAAATATCATGATATCCCATTTGAGAAAGTGTACGGCTGACTGAATCGAATAGCAACGGTAACAGTTACGATAATCGCAAACATCTTTCTGTTTGAATCACGTGACATAGAGTCATCTACGCTCGTTGGTGGTATATATAGCGATATTAATTGGAGGAACGGGGTTTATACACTCTATCGTTTATCGAGCACCACATATCTATAATGGCGACCAACATAACATGGCATTCAGGGTTGACACACGAAGAGCGAGTTTCACTACGTAAGCAAGTAGGCTTAACAGTGTGGTTCACTGGCCTTAGTGCATCAGGCAAGAGCACCATAGCGGTGGCTTTGGAGCAATATTTGCTTCAACAAGGCCTAGCCGCATACAGATTGGATGGCGATAACATTCGATTTGGACTGAACAAGGACCTTGCATTTGGACCGAAGGACCGAGAAGAAAATATCCGGCGTATTGGAGAAGTGGCAGCACTGTTTGCTGACTCTGCCACTATTGCGTTGACTGCGTTCATTTCTCCTTACAGAGAGGATCGAGATCGTGCTCGCGAATTGCACCGGGGAAAAGGGCTGCCATTCATAGAAGTTTTCGTAGACACGCCCCTAGAAGTGGCCGAGCAACGCGATCCTAAAGGTCTATACAAAAAGGCCAGGGCTGGTGAGATCAGCGAGTTCACTGGTATTAGTGCACCATATGAGGCACCTAATGACCCAGAAATCAGACTCACTCACGAATTGACTGTAGAACAGTCTGCAGCCAAGGTGTATGAGTATCTGAAACAAAAAGGCTATATAGCATAGAAAACAATACAACAGAAAATATGAAACAAATAAAAAGTATGCATATTACGTAGCATCGGACTCCCATGGTTTCTTCTTTGGCGACATAGAGCTCGAGGAAGCAGCTGCTTCCCCCAGTTCAATCGACGGTACATCTTTAATGCCAGGAACCGGTTTTCCGGATAATATAAGTTCAGCTATATCTTGGAAAGAGGCAGGATATTTGCCTGAATCGTTGGCATTCGTAGTGTTTTTCCAGTGTGTGTATCCCTCGACCGTTAGCGGTTCAGCTATTTTCTTCGAGTAATAGAATATCTTAGCTTGGGTAAGAGTATCAGGATCATCTGAATCGAGCAATCGTAATCCATTCTGAAATACTTCATCACTGTCAAAATCGTACTGTTCAAACGCCTGGTAGCTCATGATATTGTATGGTCGCAGGTGTAGTGGGGAAAGTTTACATTTCTTTATATTTAGTCGTAAACCGTCATGAGCCAAAACTACAGGCCTACTCTAAAACTGCTACCGCTAATAGCGCCTTATCAGCCGCAAATACTCTGTAATAACCAATGCGCTATATATAAATCACAAATATTTACTTTCTATGTGACTATATCGACACGTAGTATTGCCTTTCCTAATTAGGCAGGCCCCCCCTTCTCTCCATAATGTGCTGCCAAGATTAGAGTTGGTCTCCCTATGTACCGATATATCCCGAACCGAGGCAGCCCACACCATCTCCCCGCGCTAATCGACCCTAATATATACCCTCAGGCAATCTTATCTCCTGGCATAATACTAATATATATTCACGGTCTAACTGAGACGCGTTCAATTGAGATTGTTTGATTACAAATTTTGCTCGATTCTCATTTCACTTCCTATTCATTAAATACCTACTAATCGCATTACTACGCGCGATCAATCCTTTGATATATCATGCCTAGCGATAACGTAGTTCACGCTTTGTCTGGTGCAGCAGCTGGAATATCTGCTACTGTAGTCACTTACCCTCTTCAAACTCTTTCCACAAGAGCGCAGATTGAATCTAAGCGCGCTGAAAACGCGGAGAACAAAAAAATATCTCCGTTGGAAGCCGCAAGACAAATTATCCAAAGAGAAGGCGCGTCAGGATTGTATTCTGGTATTGATTCCGCTCTTGTGGGAATCTCGGTTACAAACTTCATCTATTATTTCTTCTATGAAGGAACAAGAGCTCGTCTCGGCAAAGGTCGCCCCCTTTCTGCTCTCGAGTCTATGGCTGCAGGTGCTGTAGCTGGATCGGCAACTGTCGTACTCACCAACCCTATTTGGGTCATCAATACTCGCGCTACTACATCAAAGACCGAAAAAGGACTCCTTCAAGTGCTGAGAAAGGTCTTAAATGAAGGAGGCATCAAGGCTCTGTTTGCTGGTCTCGGTCCGGCTCTTGTCCTCGTCATAAATCCGATTCTTCAATACACTGTCTTCGAACAACTGCGCAACTTGATTGAGCGCCGTCGCAGAATGACTCCTAGAGATGCCTTCCTCTTAGGTGCTCTTGGAAAGCTCATTGCTACTTTTGTTACCTACCCTATCGTCACCTTGAAGACCCGCATGCAGGTCGCAAAGAAGGGCGAAAACTACAAAGGTCTCATTGGCAGCTTTAGCGACATTATCAAGAACGAAGGCTGGTCTGGTCTCTACAGTGGACTTGAAACCAGACTACTTCAGTCTGTATTGACAGCCGCTTTTCTTTTTTACTTCAAAGAAGAGTTCTTCTCTATTACTCTTCAGATTTTGGCTTTCTTAGGCGCCAAGAAGGCATCTGCCCGTGGCGCTCTTACCAAGAATAAGCTTACCGCACGTCTCGTGAGATAAAATACTGAGTTGAGCATAAATCAATACTTTGTCTATGCCTGTGCTGTGTGCCCTTGTCGACGTTAGAAAAGTAGCTACGTAATATATACAGGATGTATTCTAATGCGGTAAGAAAGTATTAATGAAAAGGTTAGAAAAAAGACAAACATATGCCGCATGAATAGCTAGAGTAGAACACAACTGTCAAAGGCAAGGTAAACAACAAAAATGAGGATTTGAATAGAAAAATGAACGAAAAATAAGACGCATCATCTTGAGGTCTCCGTCTAGCCGACCATTTATCACCACTCACATATGCAAAAACGCAAATGAGAAAATAGGTAGGTAAACAAGAAGAGACTTAGTATACTATATATGATTGATGTTATTCCTTCGTTTTATTCAAGTTCCTCTGTAAAGACTTACACAGTCGCTTCCCTCTTTAACAGCACCCATTACCAGAACCTTGTTGAACGTTCTGTCCACGTAGATTGACATTAGGCTTAGCAGATCCACCTCCAGAAACAGAGTCAGATCCTATAGCATCTTTGATTTGACGAGCCATAGTCAAAAATGCCTGCTCAACATTAGTTGCATCCTTAGCAGATGTCTCTAAGAATGGAATTCCTAGACTATCAGCGAACTCTTTGGCAACAGTATATTCAACAACTTTCTGGTCCTTCAAATCAGATTTGTTTCCAACAAGAAGCTTGACAACGCTTTCGGCTGCATAACGATCTATCTCTTGAAGCCATTGCTTGACGTTATTGAAGCTCTCTTGATCAGTAACATCGTACACTACAATAATGCCGTGCGCTCCGCGGTAGTAGCTCGACGTAATAGTGCGGAATCGCTCCTGACCTGCAGTGTCCCAAATTTGTAACTTCACAGTCTTGCCTTCGAGGTCGATAGTGCGAATCTTGAAGTCAACACCAATAGTCGATATATACGAGTCCGTGTAGGTGTCATCGGCAAATCGCAATAATAGGCAAGATTTACCGACACCTGAGTCTCCAATGAGCAGAAGCTTAAACAGAAAGTCGTAGCTATAGATTGAAATTTCGGTTAGTATTCAGTACCATATAGGTTTGCATATATGCAATTTTACTCTGATTGTTGTTAGTATGCTGCAGTGTTGTGAGTGCTATCAGTGGACTATAGATGTATATATAGTGACGAGGTTACATGGAAGAGGAAACTAGTTATGTAATTATATACAACCGGTTCCCCATAAAAAATTCTCATATATTGCAAAATCCTACTCATTCAAACAGATTCAACGCAATATTTCTATACTCCATTAACAGGTTGTACTTACTACTCTGGATTCATTGTTTGATTATATGAAAGGTTGCCGTCGTGTCGCAAGGTAAAGGGAACTGTTGTGTTGTTAAGCCTCTAGGTCGTCGTCATCTACGACGCCATCTTTACCCTAGCAACCTAAACCACTCAGCGGCTTCTCTTTCTCCTAATATTTAAAATGACAATCTACGTTACTACTTTCAGTTTATTTTATTGATAATATATATTCATATATAATATAACTTCGTGCACAATATTCATGTTGCGTGTATCAGATGATTAGCGTGAATCGTGTAAACCTTTTCGTTTTGTATCCCTCTTTCATGGCATTTAGTCGACTTCTTCAACAGTGGGGCCATCGCTTCCACCAGGAGCGGCTCCACCATCAGCACCAGGGAATCCACCAGGAGCTCCACCAGGGAATCCACCAGGAGCACCTCCAGCACCACCATAAAGTTTGGAAATGATAGGATTGGCAACTCCTTCCAGTTCCTTTTGGCGAGACTCGTATTCGTCTTTAGAGGCAGCTTGAGAATCATCTAACCAGGCAATGGTCTCGTCAATAGCCTTGGTCAATTTCTCCTTGTCTTCGCCTTCAAGCTTATCCTTGACTTCATCTCCGTTAATTGTGTTACGGAGATTATAGGCATAGGATTCCAATCCGTTCTTGGCCTGAATGCGTTCAGCTTCACGGGCATCTTCTTCCTTGAATTTCTCGGCTTCGGAAACCATGCGCTCAATATCCTCCTTAGATAGACGTCCCTTGTCGTTGGTAATAGTGATCTTATTGGTCTTACCAGTGCCCTTCTCAACGGCGGAAACATTCAAGATACCATTAGCATCAATGTCAAAGGTAACTTCAATTTGAGGAACACCACGAGGAGCAGGAGGAATGCCTGAAAGTTCAAACTTACCAAGCAAGTTGTTGTCTTTCGTCTTGGCACGTTCACCTTCAAAGACTTGAATAAGTACACCAGGCTGGTTGTCAGCATATGTAGAGAAGGTCTCCGATTTCTTGGTAGGAATGGTGGTGTTACGGGGGATGAGTTTAGTCATGACACCACCAGCGGTCTCAATACCGAGAGAAAGAGGAGTAACATCGAGCAGCAACAAGTCTTGAGTCTTGGAGGAAGTATCGCCAGAAAGGATAGCAGCCTGTACAGCAGCACCATATGCGACAGCCTCATCGGGGTTGATAGTCTTATTGGGCTCCTTTCCGTTGAAGTATTCTGAAACGAGCTTCTGAACCTTGGGAATACGTGTAGAACCACCCACTAAGACAATTTCGTGAACCTGAGATTTGTCGATCTTGGAGTCACGTAGCACCTTCTCAACAGGATCCAAAGTAGAGCGGAAGAGGTCGTTGCAAAGTTCCTCGAACCGAGCACGAGTAATTGAAGTATAGAAGTCAATTCCTTCAAACAGAGAGTCAATTTCAATTGAAGTCTGAGTAGAAGAAGACAAAGTACGCTTAGCACGCTCGCAAGCAGTTCTTAGACGTCGGAGTGCACGTTGGTTGGAAGAAAGGTCTTTCTTGTTCTTGCGCTTAAATTCAGCAACGAAATGATTAACGAGACGGTTATCGAAATCTTCACCACCCAAGTGAGTATCACCTGCAGTAGCTTTGACCTCGAAGATACCTTCTTCAATGGAAAGGAGGGACACATCGAAAGTACCTCCACCAAGATCGAAGATCAAGACATTGCGTTCGCCTGCAGCCTTTTTGTCAAGACCGTAAGCAATAGCAGCAGCAGTAGGCTCGTTAATAATACGGAGGACATTAAGGCCTGCGATGAGACCGGCATCTTTAGTGGCTTGACGCTGAGAGTCGTTGAAGTAAGCGGGAACAGTGATGACTGCGTTCTCAACTTTCTTTCCCAAGAAGTTCTCGGCAGTTTCCTTCATCTTTAAAAGAACCATAGAGGAGATTTCCTCAGGAGTGAAGACCTTGGTTTCACCTTTGAATTCGACTTGAATCATAGGCTTTCCACCCTTGTCGATGACAGTGAAAGGGAAATGCTTGAGATCAGATTGAACTTCGTCGTCAGTGAACTTGCGACCTATGAGACGTTTAGCATCAAAGACAGTGTTAGCAGGGTTCATGGCAGCCTGATTCTTAGCAGCATCACCGATTAAACGTTCAGTATCAGTGAAAGCGACGTAAGAAGGAGTAGTGCGATTACCCTGGTCATTGGCAATGATTTCGACACGGTCGTTGGCGAAATGAGCGACACATGAGTATGTCGTACCCAAATCAATTCCTACAGCAGCGGACATTTTTGATTATTGTTTCTTGTATTGAACTTTTCACAAAATAAGTTTGTGTGAAAGAATACCTCCGAAGTGGAATTAGCATATCCTTATATAATTATCTATACGTATTCTATGACCTTCTTCTCTGTTCTTCCCTAACCCTTAATTTAGCGATCTCGAACCTTCCAGAGTATGCGTGTTGGTACTGGGAGCTGGTAGGCTGTACCAGGAGTGGGATTTCCCGATCGGGACGTGATTAGTTCTGTAGGCCTCGAGGATAGTTGAATGCGATCAAGTAGCTGAGCTCTATACAACTCCTGCACATAGGCAAGAATACAGATAGATACTAGTTTAACTGATCTGGTTGCCTTTAAGGATTTTAAATGGCGCAGAGCTTTACCGGAGAAGCCGTTTCAGGCAGTTCGAAAGTGGCACGATAATTTGGGCGGACGATGAGCCGCACGAAGGATAGGCGAGATTAAGGTTCTAGTTTCGCTCCACTAAACAAAGACTCAGGATACTGCTAATCACATAGCTAAGCTCGATTATTGTGACAAAAACGACTTTTTTTTGCGTTTAAAAGTGATAAAACAAATATATATATAACGTGGTGATTTATAACATTACAGGTGTTCACAATTGAAATCCTTCGAAAGAGAGAATATGAGTAAAGAGAAGCAGATTGAGAGTATCGAAGATGTTGCGGAGCATATTCGCAAGAGAATACGGAATTTAAACAAGAGAAAGCAGAAGTTAGAAAAGTATGAGGAAATCCTGAGTAATGGTGAAGCTAATTCGAAACTTGATGAGTCTCAGAGAGAAGCTCTTGTTCATAAGCAAGAGGTGCTGCTACCATTGAAAGAACTCGAGGATGTTCAGACTGCATTGCAAGAATTGCAAATCGCAGAAGAATCTCAACGAAAGGAAACAGAGAAAGCTGCTGCGGTGCTTGCAAAAGCAGAGTATGGAAGAGGTTACGATGCTGCTGTTGAAGATAACAAGAAAAAGATGCTACTGCTTTCTCAATTTCTGCGTGACGTATCTGTTCGTCGAGTTCTCTCTGCGGAGGAGACGCTAAGCCCCAAAGATATTAAAATGGACGCAGCTTTTGAGAAGGTGCTACACGCTATTTACCTCGGCAATTCGTCTGCTGTAGACACTATACTCAAGCTTGTCAACGAGGATTCAGAATGTGTGCCTGAGACTTCAGTGACATACAAGCAAATCGCAAAAGAGGTCAAGATGGACAACGAGCCTGTTGATTACCCCGAATTGGAGGGAGAATTAAAAGAGCAGGAGACTCAAAGATTCGGTTATAAGAGCGTTAATGGTAAAGCCAAAAAGAATAATCAGCGACATAAACGCTATACTGCACGAAATGGACGTGGAAATGGACCTAAATCAAACGGCAATGGTAACGACACTAAAACTAACTGAAGTAAAAGTTGGAATAGATCAAGTCGGTGCAAACGCTGGACCTCTTTTTTGTTGGTACGATTCTCATTTATGACTACAACTATACGAAAGAGATATGAGCAACCTAAGAATCAACAAGATTCCCCACAAAGAGAATCTTTTAGACAAAAGTAAACAATGCATTTATGTAGACCACGCAGAAGGCATAGAATTTTTACAAGTTAAAATAGCACACGCTATTTTCATAGAATGATTATAAAAATGCCAGGAACGATCAGTGCAAGAGTGGCTAAACCAGCGAAAGGACTGTTAGAAGAGGCAGATGATTTTTTTTGCCCGGAAGATGCTGTATTACTATCGCCCTCAACAGCGGCCGGATCAGTTGGCATAGCATGCGACGCAGACAAGGTATGTTCTGTCGGTAAATTTATCGATACGCCAGACGCGAAGGCTTCAATATCATCTATGATATCAGTAAAGTTCAATTTCAAATTCGAAAAAGCATCGAGGAACGTTACGTACAGACTGATGTTCTCAAATTTGTCGACGAGCTCAGTTCTATTCAAATCATTGATAAACAGCTCAGTTGCATTAAAAAGATTCGCAATTGACTTGTTAAAGTCAGCAGAGTCAAAGTAGTTGATAATTTCATGGCTCACATTCTGGAAGTAGGATTCATTGAAAACGACTGCTTCCGTAGAATTTAGCAGATCATTTAGCACCGTGCTAGTCACGCTAATAAACAATCCAGCAGTTGTCTCGTTACCGTAAGAGTTCCACAGCTCACTGGCATTTCCATAAACGGCGTCAAAGTAATCCAAATCGCTCACGTAATCAACAAAGTTATTTATATCATCTTCAGCCTGCTCGATATCAATACTAGGAAGAGGAGTAGGCAGCTGAGTAGCGATATCGGAAGCAAGTGCATTCACATCAGATGCCAAATCGTCCACCAAATCAGGCAAACCAGTGAGAGCAGGAATGTAGGAAAGAACGACATCACTGTTATCGACTATTTCCTCATAAATGCTAGCAATAGCCTGCTCATATTTTTTGAGATCTGCGGAGTAAGCAGTAGCATCCGCTAAATACGAAGAAGCCACAGCAGTCGGGATATCTAACGAGTATCCTTGCTCGTTGGCATAAGAGACTAAAGCAGCAGCGACCGATTGGAGAGCATCCATTATTTATTGTTTTCGCTAATCGACAAAATGTAATAATTAGCTATTTATGGGGAAGGCGAAAAGTGTTCAAGAATTGTTGCTTATTTATAAGTATTAAGCTAAGCTATATTGAACAGTTAATTACCTATTTGGCGCAAAATGGAAAACTCTAAAATATGTGATGACATTTTTTATTGGTTCTCTAGCAATAACTTCGTTTCACACCTTGAGGCTGAGGTCCTGAATCTCTTCGTTTTTGCACCATTTTTGCTTCATCAGAATAGTAGTAAACAGCCGTACAAAGCCTAAAGGCTATTTTCAAACGCATAGGGTCCTTACAACGGAGGCATTTACAGTGTTTACTTCCCTTGAAAGAGGCTTAAGACCCCTGCCAGGCTTCCGTTTACTGACTATTGGATGGGCCTATTACGTATACTTTACGCCGGGTAAATACCAAAAGAAATACACAGGACAATCAGATCGCTCATCCATGATCAGCATTATACTAGTAGCTTTTTGCATCATAATCTAACTACAGGCCTTTATGTGGCAATTGCTATAATAAACTATCAGTCTTTTTTTCCTTGCTATTTGTCCGGATCTTAAACGGCACTTTTTGTGATTACGGCGATATTTTGGACCACAGGTGATGCTGACCGAGTAAACGAACCCTAATCACATAAAGAGACCCACTCTACTGCGCTACACTTTGCTCTGCTTGATCCACAACGTGCCTACAATTCCTTGTCGATACTGGTCAAACTGGTTTGAATGCAAGCTAATGCAATGGTCGATGTGAAGAGGGCACATGATTCTGGCGATGAGTCAGAATCACCTATTGACTATGGGTACACGCACCGAAAGCGTCGAAAGCTAGACCTTAACGGTTATGGGTCTGATTCGGACCCAGATCAGCTGAATGTGGACGACGAAGACAATTATAATAATCGCAAAGCCTCTTTAGATGTTGAAGATCTCATTGGCGATTGTCAGAGCTCTTATCGGTCAGACGAAGAGACAGAGAGCGGACTGAATCCGGATGACCAAGAACCACAAGATCCAGTTGCTTCAGAGGTGCCTGTTGAGGCGTTCAACTTGAGACAAGAAGCTGAAGAAGGTGAGTTTGACGAGGATGGGAACTATGTGCGAAAGAACGACGACCCTGATGAACAATATGATAATTGGTTAGATGGTATTACGAACGATGATATTACCAAAGCTGCAAACGCACAAGCCATACGCGAATCTGATAGACACTACAGCAAACCAATGCCGAAACTTGAAGCATACAAAATATTATTAGGTGAATTAATCAGTAAAGAGACACCCGTGCAACTGCTGGCCAGACTCAACGCCTCTAAGATGCGTGATGGACATGTTCAAACAACTATAGAAGCAGTCACATCAGCTCTCGATAGTCTGCTATTTAATGGAGTGATTGACATTTACAGTTGGCAAAAAGAGATCATAATACGGGAATACAATCAACTGTCTGATAGACCTTACATCCCAAAACAAACAGAATACGAATTCATTTGGTCTACCGATCCGCAAAACGTATTAGGTCCATATACTTATCATCAACTGGACCAGTGGATAGATTCTGGGCAGCTCGATGAACGAGCAAAGATTAGGCGGAAAGGAACGCAAAAATTCTATGAAATAGACCGGCTTGATGACATATAAACCTAGCCAGCTTAGATCATGCCGACGTATCCATAGCGGTACCGTCATTCAGTCCTGAATCAATAATATAAGACGAAGAGTTCTCATTCAAAAACTGAACCGATCTTTCTGAATCGAGGAACAAAGAGTACGCTCGTTTAATGTCAGGCACGTCAACATTGCTTGACTTGCGTTTTTTTGCTATTTCATTTGAGACTGACAAAAGATTGGCCGCGTATCTCAGCGAAGTTTCGGTTCCAATCTTGGTCAATACCGCTAAACCATCCGCGGTGATTTCAACTTCTTCTTCTGTGGCCCTTATCGCCAAAATCTTAGATATTTCATCCTCAGAGTAAGGCTGTGTAGTTATAATAATGACTCTATCTAGCAAATCAGCAGGGAGTCCGTGTGGCGATTTGTAAGAACCACCTCTAGTTTGTGAAATGCCCCTGTTGGTGGCCATAACCACAATAGGTGCAAGTTCGTTCTCTAGAGCTCTGTTAATGAAAGCAAAACACTCTAAATCAAGCATATGTACTTCATCAATAAACAAAACGCCGGGGCAAATAGTAGCTTTACCTTCTTCACGCCATTCAGCAACTTTGGTGTTGATTTGGTCTCTGACCTCCTGACGGATCTCTCCTGTGTCTCCAGAGAACAATGCCAAGAAACCTTGAGTTCTCGAGTTGATTACATCGATCTCGTGCAAAGAGACAGTATGGACTTGCTCACTACGTTTCATGAGTTCTCCTTCAGGACATTGGATAAAACGAGTGTCAGACCCCATGGCATCATAGTCTCTAGCGCGGGCATAAGATCTTCCAAGTTTAGTTACTTTACCGGTGGCACGATCGATCGAGATGATATCACCAGCCAAAACCTTTTCACGAGTCAGGGCTTCAATCATTTTAGTTCCTAAATCATAGACAGTCTCCATGTCGGTAGTCTTGATCGTGAGTTTGCCTTGCTTAGCACCGCCATTGATAGCCCGATCTATTTGGATCTCGACTACTTCTCCTTCGATGATCTCGTACTCTTCTTTGATTTGCACTCCAATTGACTTGCGAAACACTTGCGTCAGAGCCTCAGTTTTTGACATCTCTAGAGAGAAAATTTCAGACGCAGCAATCATAGTGAAAGGAACATCATGTCCTAAGCTTTGCGCTATACCCATTGCAATAGCGGTTTTTCCTGTGGAAGGGGGGCCTGCCATCAGCACCGCACGACCAGCAATTTTGCCTTCTTGAGCCATCTTTAAAATAATTGCTGCAGCTTTACGAGCTTTTAACTGTCCAATCATTCCCTGCGCTGATTCTTTGGGCACTAATGGATTATCAGGCTCTAGGCCCAATCCTGTAATATGAGAGTGAGCTGCAACCAGATTCAACCCGCGTATTTCTTTCGCTTGAGCAATAGATACCGACTTTAACGCCGTATAGTTAGTTTAAAATTCTAAATGCATAAAATTCGTTAATAAATATCCAACTTACCATTGTTATAGTTCCAGAAACAGGGATGCTTTCCTGTGATTGTCTAGGTCAAAATATGCTCAGTGTGGGTTCTTGTGCACAAAAATAATTAGGGTTAGGGTAAAGACCTGTAGCAAAAAAAAATAATATAATACAGAATTATTGGCTGTTCATGAGTAACATGCAGATTAATTATTTTTTCAGGAGTGCATCTGAAGTACTTGAAGGTTCCATTACAACAGAAATCGCAGGCACAGGTTCCACAGGATTCACACTCGCGCCGTGTGCTGGTTCATGTGAATGCCCATATAGGGGAAATATTTCTGTTTGCATCTGAATTTGACTATTTAGAGGCATAAAATACTTGTCTTTGGCAAGGGTAGAGTCTAGGCCATCATATATCAGGAATTCATTTGACGCTTCAAAATAATCACGCGAACTTTCTTCTGGGTAAACCGAGTAGAGCTCGTGAATTAAAAAGTCACCAGTTTTATACTGTTTCAGTCTTGCATTCGATGCCATTATCAGCTTCGAATTAGGTCCTAAAAAGTCTTCTTTCACTTTGTCATCGTATTTGTTCATGCATTTGGTTTCGGCCTTGCTGCTATCATCGCTGCTTAGCATGGTCTTGAATATCTTGAGGTTATCGTCTCGAGGAACCGTCTTACGACGTGACGGGTGACGCGGCATCTTAAACATATCAAACGGGTATATTTTATCCCATGGAATTTCAAATGCTGGATACTTTCGTCCATCTTTATCTCGAACAGTAACCATAGCAGACCTTTCAGATATACTGCAGCTTTGTAAGCTGCCACACAGCCACGTATCCTCTGAAAAATGCACTTGCACAAGATCTGCAAGAACAAGCGCAGTAATCTGATTTTCAATCTCATCGGCTGTGCGCACAGAACTAGGTCTATGGAGCTTGCAATATAAGTTCATTTGAGTTTGTCCGTCTTTTGTTTCTTCCTTCATCAAGAGGGCACCAGCTTCAATCGCACAGGTAGGGTGATATGCCCTGTTACATTTGGCATCACTGCATTGAAGGCAAGCCCCACACTGCTTTTCATGACATCCAAGACACTTTAGACTAAATCTTCCTTTGGGAATTTCTTGAAAGCCAGCCACGAATTCCTTGGAGTCTGCATCTTTGCATAAAGTTAATTCAGGAATCACTTGTGCACATCCACGATGCACACTTATCTTGGAGTTAACTGGAAGAGTTTCAAGTCGAATGTGGCTAGGGCACAATGCACAGGGGTTTGATATCTTTTTAGGCTTCGCAGTTTTAGTTTTCTTTTTGGGCCTTGCGGCTGTTACAAAATTGCTTCCCTCTTCAGAGTCAGGAGGTGTTGGTAGTGCACTGGCCCCGTCATCAGATGTATTTTCATTTTCATCTTCCGATTCGAGGCCATTGACGCGACGGTACAGTCTGGGAACATTGATTCCAACAGAATCCGAGATGCAGGTACATTTTTGAGAAACGAGACCTATATCTAACCAGCTTTCAAGAGCAAAATTCACAGACTCTGCAACGTTGTAGCCGTAGTTGAACCCAGCATGATAGCCGTAAGGATACGTCAGCATAAACTCCCCAGCTCTATGGACAATTTTGTTGACTCGTATATTGTGACTTTCAATAATGGATGGCGACACTAAAAAAGTCTTATGACGCAGAAATTCACGACAGTGCTTATGCTCCTGAGGCCATATAGACTTCATCATATTGTAAAATTTCTTGTGGTCTGCTTGCGGAATAGAATACCATTGCTTTGGCGCACCAAAGTGTATATAATTGATTGAGTAAAGATCCATATCTTCGAGATGCCAAGCAAAAGTACTTTTCCACATACCGCAATACAAATAGGCGGTATTCACACCTGGAAGGTCTTCATCCATTAAGTCCAATATATTGTCAAGGTGAGCAACGTTCCAAGACTTAACAGAATCATCAAACAGTGACCCAGGCATATCGGCACCATACAGAGGAACATTATACGTAAGACTTTTCCAGTATGTGCGTTCCAAGTCTTGGCAGTATTCATCCGTAAATTCTGAATCGTCAAATCTGTAGTCGAATTGTTCCGCAGAGTCGTGTTTGATTTGCTTTCTTTTCTCCCCGCGCTTTGCCGGCGGCTGATGGTCTAAGCTTTCACACGTTCGCCTCCACTGTTCCAATGTATAGTTGCGTGACTTCTCAATATTTTGCTGGCGATACATTCCATTGGTGCCGTTAATATGTTGTTCGATAGGGCGATTAATATGAATAGAATCAATTCTGTCATCTAAGGGAGGCAACGACTTTTTCCATTCTTCAGGAGGGATCACTTTAACTACTCCAGATTCCATTCCATACTTATCGATATTCTGTACGAAGTCATTAAAAGATTCAAATTGGGCCATTGTAGGCTGAAACACCGGGATGTTGCCTTCATAATGATGTGGTTCGATATTGTTGCGGATTGCCATTATACTGTCAATCCTGGTGCACTGAATAGCACTCTCACAGCTAAATCAGCAAATTTCAATCAACGTTCGCTAATAATATTAAATCGCTAGAATTGGCAAGTATCAATGTCGAGGAAACTTTGCTTATTACAACTTGTCTTCAAAGGCAGTCTTATGTCAACGATTTCTGAAAATAATAGCCTCTAACTAGATCCGTGAACGTCCAAGAGTTCTAAGACGCAGTCAAACAACGCTCAAATAAGCCAGAGGTTTGCGCTCAGTTGGTTCGAAAATGGCCAATGCTATATAGGCGTCAAATCAGGTGAGAAGACTAAAAGACCCCAAACCCGCTTAGCTGCTTTTTACCCCTAGATCGCCCCTACTGGATACCAGATGTAGTGTATTAAATCAGGGTAAAGGGTTTGATTATTGCTTTTGGTTTTTATTGAAAATACTATATACGTATTCATCGACACGCGCTAATTACATTTACGAATACACGTTAATCCAATAATGTTGTATAGATTATACTTCTACTCCTTTAATGATTTGTTACCAGAGATCCAGCGATTCAACATGGCCAATGAGGCTTCAGGCTGGTTGAATGGAACCATATGACCGGCTTCATATATTCGAAGGAAAGTGAAAAGATCAAAACTCTTGACTTTACCGGCGGCTTCTCCACTAACTTCAAAGTCCTTAACTGCAGCTTTCTTGAAGCCAGCTTGTCCGAACCATTCAAGTTGGTTAGTCCAGGCCTCATTTCCGAGCCAGTTGCAGATGAAGTCCTTATCACCAGCATAGATCAGAACTGGGGTACCGGTGTGCAATACATTGGTAACGTTGTCTTGGAAGGGTTCCATCCAATCACCAGCCATAAGGAAGTCACGGTTAATGTTCATGTTGCAACCTTCATAGCTGGACACTTCAGCACCTATCGCCTCAAGCACTTCAGGTTGATTGAGGTATTTCTCGACGTATTTGGTTTGCGGGTAACACAGGGCCTCTTGGTCAGTGCATTTCTCACGCACGTCGTAAATATTAAGTCCTGTCTTCTGGAATGGACCTAACTGGGCGTTGTTGCAGTAAACTGCTGCTGGGAAACAGGTCCAGGTACTGCGGAATTGATGACAAGTCTTGATGAGATTCATGCATGTAGGAAGTGAGCTTTGCATGCTTTCACACTCACTGTCTTCCAAAAGGACAGGAACACCAGATACCTTTTTACCGCCACATGCCATGGGTTGATAGTATTGATACTGGACATCAGCATTCGTCAAACCATTACCAATAAGGACGGAATCCAGGTTGAAATTGCGCTTAGGATGGTTAAGAATTTCATTTGCAAAATCGGGAATGTAATGTCCTGCATATGATTCACCGGCAATGTGGAACGGCAAACTAGAATACTCACTGAATTGTTTGAAAAACAAGCTTAAGAATGCGTACACATCTTTACCAGCGGCGCGAGTATTAGAGACAGTATTGGAAGAATAAGAAAACCCAACATTGACGGGCTGGTCAAGGAATATAACAGAAGCATTGCTATTCCAAGAGTACTTATTGGGCACAATATTCAAATCTTCATCAACTGAGGCGGGTCCTAGTTCGAAGAACATACCTGTGAGGGAAGAGCAGCCAGGTCCTCCATTGAGCCAAAGAACTACAGGGTCGTTCTTGGGATCATTTCGAGATTCGAAAAACCAAAAAAACAAATGCTTATCTTCCTCTTCGATATCGATGTAACCGGAATACTGTTTAACTTCAGGATCAATGCCTAAACCGTTGGGTTTCTTCGCACGAATGCGATAACCGGGATGGTCTTCGGATTCGACCACAATGGGAAATTGGCGCTTGGTGGCAGATTTAGGAGGTGCCTGAGCCATTGATTTCAGTTTCTGTTCAACTCCAGGGACTGATTCGATAGCCTCCTTCCACATGGAAGTCACACTTTCAGCCACAGTCTCAGCAGTGTTAAGGAACATAGCATCCTCAGGTTTAGGGATGGCAGCTTTAATGAGCGAACCAATAATCTCATCATGATCGCCACTATTAATTACCTCTTGGGGGCTGAACATATTCTTCAAAATGTTAGGTTTAGGCAAATCTTCGAAGAATCCTTTGCCTAATGAGATGGCGGAAACCTGACTAGCAGCCAGGACGCCACACACAATTCCAGCTTTCATTGTAGATCAAAAGTCCAAAAGAGGAGAAGTAAAAAGAAAAATTACTAAATGTAAATGAAAAAATCGTCTAAAACAGCTAATTTATATCGACTTATAAGTCAATTGAAGTGCACTTTTAAATCACAATTTACAATCGTTGGGGTGTGTAAGGTCCTTAGATAGCTTAAGGGGCTAAGTATAATATCGAAGGGTAAATGAATGACCTCGCCATTTGGGCACAATTGCCATAGTAACTGTGCCATTTCCGGATGTAATTGAACTTTAATTCAATTTAGGTTTTCTGGTGTATTGCCGACCCGAAAGGGTACAAGCCTAAAAACGTTCTTATTGCTGAAGGAATAATAGATAGTAGGATAGTCAGAGGGAAAAAAGAGATAGTATAATGTAATTTCTTTTCGGCTCGAACCAGAATATAATGTGTGATACATAAACAATGATATCTCATAAATCATAGGTGCTATAGGTGCTTGGGTATTGAGACATAGATCTGTTTGATGGCTCTTTCCGACGATTCAATGCAATCTTGAGAAGACTTAATTTTGCCATTCAAGTAATTAACTCGAGCGCCAATTTCTCTAGCCCCGGTGTTGGCTACTTTCCCGAGGAGGCTGAGTTCATCTTCATATTTCGCGATGTTAGCTGTTTCCGCTTTAATGATAGCGCGCAGACTATCAGTTTCCATTCGACTCGAGACCCGGTCATCATTTACAATTCGTTTGAAAGCCTCATGATAAAGAGGTTTTCCAGGTCGAATAAGCACTGGAGATCCATTCTCTACCTCAATACTGATCATGCGAGCATGAGCCAGACCAAACAACGCCCTATCACCATCTGCGCCTTTGAAAAATCGCGTAAGTAATAACTCTGGATAACATACGGTATCATGAACTGCAAGATATTTCACCAAAGTCCATACCTGTTCTGTATTCCAAGACACCTTATCTGTACTGCTGCTTGAATTGACCGACTGACCGAAAAACAGGTACATTTTCAATACTTCCATTACTGCTTGAGTAGCCATTTCAGAAACAGCTGACTCAATATCTTCTCCACGAGTCATACGCCTAACAAGTTTCTGCAAATCTGTCACTCGTCCCCCAACCATTTCTAAGGCTTTGTCCGCACGTGCCACATCTATTTTGGTTCGATAAGACTCTGGAAGTAGATCAAACAAATATTGCCTAGCTGAAGCTAGATCAGCATCACCAATAGCTACTGACTTGAGCATGCGGTCTGGTAAACATGGAGAGAGTACTTCTTCGTATCTTACATCGGAAGTAACAATGATGACGTGAGCACAGTTAGATATAGCCAAGGCTGAAGCAAATTCAGCAAGACTGTCATATAACATGGCGTTGCTCTTATCAGCGCTCTTGTGCAGAAAATTTTCGATAACAACGACAGGAAGCTCTTCCGGATTATTCTCTAAGTATTTTAGTTCAGATAGTCCTTCAGAGGGCTCGTAGTGTTTCAAAGCAACCGATTTTAGTACTCGAGCCGTTGTGTTCAGCATTGATATAGTGTAGTCCTGCACTGATTCAGCTAATCCCGTCTTCTGGCCAATAAGACTTTGAGCCGCTAAGTCGAAAAAACGAGCTATGCTATTCCACCATGGGAAAACGGGAAAGTAGCCAAGTTGAGATGACAGGGCATACAAAAATGCGGAATTGTTGCGAGTATCTGCTAGCTTAGAACAGTTGATCCTTAAAACGTGCGGACGATCTTTTAAGACCATCTCATTCACCATGTAACTTTTGCCACTGCCCGATGGCCCGGCCACAACTATAAGCGAGTCTGCGCCATCTTCCATCCACTGATTTATTTGCTGAACTGCTTGTTTTCGGTCATCCCATTCTGACGCCCATGCTCTGGTCGTACTATCCGATGTGCTGCTCAGATGCGTTATGTCAAGAATAGAAGTATACAGTTGAGAAGTCCATTGAAACATTGGACTGAACCAAGAAGAGCGTAGTAATGTACTCATTGAATGGGAAATTTTTTGGCATACAAAAAATTCACGAATAGGTTCAAATATTGACACCGTGAGTGCGGCTAAGAGTGCAATGATGATAGGAAAAGAGATACGGGGGTGATTAACAATAGAGTCGCGTATAATATTAGCGCTGTAACTCTTTTCAAACAATAGATTCACTCGGAAAGACTTATCAGGATCATTGCGAATCTTTAAGCCATGTACGCAGTTTCGAGCAACAGCGGCACTGCGCAGTCTATCGAATGTAACTTTAGCCATATTTGGCGATTCTTTGGATGGAGGGGTTATATCACGAACATGACCATATCGTCGGAATAAAGCATATATGTCCTCTTCCGAAAGATAAGGTAAGTCCCCGGAGAATTTCATAAGAATTGTTCTGGACGGAAGCCGTCGCATGTCTTCAACCCAGGGCGTTCCCATAACTTCAAAGCATCGTATCCGACCAAAGGGATTAAACCAAGGCCTAGTGTGCTCTTCGTCGAGCTGTTTAGTAACAGTTCTTGCTATTTCGCTTGTAGAAGTATTAACAGGATCTGTTAAGGCGAACTTAATGTACGCCCCGCCTTCGTTGAAGCGAGGATACACGGCGACGATCTTAACCGGCGAGTGACCATCCTTCAATTGTGTGTGCTTCTCAGCATAGAGGCTCAAGTATTTTTGAGAGGGAGAAGATAGAAAATCAAAAAGTTTCCCAAACGGGCCCAGTATTTTATAAGGAGGTACGACGTTATCGAGATAAATGAGCCCTTCATCCGGTCCTGTAGAGATCCTCCCAGAGTCAATAACCTTTTGCGAGACTGAATCAGACACGAGATCATCGCGCGATAATATAGTATAACTGCGTCTCAGCGAGTTGTAACGTGGAGTGACACGATATTTGTTAAAATTGCGCGAAAATGACCTTATCATTAGAGTAAAGCCAGGCTATGATGAGCGGAAGGAAGCTGAGGCGCGAGATGGTAAATTGGGAGGAGGTGAGAGGATCCCGATCCCTCCCAGGTTGGAGGAAAGAGCATGAGATGATGTCACACTAAGACGAAAAGGCCAGATAATCAGCTGCTGACGTCCATATCGTCTTCCTGCGACGCAGAAGAATCTCCGATAGATGAAGTTTCAAACGCAATTTGAGAGCGAGCACGAAACAAGCTATTAGCAAAACCAGAATGACGATGATGTCGATGGGGAGGTGGTGCCGAAGGCAACGCAGGATGTATAGGAGTAGTAGGAAGAGCTTGGATCGTTGTAGTCGGAGTACTGAGTGAAGGAAACGCAGGAACAGAAGCAGATGTGACATAGGGAGATAAATTAGTTTGATCCGCAGGGTCATTAGATGTGACTTCATAGTCGTCAATTTCGCGAGGAGAATCGATATCGTAGTCGTCAATGTTATCAAGGTATCCAGCAGCGTCAGCGTCGGGTATATCAGCATCGAGATCTACACCCATGTCACCATCTTCCAGATAGTTATTTAAGTCAGTTTGAGAATTCTCTGGGCCTATCATTGGGAGGTCGTTGATGGACGGTGTCGGTTCTTCATCATCCTGATCGGTGATATCAGGAAGTCTTTGATCTACAAGGCCCAGCTCATTATCGTCTCCAATGTCTTCCAGATCGGTAGCTCTGAGGTCCTCTTCGAGTTCATCAATCATCTTCATGGTTTTTCCTATACCTGGGGGCCTCAGGTACGAATAACCAGTCTGGACCACGCTTTGATTGTATGCGTCATATTGTCGTTCCAGCTCCTCCAGCGTGGCATAGGAAGCCTGAGCAACACACATACCATTGACGCGCGAGATAACAAAATGAGTTCGAGGCCTCTCATAGAGGCGGCCAACAGGTTTCAGCAATGGAAAGCTTTGCATAATATCGTTGTTTATATTCGAGTGTGTAAAAAGCGTCAAAGCGAAGACCGTAAATCATTTGGGGTTAGGGTAATATTGACTGTCGGTCCTATAAGGAGATTGCATTTGCTGTACACCATACTACTAGAGGCAGCGTATTAGTCGCGTATCAGACTGAAAATGTCGTTTAGTATCGTTAGAAGCGAGTTAAGGCAGAATGAGACGCGAACGGACGAGTTGTTGGCGCAGTTAGCCACGAGACAGTCGGTGGATGACGCGCTCTGCCGGGAGGTCGACGAGATTCTCAATGAGAGCAGCGCCCAAATATCACAGCTAGAACGATTAGCGGCATCTGAGGCTCAGACTTCAAGAGAGCACGTTGTACAAAGGCATAAAGAGATTATGGAGGAGCACCAACTGCAGCTGCGCAATCTGGTGGCAAAACTCACACAGGATCAGCAACGACGACAGCTTCTCTCGTCTGTGAAAGCTGAAGCTGAAGCATATCGCAGTGGATCAGGGTCAGGAGGTCATACAGAGGCTACAGAAGCAGAGTATATGCTGCACGAACGTGGTCGGATCGATAATTCTCTCAACATGACCGACCGAATACTGGCACAAGCATATGAAACGCGTGACGAGTTTGATAGACAAACCTCTGTATTGGCCAATGTCCAGCGCCGCGTCTTTCAATCTGCATCGCAAGTTCCTGGCATAAATGTGTTAATATCTAAAATTAATACAAGAAGAAAACGAGATAGTTTAATACTGTCCGCTATTATGACAGTTTGCTTTTTAATGTTATGGTTTTTCGCATGATTATCAAAGAAGTTAGACCCATCTTCCTCGAAATTTTTATCACGCCTCTTTGCGACGTTCTTTGTTTACCGACCGGACAGATTTCCACATGGCTTTTATTTCTTCAGGTTCAGGATCTCCGCATGCAGCCCACCTGATACGACATTTTTCATCAACGACATACACGTATCCTGCATATAATGTCTCCTGTCGCATCGCTAGACGTTGAGGCTTGGACAGCCCATTTTTAGGCACGATAATGTACGTCCTGTGACGCGATTTATCGATGGTCTTCTTCAATTTCCTCAAACCAAACCAGTATAGCAGGAACGCCTTGGAACTGTGGTCTGGGATATTAATATCTACTATCTGGACATCTTCAGCATTCACTTCATTGCCTTTTAGATACATATCTACTTGCATCTGGCCTGAAAGAGAAGTATATACACGGACAATGGAGGTCTTTCCGGTTAACAGTTTGGTGCTGCCGATTATATTTGACGGATCTTCTAGGGTGTATCCTCTATAGTTAGGCATATACAGTGATTTTTCCGCCTTTAACGGCCAAGGCGGGGCGATCCACGTTTTGCCTTTATGTTCCCTGAATGCGTATGTTTCATGAAAACTGCTCTTTTTCAATTCGTCCATCATCTGCTGCCTGGCTTGCTTGCGTGCTATTGGGTTTAGTAACTCCTCTTTTACTTGCGAGAACACTGAGTTTTCACTCCATTCTTCAGACGCCCGGGGAACTTCACCGACACCAACCGGCCTGTATGGCTTTATATGTGATACTGTCGATTTGAGCCTTCTAGTGATCAATGATCTGTGCATCGTGGTTTAGTGGTCTTAGAAGTCTCGGTTTGCAGATTTTGGATAGTTTGTGGTAATAGGTTCCAAGGGCCGGGTAACGTTTTCTCGAGAAGATGAAGGAGTAATGATCAAGGATGGGCTTCTGAAAGACGAGAACTAACCGCTAAAGAGACGTACAGGAGTCGAAAATAAATTAATCTGGTATGATAAAAGCATGCAAAAAAAAAAAGAAAATTGTCACAGTTGTGTGATAACCCAGTTATGTAGTTCTGAGTGCTGTGAAGGGGGTGGATCTGTAATCTTGGTGATCAGATAAGCTGCAGATGCCTGTGCAAAGCCGTATGCGAAAGCTCCAAAATAAGGCACACGCAATAACCAAAAGAAAGTTACTCCAAAGCCAAGTAGGATACCTTCACGTCTTGCATACCATTGCTTTCTTTCTTGGGTTGTGAAAGTGGTTCTAGGCAGTCTAGCGAAGTAGGGTTGTAAGAGCTGTCTGCTACAAGCACGAGCGCCGAAAAAAGAGGTGAGGAGAGCAGCGTTGAGTTGCCTGGATATAAGGAGGGTGCTTGCACCTAGTGCAAGTGCAGGATAAAGTCCTGCTATTTGATATATATTAGAGAATGTTATTGCTGGCATTACATAGCGGCCGATCAACGGCATCGAACTAGCCATGTAGACAGTCAGGGATAACAATATGCGTCGGACATGCCGGTAAGCGTATGTAGACACATGAGGCATGCGTAGACGTTTCTTTAGGTTGAAGTTAGGGGAAGGTACGATCAAATCTGGTGCTTTCCAGCCATTTGAAAGCTGTGGATAGTACAGTTTCTGAAGGTCAGGGTGATTTGCTTTATTTTGTGCATCTATAGCATGCAAAGAGGACATAAATATTTCATCGAGAAGTTCTGGAGCCAAGAGCCTTATGAGGATGATGATGAGGCCCGGGAGATCGAGAATTGCGTTTTCAATGAAAACTAACAAGTCGAAGATCGAGCTTCTCCTTTGTGAGCCGACGAATACCCATGTTCCTATTGTTAGAAATAACCTGAATATATATATAGGTATAAGTACAAGACCATGTAAAAATAGACATATTGCAGCAATGCAGAGGGCAGCTTTGTAGAATTTTGAGTCAAGAAGGTCAGGGTTTAGTAGTGCCCTGTAGGCGCCAACGAAGGTAAGTTGAGCCCCTCTGATGACAGCCCATATGTTCATTCCGCTTCTAGGCCGTGAAAGGAACACTGGAGAAGGCATTCTGTTCAATAGAAAAAGAGCCAGGTGTAAGTTTGGCTTATCAAGTTTGAGTTACAGTGTCTATGGTAGGGGAGTCTGGGAAAGGTTTAGATTTCGACGACTATGAGAAAGCGTATAATATTGCTAAAGAGTAAACCAAATGGCGAATTAGACCCTTATGCATTACTCGAACCTCATTATATTAGTGTTTTGAAAACATATAATCTGAATGCGGACCGATTACATGAAGTACTAGACTACAATTCATTCATTTTCACTTCAGCCAGAGCCGTAGAAGCACTGAAAGGATCAAATGTTATTAATCACCTTATTTCAAAACCCGTATACGTTGTAGGCCAGCATACTGCTAGTGCGTTACGCAAAATTGGCCATAATGATATTCGCGGTGAGGAGTCGGGCCGAGGTGAGGCGTTGGCATCTATAATAACAGATCACTATAAGGAGGGGAAAGTGCATGGACCAATGATGTTCCTTAGTGCAGAGACCACTGCATACGATTTAGCTGGGCGATTGTGCAGTGAAGGAATAGAAACAATGAAACTCATAGTATATAAGACTGAGCCGGATCCACAATCGGCAAGTATGCTCTCTGAACATCTAAATCTGTACCCGGACGAAAAAATGATTTTGATAGTATTCTCACCTTCTGGAGTTTCTAATTGTATTCCTGTAATAAAAGCTCATAGCGACAGACTGCATATTGCATGCATTGGTCCATCAACCGAGAAGGCATTACTAGCACACGGTCTTTCCGTCGAAGCGACCGCAGAGTCTCCAGATCCTGAAGGAATGACCGCAGCGCTGCGACAGAAAAGTCTTCTTACGGAAATAGATTAATTTAGATGAGTAAATATTAATAATATACTATGTGTTCATGAATGCGTATGCAAAAATACGCTTTTGCATACGTTATTGTGTAATATATAAATTTGTTACAGTCGGGTAGGAAAACCTCAGCAACAAAGCATTGTCCGGAATTCATTGTTATCTTTTTCGTCAAAACTAAACTGTTAATTATTCTTCATCAGAGACTTTATCCTGTACTGCTGTTCGACGCGTAGGATCTACTTCGCCATGTACTGTTTCGCAGATCTCTTCAAGTGTTCGGCGCTTCGTTTCGACAATACAAAGAGAAGTAAATACACCAAGCAACATAAAGAGAGCGAAAATTTCCATAACATGATCGAGCCAACATGAATTGTTACTAGCAGGACATCCATGACCTTTGAGAGGGCCAATAAGGACTTGAGCGATAATGGCACCGATCTTACCGGAAGCAGCAGAAATTCCATGGGCAGTAGATCTGTAGCGAGTAGGATAAGTTTCACCAGGAACAATGAATGTAGTGGAGTTTGGTCCCCAATTGAAGAAAAGTTGACAAAGTACGTAGAGTGCAAGAAGACCTCCGTCGTTCAACTTGTGATACGCAAAACCGATAATGCAGAATAGAATAGTGAGAATCAAGAAACCAATAGTTTGTAGAGGCTTACGGCCAACTGTATCAATAGTAGCCACAGAAAGCCAGTAGCCAGGAATAGCGCCAGCACATACCAAGATAATGTTACCCACACAAACATTATGCAAGTTTGTGTAGACATTAGGTTGACCAGCATATCCAATAGCAGCAAGAATAGTAGAGTTGTTCAAACCGAGACCATAGAAGGCGACATCCAAGAGGAACCAGGAACCAGCAGTACCAATAAGAAGTCTGCCGTGCTTCCATTGTTTAAAGTGGCTATAGAAGTCTCTCAAAGAGGCCTTAGGAGCAACCACTTCAAGTTCATCACCGGTAGAAGACTTGATACGGACGATAGCGTCCTCACCAGTGCCAACAGAAGCTTCAATTTGAGCGGCAATTTCCTGAGCAGTAGCATCACCGTATTTGTTAGCAAGGTATTTCTTAATATCAGCATCAGCCTTTTCGACATCGTGAGAAACATCGAATGTATATCGAGGAGTTTCAGGCATAGTAAGACGATAGTAGAGACCGACACAAGCAGGGACAGCACCCATACCGATAACGATACGCCACATCTGATCTGTGGCTTTAGCACATTCACCGACACATTCAGCAGCGGAATCATATTTCTCAAGAACACTTTTCCAGCCGGCAGTACAAACGACACCAATTATAGCAGCGGCTAATTGGCCCCAACCCTGGTTGGCAAACACAGCACCCATCATCGCACCTCTGAACTTAGTAGTAGCAAACTCGGAGGTAATAATAGAAGAGAGCGGATAGTCACCACCGATACCAATACCCATAATCACACGCCAGAAAATAATGACACCGACGAATGAGAGGCCATCGGCCTTGCCCGCGATAGCTTGGCCAAGGGTGCCGGCAATGATGATCATTAATTCGATACCGTAAACACGTTTACGACCGAGAACATCAGCGATCCATCCAAAGAATAATTGTCCAATAACAGTTCCACCTGAGGTAGAAACCTTGATAGCGGTATCAGTGCTGCTGGGCAAGGAGGAAGATTGATAGAAGGAGTAGGCCATCATGACCACAGCGATATTGATAGCGAAGATATCGTAAGCATCCGTAAAGAAACCAACACCTGCAACAGCTATAGCGCGAACATGGTACCATCCGAATTTAGCATTGTCGATCTTCTCAAGAGCTAAACGGCGACGCTCAATGGGATCAGATATGTGAGCGAAATCGTTGACAGTGTTATGAAACGCAGCGTTACCGCCGGTAGTGCGATTTATACCACCCATGCGTTTTATACAGAGTGATCTAGAGAAATATTAAACCGTTAAAAGTTCTCAGTAGGTAAGAAGAAATTGAAACGGGCGAAAATACTCTATCTTATATAAGAGGAGAATATTTAATGAGTTTACGAAAGTAATACCTAAGGACTACGGTGCCTTCATTTTTTTGGGTCTTTTTTTAAAATAAAGTTTTCGTATAAGGTTATTTAGGAGCGACCAGTTATAAATTTGGCCAATGCAACGTGCTTATACAACACCTCCAAACTCTAAAAATTGTTCGATTTGCTTACTGATACCGCCAAGAAGGAGATGAAAGGGATAGGAAAGTATGTACGAGAAATACCTAAAAACTTACTGATATCAGTATCAAAAATCTTTAAAAATATACCAATTTTCGGCACATGTTGACGCCTGTATTGCGAAAAAAAAAAGTGATAAAGATCTCGGCTTGTCGCATTATCGCGGATAAGAAATATAGTTATTAATTACGGCAAAGGGTATATGGCATTAGTACAGCCGACTTGATGCACGTTGTGCGATTCTGGCCTTCCTATTGGCTTAAAAACTTGTCTCACAAAAAAGTGTTTCCCAAGTTCGCGTAAGTGGATTAAGGTTTAATTTATACCTGTAAGATTTCTACAGTAGAGTTGCAAATGACATTGATTAGCATTAGATGTATTCGTTATTAGCCGTACCAACTTCAGAGAAGATGTCAGTGTATTAAAGCAGCTAGAATGTCTTGGCAGTGTATAGACTATAATTCTGTTTCAGCTATAGATATGAACGCAGTGAAGAGCAGAAGGCTGTATGTTACGGTTCGAGAGTGAATCATCGGCTGCTTCATCCTATACTCACCTCAAGTCATTCCCGAAGATTGCGATAACTCGCAGTGTGATGAATACGCATGCGTTTTGCAAAAAATAACTGGAGTATTAAACTTTGAAATAGGCTTATTCCGCGTTCGAGAACTCTAGGCATGCCTTGGCATGATGTCGCTATTGGCTATATTAACGCCTGATTTTGACTGACACCTAGTGTTGTAGACTGCAACCCACTCTTCAGCACTTGCACAGCACACGTGTGAAGTCGGGCAGTATTCACTAGGTAACTGTTAATGAATGGATATCTTTTAAAATGCTAAATGAGGGGAGGTACGGATGTATGGAAGTCAGCTTGCAATCTTCTAACATAGTTTCCGTTATCCGGCGCTCGGAATATCGCATGCTTCAGCGTAAATCAATTCCTTCAATTGCAGTTTAGTCAGGCTGTCTTTATGTGAATCGAAGTCAAAGAAGCCTGGCGGAATCGGAGGGGCGTTAGGTTCGTCATTGGGGTCATGATAGAGCTCTAGATATGGGTGTTGCAGAGCTTGTTCCACAGTAATGCGTTTACTTGGGTTAAAAGTGAGTAGTTTCTCGAGCAAATCAATAGCAAGAGGGTTATGGCCTTGGAATAGAATGTTGAACGGAACGCGTTTCTTAAATGGTAGACCTCGAATGTACTCTCTCGCGCGCCTAGACTTCACACTATAGTAATCTTCCATGGTCGGTGTACCAAGGACGTCAAATATAAGTGCAAGTTGATCGTTATAGTCTCTGCCTGGGAAGAGAGCTTTGCCTGTCAACATTTCCGCAAGGATACAGCCAACAGACCATATATCAATAGCCTTTGTGTACTCTTTAAAGGTCAGCATGATCTCAGGTGCTCGGTACCATCGAGTGGCAACGTATTCAGTCATATACCCATGCTGCTGACCTTGAACACCGTTCACTGAAACGTTTTGCACCAACCTTGCAAGACCAAAGTCACATACTTTCAGATCGCAGTTGGCGTTCAGAAGCAAATTTGACGGTTTCAAATCGCGGTGAAGAACGCCTGCTGAATGCAAAGCTTTTAATGCTCTTAGCGTTTGATAGACGAAATATTGACAATGGTCATCTGTAAGGGTTTGAGATCTAATCACTCTATGCAGATCTGTTTCCATCAACTCCTGCATAATATAAACTTCGTTAAACTCTTCGTAACTGGCAGGTTTTTGGATATCAAGTATCGATATTATATTTTCGTGATTGAAATGCTTAAGAAGCTTGATCTCTCGTAATGTTCGTAAACAAAACATAGCATGATCAAAAGGCATGATCTTTTTTATTGCCACATTCTGTCCTGAAGGCTTGTGCAGAGCGCTGCATACTACACCGTATGCTCCTTCGCCGATTACGTCTAGTATTTGATAGCTAGCGCTAACATTAAATGTCACTTTACGCATCTCCATTTTGGTGTTCTCTTGCAAAAACAGCGTAACTAAACTAAACTATAGCTGCTTCTTGCGTTAAGGAAGAAGGAACAGATGCAACACTACCGTAGACTCTCTATTCTTCGTTCTTTATATAAAAGAATGAAGGGATAGAAAATGCCCGTTTGAAACGAAATTAAAGTTTACAAGATATTTAAGGTTTTGAATCAAGAACATCAAAAGAGCCGGCCATCGTTTGTTTTGCTATATGTTTTTTATACTAATAATACTCGTAATTGTAGCCTTAATCGACTATCAGCACAGTTTCTAACACAGAAAGCATTATAATCTGTAT
This sequence comes from Tortispora ganteri, assembly GCA_030573865.1. Classification (NCBI taxonomy): domain Eukaryota; kingdom Fungi; phylum Ascomycota; class Trigonopsidomycetes; order Trigonopsidales; family Trigonopsidaceae; genus Tortispora; species Tortispora ganteri. The sequence goes on from JAJMEA010000003.1 coordinate 398,752, forward strand.
ATTAGCATCAATACGAGATCAGATCTGAAAGTATTCATTAGCTATTACCGGAAACTTTAATTTCGTCAAAGAGAAAGAGAGTAAGCGTAAAAGGAAAACGCATATGAGCGAATGTCTTTTCCTTCCTTATTACTCCGGTTTCAAGTAACTGAATTCGACCAAAAACCAAAAATAAAAAAAAGATACCGCTAAAATCGCGCCCAACCTAACATTCTTGAACAACACTGTCGAGTTCAAGCAGAAATGTTGGAACGGATGCCATTCAAAAATTGAACATAGGACTTAGAGTAATTATCCATTTGATCTTCCACCAGCATACTAGCAAACCACTGTCGCAACGACGGTTCACTAGTCTCAGGAATAATGTATAAATTAGGGTATGTAATAGATCCAGGTCTGTCGCGCAGCTTGTCCATGATAGCATGAATGCGAGGGTTTAGTCCATTCTCAATCCTCTGGAGCGTGGCTTTACCTGCAGGTACCTCTTCTATAGTGGAGACGCCAAAAGTATGCTCTAATAGCATGGAAATCGCACCCCGGCAAACGTAAAGCAAAAAGGTTTCTCCGTTATAAAGCAAATACAATCCATGTGCAACCAGGGACTGTCCAGACAAATTTAAACGTGGAGGCAATACGATATGCCCCGTTTCTCCATCAGGAAGGCCAGCATCATCAGGCATGTCATGTAATCCATATAGCTCTGGATATATGTACTGCATCAGGTAAGGCGGGGGAAGCGTAGTGAGTAATGCAATAGCATGCGATCGAATATCACTGCGTATTTTAGTCCCTTTCCGGAGTGCAGGATGTTTCTGCAACGCGAGAATTAAAGCAGGTAGAATTCTTAGATTGGCAGAAATATGCAGGGGGTTTCCCATACCCACGTTGGAAGCAGACACTTCTTTTTTATAAACTTGCAACATCTCTGTAAGGCTCTTCAGCAGATATTGACGACCGTCATCGATATTGCCATACAGAGCCTTTTCACATGCTTTATGTGAAAAGTAGGCGGCACATGCGACTGGATCAGCACTAGCAAAAAGATCACTGGCTTTACTGCTAATTGGCAGGCACACAGTAATAGTACGAATTCGTCGTTCGCCAAAGCAGGACGTGCCTAAGATTGCAACCTGGAATGCCATAGATTTGCGCCCAATAGTGTCGTCAATCTTGACTTCCACCATGTATGATTGGTCTCGGGGAAGCGCGGGTAATGCCATAAGATCACTGCTGCGATTGAAAAAATTTCCGTAAAAGACATTGGCTTGTACACCAGATGTCGCACGAACACGCATGACAGTTTCGAAGCCGATTTCGGTACCAAGGTACTTGCTCAGTTCGTATCCAAGTTTCATAGAGTCCTCATGTCTAGTGCTCTTCCAGGAAGGATAGAAATAAGTTTGTCCGGCAGTAAATCTTGGCAAATCGGATAAGGAAGCGACGTCTTGATAGTCACCAGAGAATAAGAACATGTCAACAGAAACCTGATCCTTTGCACATTCCATAGCCATAGTGCGGTAAAACTTGTTATTTGATTGAAGCAGAGTACCTTCTCTAGGAGTATTAAGTAAACTTTGTTCATCTCTTTTTGGAAGTGCACCTACACCACTATCAGGACGGCTAGCCATGAAGCAAGTGATTTTTCCTCCAACTGAATGGATGAGATTATGTGCAGCTTTTATTCCTAAACCCATTGTGTTTTTCATCTCTTTAGGGTTTTGGAACATATTTCCTAAATTCGATAATAGGTTATCAATGGATTGACGGTGATCTTTCAGAGTCACAAGCAAGCCATCGGCGGATGGTACAAACACATCATCCGTATCGCCAACTACAAACATTTCCAGTTGGTCGGAGGAAAGTTCTTCGGTGTCCCCTTGATCAGAATCGGCAATAGAAGAATCTGAAGGTAGCTTGAAATAATGAAGGTTGCTGTCAACACACAGAAAGGCCACTCGAGTTCTACCGTCACGGTTAGGGATGCGGTCCAAGTTCTCACGAATAATATGGGCTACAGCAGCAACCATACCAGATTCGACAGCAGGAAACGAGACATCAATAACAAAAGCATAAACAACAGGCATGGGAGGACGCGCCATGTATTCTGGAGAAGCTAAGAAATCCACCACACCGTAATTCAGTTCGGCACGATCGTATCTATTAGCAGATACATTTTTGATAGTATCAAAATCTAAGCCTTGAGGTACATCGTTAGCTAAATGACACATTGCACATCGATAGCGGGAGCCATTATCAATGAATGTAACAAAAGGGTTTATGTACGTGCGGCATCGGCGGCATCGAGCTACGACGCCGTCGGAAACCAACGGAATTCGTTCGTCTTCATCATGGAGATGAGTGAAGGGGCGAATGATAAGAGCAAACGGAAGCTTGGAGCGTTTCAGCAGCGAAGGGTTGCTCGGCGCGACATTCATAGTAGAGCGAATATAGTCTGGCGACGCGTTTGCAAACTCTGCAGATTCTATGACCTTAGTATCAGGAGGAAGGATTATAGGAGGAGGAGGGTTAGTGATATCATTAGGGTCCACTTTTGATGTTTTGTCAAGCAGGTCGACGTTTTGGAGATGATTGTAGGCAGTCGCAGGTTGACTGTTATACCCGTGGTATGCTGAGTTCTGATAGCCTTGGCTGGGGTCCACGGCAGGCTGTCCGGGCAATTGAGGCATCTGCGGAGTCAGAGGGATTTTTGGGACAGGCGGACCCGGCTGGACCTGTGGTGGGAGACTGTTATCAACTGAAGGATACATATTAGGCTGTTGTGGATAAGCCTGAGCTTGGGGAGGAACAGGGATTCCAACCGAGGGAATACGAGTATCATGTTGCGGATACTGTTGCGGATACTGTTGCGGGTAGCCTTGGTACTGTTGCTGATTGTTTATGTTCATTTGAGCAAACTGGTTGTTCATTGTATCCATGGGCGCAGACGGGATGGAAGCATTGAAGGGTTGTTGGTTGTATGTTTGATCAGGTTGCAGTGCAGACGGAGCCTGATTAGTGGAGAAATCGTGAGCAATATATTGACGACGAGGTTTCCTGTACGAAGCAGTCTGCTGCTGCGTTTGCGTCGGCATTTGCTGATCGGGGGGAGGGTACTGCGACATAATGTTTCTGAGAGAATAGACTCGAAGAAAACGAAGAAAAAACGCGAGGTTACACGGAGACTTTCAGGAGACAGAACGGAGAGAGTTCAATTGAAAATTGCGTGTATATATACACAAGTAAATAAAGCACAATGAGCTATACAGAACTAGCAAAAGGAAATACTTCTTATGCTATTTATGTCTTTTGTTAATTATTTAACCCCCTTGGTGTGTGAGTGTTGTGTGTATTTGTTGCAAAGTGGTGAGCTGGCTGCAAAGCAAGGTGGTTACGAACCCCAACCCTTAAAGATGTTCTTTAACTATGGTCGGTTGCTATGCAGTTTGGTTTGGTTCTTCGAATAGGAGAATCTGCGACTACCAATTATTCATTGTATATTATCAAAGAGTTTACTTTATTTTTATTATACATACCGAGACTAGTTTTTGGAAATCAATTGCAAGGCGTTACAGAGAAAGAGGCAATGTGGTGGGGACTGCTGTTGATGTTTGTCCATGAAAATCCGTTGAACTGGGCTATTTAAGTGAATAGTCTTAGCACAAGCCAAACTTCAAGACTGATTAGATTCTAAAAGACTAAAAAGAAACAGATATGGAATTTATTGTTTGATTTTTTACTTGTTTAAGCAATATCGAGCCTACATTAGTCTATAAGATACCGTGTCATAGTAGTTAACTCAATGTTCGCGATGCTTTATTGGGCAGCTCTCAAAATAGAGTTGCAGTTATATTCGAAAACTAGTATATATTGTGCTCACTGGCGGGGATTATGTAATAAGATTGTACATAGCTATTTATAATTAACAATGACTGATCTATTATTCACTGACGCTGAACAAGAAGATCATGTTATAAAACAGGACAGTTCTAACTCTACTGCTGGCAATTCTGGTACTATATCAACTAAAGATAAACCGAAGAATATAATTCTTGGTAAAGATGGCAAACCATGTCGTGCCTGTAATACGCTACAGGATTTCCTGGGGACTCAGCCTGAGAGAAAGAACAATATTTCTCCGAAAAATGAGAAGGTCCAATCCCAGTGTCCACCTGATGTGGAAGAGCTAGGAAGGTCGACATGGACATTTCTGCACTCGATGGCGGCCTATTACCCGGATAGACCTACTGCTGTGGAGCAGATCGAAACTGCACAGTTTATCAGAACTTTTGCTAAACTGTATCCTTGTTGGTCATGCGCAGAAGATTTTAGAAAATACATAGCGAAACCGGAAAACACTCCTAGAGTTTCTTCACGGGAGGCGCTTTCGCGATGGGTTTGTAGCGCACACAACGAGGTCAACAGAAAGCTCGGCAAGAAGGAGTTTAACTGCGACCTTTGGAAGAAGCGATGGCTTGAGAATGATGACTGCTAGACAACACATATACCTATTGAATGGTGATACAACTGCCCGTCTTCGTCCCTCTTCTCCGCGTCTAAATCCGCCCCTACTGTATATACTGCATCTCGCGACCACACACCGGCCCGTGCTACCCTAGTAATAATGAGCGCACCTCCTCTATATATTACACGCGTCACGCATCTGATTATTACTCAAATTTCCCATTTAGCCAAATACCTTTGGTCCAAGTTGATTGGTTTCAATTCTTATATGTCACGTGACTTTGGAGCTCGGGCACTCGGCCCTCGACTTGCACGAACCGAAATTGGACATCACCTATTTTTTTTCTATTACTACTGCCTTAGCTGATTGGCTAGGCACCCCCAAAACACTAGAGTCTCAATAAATATAGGATCTGAGCACACTTATAATAGTGTAGTTTACTTTATTTATTTATTTTTTGACATAACTAGCGGCATGTGGTCTACCTTACGGCGCACAGCACTATGTTCATTTCATTCATTTCACTCATCCAGTGCACGCCGTGGCCAGTCATGGACGCAGACAATTAACCAGGCCCAAAAACTGACATCTCCAGCTGCGACACACGAATCATCTTCCACATCGCCATTTGTCGCAATGGATCCGCTAGGTATCGTTGCAGATGAAATGGGAAATTTAATGAGTAACATCCGCACTCTTTTAGGCAGTTCGCATCCTTCGCTGCAGACCATCGCTAAATATTACGTCGAAGACGAAGGCAAACATATTAGACCTCTTATCGTGCTGCTTATGTCTAAGGCTCTCACTGATGCACCCAAACGCAACCACAATGATCAACCTTCAGGAGCCTGGCTGCATGTGGACTTCAATCTGTCCCCCCTTGGGGTACTCAAAGACTGGAATCCTCTCACTATGATGAGATCCGCTGATAAAGCAGACCCTGTACCAAGCGATGGTGTTTTGCCGTCTCAGAGACGACTCGCTGAAATTACAGAAATGATTCATGCTGCCTCACTACTGCATGACGATGTTATAGATCATGCCGATTCTCGACGGGGGAAACCATCAGGCAATTCCGCTTTTGGTAACAAACTGGCCATTTTGGCCGGTGATTTCATGCTCGGTAGAGCTTCGGTATCTCTGGCGCGCCTTCGAAACGCAGAAGTGATCGAGTTAATGGCATCTGTCATCGCCAATCTAGTGGAAGGTGAAATAATGCAACTCCGCAACACATCTAGTACATACGAGCCAGTCTCTAATGACGACTCTGCACTGAGCATAAACTCGAAGACCGGTAGTACCCCGGAAATCCAGGCAGCCTTTGAGTATTACATGCATAAAACTTATTTGAAAACCGCATCACTTATATCTAAGTCTTGCAGATCCGCTGCCGTTCTTGCAGACGTCAGTCAGAATCTCATAGATGACGCCTATACTTATGGACAGAGTATCGGGCTGGCTTTTCAACTTGTCGACGACATGCTCGATTTTGTCGGCTCGGAAAAGGATCTCGGAAAACCCGCAGACGGTGCAGATCTTAAACTTGGTCTCGCAACAGCGCCCGTCCTTTTTGCATGGGAAGCAAACCCTGAGCTTGGATCTTTAATACAAAGAAAGTTCTCTCAACCTGGTGACGTTGCACTTGCCAGGAGACTGGTTATTGAATCTGGAAGTATTGATAAAACTCGAGATCTAGCACAACAATATTCAGATCGTGCAAGGGCAGCTCTTGATTCTTTTCCAGAATCTGCTGCTAAAGACACTCTTGCTTCTCTCACCACAACGGTACTAAATCGCAAACGATAGGCACTTTATTACTTTCGTTTAATTGTGTAAATATACGAATCACATCCTTTTTTACTCGTTTATTATCGTAAAATTTTCATAAAGGATTCTAAAAAGATTACTCATCATCTCTAGTTGCGCAAATGTCTTGCCACAGTGATAGCAGTCCGAATCGGATCAAATCCGCGTTCTTAGAGTTCGCAATAGTCTGCATTTTTTGGTTGAACTTATCCAACGTTCCTTTCTTTTCAAGAATAATCCTGGTATTCAAATACTTGCCAAATCTTTCAGTCACTTTTTGTTTTAGAGACTCAGCCAATTCATCAGCGCCTTGACAATTGGATGCAAATTCAAGACAACGTTTCATAAAAGCCTTAGTCTGCCTCACAGTGCCGTTAACCAACACTACTGCAAAAGCAGAGTTCAAGGCTCTGTCGGATATTTTTTCAATTTTTTTAAATTCATTAGGTCTTTCTATCAGCAATTGCCTAAACACTTCCAACATACGGAACATCAAATCTGGAGAATAATTCACATCGATCCAGTTAGAAGAGTCCCAAGTGTCGACAAAATCTCGAAGATTAGCATGTGCGGATTCTATTAATGAAGATGTCACAGACACTGAATCACTTGCTCTTTTTAATCTTTGTACCATTTCTGTCTCAGAAGATACTATATCAATTGGCGCAGTATCCTTTAGTTCATCTATAGTATGCGAACCCAATTGCTCATAGCGGATGTTTTGCGACAAAGGTGAGTGCTGGTTTTGTGTTCTAAAAGGTTGCGAGTCAGCAAGTTGAATCTCTGATGTGGCAGGCTCTTTCAATTCCTTATTAGTTCTAATACTTGACAAACGTGATGCATCTTTTTCGTGAACAAAGCCGGCTGGTCCATCATGAGGTACCAATTGTGTTTCAGAAGGAGATTCAGTATTAATTTCAGGATTAGTTATCCGCGGTTTTTCGCTATCACAAGCTGATTCAAATATTAATTGCTCAGATTCATTGCTAAGAGGCTTAGACTGACCAGGCTCAATGTCCATGACACATTTAGGCGAAGCATTAGCGAATGGAGACTTCAGAAGTTTTGCGGGTTCAGGAGACTCGGGAATTCGGAATGGTAAGATATGGCTTTGTATGTTTAAAGATCCACTGGAAAGTTGGATGCGGCTGACATTATTAATAGGGTAAGGTGACGTCTGCAGTTTTTCTTCGCCAGGATTTGAGCGCTGTTTCTTTATAGGGTGAGCTGAAGAAGACTGAGAAAATGTGTATAAGCTTCCTGTACTTTTTGCAGATTTAGCAGAAGCGAAAAGTAGGTCAGTCTGCTCCGTAGCATCGCAGAGTTCTGCATTTAAAATCAAGTCAGTTTTATTATCGATCAGTGCAAGTGAGGTTCCGGAAGCGTTCAAACTGGCGAACCCAACAGCGGAAGATATATCTGGATACTTGAAAACATAATATTTCTTCTTAACGGCACCGATCTTTGGCAGAAAATATTCCAGTATTCCATAAAACTCTGATTTATAAGCAAACGTCCATTGACCAGATTCCTTGCGAAAAACTACTACCAGGAATGAGTCAGTATCCGAGTCGAAGCAGATATACCAAGGGTGTGAATCGTCAAGTGTGCTCTGTGGAAGGTTTGAAGATAAGTCCACTTGTTGGACAAGAGGGCTTTTTGAAGGGGTTAGTGTTTCATCAAGCAATTTCTTAGATAAGTGAGAGTTTCTTGTGGGCGACAAACTAAGCGTGATAGCGTCTTTTTGTGTTGACGATGAGCTGTCGTTGAACAATGCTTTATTTTCATGTGAGGGTGTAGGAGTTGAACTAAGGATCTGTTTGGCAGGTTCATCAGACTGACTTACAATATTATTTAAAGGCAAGTCAATGGTATTTGTAGTATCTGCAATGTTGTTGCTGAGTTCAGGGTGTTGTTCGAGAGTAGCAATGTCAGAGGTGTGCGTAGAACAAGGAGTTCTAGTCAATCTGACATTGTTGATGGCGGTTAATGGCTGCGCCGAAGGTGTTGGCACATCTTGTTGTGAGGTGTTATGGAGTATTTTGTTTGTCTCTGGACTAGATATTTTCCTCTTTTGAGATTTTTTAAGGACTGGTTCAGGTTTCAAATGTTGATCGGCTGGACGCGCACTATAGAAGTCCCAGAGTTGTGATCGGTACTGAGTGTCAGCGACGAATGAAGGTAAGTATTGATGTGCTAGCTCTTTATCAAGTTGTAATTCCAATAAGCGTAACGCCTGGTTATAATGATTTAGTATTTTTCCTGACAATACTGTATCTGCTTGAAGCACGTCCAGCAAGTTTGAAGCCATTAAGTAGCTGTTCTTCGTGATACTTGGTGTGAACTGTAACTAGGAGAAAGAGAGTAATTAAGCTTATTTCACCATCGGTGAAAAAAACGCGTAAACTGATCTTACAAGTGCGTGTTTGCGCTAGTATAAATGGATAAAGAATTATTTGTGGGAACCATAGCATGGTTTGCACCATCTATACCTATTGATACAAAGCAGTCAATATCTGATACAATAATTGACCATGGTGGCAAATGTAGCGACACCTTTGACCCGGCTCGCGTAACACACGTCGTAGCACAGGACCCTAATTTCACCGAATACAAGATAGCTCTTAAAAATCTGCTTTCAGTGATCACACCAGAATGGTTTGAATCTTGTCTTGCTCGTGGTAGACTTCTGCCTACTCGTCCTTTCTCGCCGGACCCCTCACACCTATTCGCCAACGTATGCGTTTGCGTAGCTGATCTGCCTCCCGGAGACGCTGAAATCATATACGGCGCTGTCCTTGGACTTGGCGGTCAATGGACGCATTCACTCACCAGATTTGTTACACATGTCATTGCAAATGATCCAAACCACCCAAAGTGTATTCTGGCTCGTAATAAACCGTCTATACGCATAGTTACCCCACTATGGGTAGAAGATTGTCTGCGTATTGGCCGTCGTGTACCTGATGATCCTTACTTACACGATCAGTCACAGAAAACTGAGTCTGAAGCTGCTAAGATACCCTCTTCTTTGCCGCATATTGATGCAGACCCAGAAGTAACTATCCCAGAGTTTTCAAATCCTCCTGCTACACTCTTCACAGGCCACACTTTCTACATTGACCCTGACCTTTCTCTCTCAGCCCCCTATGCAGAGTCATTTACACAACTAGTTCAGAAATGCGGCGGTAAAGTCTCTAATTCTCTGTCAGCTGCCACTATAGCTGTTTGTCTCGACCGTTCTACCTCTACTTATACAACTTCCTTCCTTAAAGGTATCATCGTGGGTAACATACAATGGGTATTCGACATGGTGTTTAAAGGTCAGTTTTTGGATCCTTTGAAGCAATTGTTGCACTACCCAATACCGAGCAAAACCCAGTTTATACCTAAAATGCAAGACTTAGCTATCTGCGTAAGCTTGTATTCCGGCGATGCACGCGCTTACATTGAGCAGCTGATCAGACTCGTTGGCGCTAAGTACACTAAGACGCTAACACCGACAAATACCCACCTCATAGTACCTAAAGCAGAAGGTAAAAAGTACGCTGCAGCGCGATACTGGTCTCTGCACATAGTAAATCACTTGTGGATAGAAGAGTCATATGCCAAATGGCAAATGCAAAGTGTCTCAGACCCTAAATACACGCAATTCCTTGCTGATGGTACCTTAAAGCAAGTTGTCGGCCAAACTCCGCTTAAAGTTGTTGATTTGGCGGAGTTAATTTCTAAATCAGAAGAATCACTAATAGTTGAGGTTGACTCAGATCAAGAAGAGGAATCGGCAAAAGAGAACCTGCAAGCAACAGTTATTTCTAACGAAACAGAAGTACAATCACCAAATAAACTGTTCGAGAAGCCTCAAGAGTTATCAATAGTCCCTTCGACACCAAGGAATCCGCTTGAAGTAGTCAGAGACACTGTCGAGCAAAGATCTCGCTCAAGCAGAAAATCTGCACAAGCTGCGACAGAGAAACTTCATACTGCGATTGAAGATCTCAACGAATTTCAAAGGCACCACAGCAAACTTCCCAAGCTCCCAGGCGAAGATACACGCAAAAGAAAAGAACGAGCAGGAACGCCATCCTCAAAGCGATCCAAAAACTCACCTGGTGCTGATAATAAGGCAATAAAGATTCTTCCTACCGGTTTCGCACTTGATCACCTGAAAGAAGATGACATAGAGAAGCTTAGCAAGCTTGGAGTTACTTTAGTGGATGATCCGAGCGAGACAACACATGTCGCCCTGGAAAAGATCAAACGTACAGAAAAATTTTTAGTGGCTTTGGCATATGGACCAAAAATTGTGGACCGCTCTTATTTAGAAGCGCTGCTGACCCAAGACACCACATTAGATCCAGATGACTTTTTATTGAAAGATAAAGAAGGGGAACGCCAGTTGCTTGCGGGAAAAACATTGGTAGATGTTGTTAAGAGCGCCAAGGAATGCTATGCGAAAGGCGGCCTATTTCACGGAATGGGGTTCAACATAACGCCGAATACGAAAGCACAAGGAGATGTACTAAAAAGGATCATTGAGGCGCACGGTGGGAAATGCAAATTTATTAAATCAGCAAGAAGCAAAGAGTATTTAGTGGATCAGGACCAATTGGTACTTATCGCCGGCTCATCAGATGGACAATTTGTGGAGGGAGCTAATGCATATGGTAAAAAGCATGGATATTCTGTCAAGGCGTATACTTCAGAATGGGTATTATCATCGATTGTCAGAATGGATGTTACATTTGATAGTGAATTTCGAGCTGATTAAAAGAACTTTACACCGGCCTCGATATTGTCTACTTTCATGATTTGCGCTTTCCCGCGTTTTGAAAGAACTTGAATAGCTTTTCTTAAAACGAATTGATCTATATCATTGAAATCTGGAGCGTTCTTGAGTTCCTTGAATGTAAGTACTCTTGATATTTGACCAGTGGATTCAATCCATTTATAGAGTGATTCAGCCCATTCTTCAGGGGATTTCCAATAAACAACAAAATCCTTTGAGTCAAATTCACCTGAACCATTATCTGTCATGTATTTTAATATTTCATCTATAACTTGCGGACTTAGTCGTCTATCGATCGTTTGGTTATGAAATAGGTCTATGTCAGAGGCAGAATTCAGTCTATATGCTCTGTGAAACTTCGACCAATCAATGATAAAGTCTTTCCATAATTGTAATTGTGATTGCCAAGTTTGTGGATTAGGCTGTTTCGTAAAAAATGGTGGATATGAATATGCTTTAGGATATTGATATGACATAGTAGTTCTATCGAAAGTTTAGTTAGATTTACAGTTTGGAAAGTTTATATTATTATATGCTATATTCGTTAAGTAATTATTAGCTAGTCATCATTTGCTGGCATCTGCAAGTGACAGATATGCATTCCAGAATATTCCTACTGTCGAGGAAAATGGTATTTGAAACTTCAAAGGCACTAGGCAAAAGTTGATCAGCTGCGCCAACGGCCATACCATATACAGTACTTTCATAGTGGGAACAAACATCAGGTTCATCTTTCTGCAAACGGCATCGTATCCTCCACCTGTGGATATAGTAGAGTATGCGAAAAAGGCCGCTAGTGACACCGGAGAGTAAAGTAGTTGATCAGCCGCTACTCTTTTCAGAGCAGGCACAAATACCCGCTCCGTCATGGGGAACATCCATTCAAGAAAATTAAACCAATTGTACTGAAAAGGAGAAAGAATAAAACCCCACACTGTAAATCTGACAAGCCTTTGAAACGAAAATACCGGAATTTTCACCATAGACATCGGTAATACTCTAGGTTCTGCTGTGGCAGTTTCCGGTAAATGTAAATCTCTAAGTGTGAATTCACCATCGCCATTTTTTTCAAAAAGCATTGAAAATACTGTTCGACCACGACTAGTAGATAACCTCACACTTGTTAGAGTCTGTGCGAGTGTATCTGACAATCCATACAGTAGAACATTCGTAGCCATCATCGTTAAAAGCGGTTGCCTCATATAACTGTCGTTAAATTTATACATTAATCGACCCAAGACTAACGCATAAAAAATGATGCAAATTAAATTAATAGCTGGTATTAAACCAATTCTGACACGCTTCCAACTTGAGTCGGCATCATTGTCTGAGATTATTGACCCCGTAGTGTCATCTTGAGAGACAGACTCAGTAACGGGTAGATCCGAGGATTGAGAACTGTCAGACTTGCCTGTTTTGAAACTCCAGGTTAAAACATTATCCTTTATATTTTCTAAATTTGTTAACTTCATCAGTATATTCGCCTTTTCGTACTCCCTTTTATCTGGATTTCTATTTCGGAGCGCCACCTAATATCTAAGGATTCACTTGATCTGATAAAATGTTCAAAAGTTAACAGCCGAAAACTTGATTCTACTCCTAAATAACCCGCACAAACGAAATATAAGTTATTCAAGTGTTAAATTAACTATTGAATACAAAAATATTCAAGTGATTAATACAAGCGGTATAGTAAAAAGCGGGTGGCTAAAGTGCTAATATATTATGCAGGGATGTGTAGGTAGAAACATGATCGAAGGAATTTTGACTCTTTTGGGATGCTGAAAACCAAAAGCGGTAACTGCATGAATATATTACCATGACAACCAAAATCTATTCAGCCATCACCATAGCAGTTCTACCGCAACGCAAAGCAGTTCCTGAAGATAAATCTGTGACTATGATTCCTTCTATGTAACAGGGACCCGGTTTTAAAGCCATGAATCTAATATGAGTTTGATGGCTCATTCCCGCACTCAATATGGGTAACCTTATTGCATTGTCAACGGCAATGACAGAAGGATGAGTAGGTACAATAGCTTCATGGAGGTATTGTAAAGTAGCATGATCGACATGCGGCCTTATATCGGGGGTCTGAGGAAGGAGTTTATCTAAAGTGCGATGTGGAGCAATAGATATATTAAGTCGTTTTGTGGCGTTAGTGCGATTCAATATGAGTACCTTCCATGAAACAGGAACGCCTACTTTCATCTTTAATGGACCCCAACACTTCACGAACAGATCTTTAGACTGCAGATCAGGTGTACCGTCAATTATTGAGGTAATCGGTCTCGCGACTGAGCCACGCTTTAAAGATTGGCGTACTGGAGAGCAACTTGAATTTCTATTCTGCAATGTCGATTTCTGCGGAGGGTTTGCGACGTTCATAGAACGAGGGCGTTGAAATTGGTTTAGTTTCGTTTGATGTGGATTAGTAACAGAACTAAAGTCAACGCTAATTTCCCACCTTGAATGTATTAATGGCTCAGGTAAGTTGCTGAAATCGTCAATATATGATTCGAGAGGAATAGCCGAAACTTGGATTAAAGTGGGTATTGGATCAAGATGTATATCAGTAGATGAAAATTCGAAGAGTAAAGAGAGTACATCCCTGCTTCTCAGGACGATAGGGAATTGCTGCGAAGGAGCAGATAACGATATTCCGGGTTTTTTTGTTGATATGTTTATATTTTTGATTAGTACAAACTTGTGGGGAACGCCTAGAGCTTCGACTGTGACCACGCCGTAGTTGAGCTGCCGCAGAAGTCCATCAGGTGACTTTGTTGGTAGCGATTGCGGCCTAAATTGTAGAAAAGAAGTGGCATATACTGGATGTTCAATTGAGAGAATGGGACATTGCATCCTCATAAGGCGGGGTATGGCGGATGATGAGACAGACGAGACGGCAGAATCATTAATCCCTAGAGAGGTGTCAACAAGACGGGATGCAGGTATATAAGGATGGATTTCAGTAATATTTGACAAAGGTTCGAGAAGATTAGCAGACTGGGCAAGTACAGGTGGTACAAGTAGACCATTGTTTGTAGTGCCAGAAACAGCTGAGCCGGTATCAGACCTGACAGCGGCAGTTCCATTAAATACGAACCATGGCGATCGTAGTTGACCAGAAGAGGGAGGTATGGATATAGGAAAGGTATAGACCAAATGGTAGGTGTTTTCAGTTTCCAAAGATTCTTTCAAATTCGATGAATCAAGCTGTGTAAAAAGAACTGATTCAGCGTCCTGATTTGGGTTAGATTTGTCTATTATTTGACAATCAATAGCGATGCAAACATTGTTCGAAAGTTCGTTTAATATCTGATCGTTTACTGGACATTTCAACACAAGGGTTGCTTGTATATTCTGATCAAAAAATATAGGAGAAGGTAAAGGAGGGTCAAATGACAATGAAGTCATTGTTATTTGTTTTATTTTAAAAAGGGAATAGCTATCAAGTTAGTTAGGTCCCTTGAAAATGCCCTCGACCCGCGAAAGTACTAAAAAGGAGAGGTAGGACGTGCGTAGGGCCGGGTTGGTGGGGGAGGAACAAAAGTCCAAGGGGATTCAAAAGATACTACCTCTTGCTTATACTTTGCACCCCCAAAAAATCAAGGCTATTTCGGATCTGTCCTTTTTTCCTTTTTATTACTGCATTATTTGCATAAAACACTTACATATATTTATTTATAAGCACATTGCTTGATTTTGGGTCTGCTTGATACTTATTTTGCTTTGCTTTTTTTTTTTAGGGTCACATATTGCCTAGGCCTTATTTCTCTACACCATGTTCAGACTGCTAAGACGATCATCCTCAAGCGCCAAATCCGAACTGTCTAAAGTGACAACCGGAAAGTCAGCTAAAAGCATTGATGTAGATCATGAAATACACGGCCTCGAGGAGGCGTTTGAAGCTATGGATGCCTTCTTAGACGATAATATGGTCCATGCAACAGAAGTTCTCGAGAGAGATAACGGTGTGGTATACTACCAGCTGGCTCGAACCGTTATTGTCTTTCTACAAGCTATTCTCGGTTTTCAGCACGAAGACATAAAGAAAGCTTCTGAAGTTGCCTCTTTGGCTGAGAAAACAGCAAACAAGCAGTATTCCTCAGCCCATAAAGGCAAACTTGCCACTTCTGTTCACTTCGATCCAGGCACTGAATACAACTTAGCTTTCTGTGAAGCTCACCTTATGAATGCCGTACTTTTGCTTCTTTCGGAAAGTGTATTGGGCTCAATGAAAGCACTGTACAAGCTTCAACACTCGTTCCGAATCCTTCATGACATGTACCAGTCGAACCCGCGAATTCAGGTGGACTATATACCCACCGAAGATGATGAACCTGGGAACTTGATCGATGAGTACACTATCTCTGGAGTTAGGGTGTGTTTTGGTATTTTGCATATCATTCTTTCCTCAATACCACCTAATGTCAGCAGAGTCCTTCAGTTAATTGGTCTCTACGGCGATCGCCAAACCGGCCTAAACCTTCTATGGAAAGCCTCAGAGAGCCCTAATATTCATGGAACTCTGGCCGTATTTGCGTTGCTACAATACTTTTGTGGTCCTGCTCAAGTTTGTGATATTGATTCCAAGATAATGAAGGATCCATTGGCTCACTGTGAAGAGATTTTGGAGCAAACTAAGAAACGCTTTAATAATGGCGCTTTGTGGGACCTGCAAACAGCCCGTCTGCACTCTGTTCACGGTAGAATTCAAGAAGCTATTGATATTTTGCAACAGCCGCGCACTGTACAACTTACGCAGATAGAATATCTTCTTATATTCGAGCAATCATTAGATTGCTTGTACCTTCATAAATATGAGCTATCAGCCGAATCGTTTCTTTCCCTGATAAAAATCAACTCCTGGTCGCACGCTCTTTATGCATACGCAGCTGCCATTTGTATGATAGAACTCTATCGCGAAGCTTGTGCAATTTTAACTATGTCTGATGATCCCGAAGCGGTTACAGAGGCCAAGTTAAATGCGGCTAAGTACAAAAAGCTGGCATTGAGTCATTTGGAAAAGACTGATAATTTAATTCATCAGAAAAAGAGCTTCATGCAAAGAGGTATACCATTTGAAGGTTATATCTCTAGAAAACTTACTAAATGGAGACAGAGAGCTCAATTAATGAGCAAAGAAAGAGGAGGCATGAATATTGATTTAGTGGATGCTGTTGGAGTTAGCCCTGTGAATGAAATTGTCTATGTCTGGAATGGATATAAGAGAATGTCTAAATCTGACCTAAATAGGACTTTGAGCAATCTGAACCGAGAAATAGAGGTTGTGAATTCACAAAACGGAGTTTACCAGTATCCCAGGTACAGCACGGAAGTGAAACTTAATACGAAGAAGAAAGCTAGCGATATCGAGTTTAAGGAAATTGACGAAACCCTTGTGTTGAACGTTCTCCGAGCAGCGGTTTTGCGCAATTTAGGGAACTTGGACGAATGTAAAAAGCTCTTGGATGAAGCTTTAGTCTTGGAAAAGATTCAATACAAAGATAAGTTGCGTGACGAATGGGCATACCCTGCTACATTGTACGAAATGGGTATATACAAATGGATAGAAGGAAATAAGACTTACGAAGCAGCTGTTGCGGCCAAAAAATATATAGAACAGGCAGCTGAGTATAAGCATGACTATCATCTGAGTTCACGAGTTGGATTGAGAATACAGACAGCGTTGGAGTCTTTGAAAGAATTCACCGGTTAGATAAGGCAAAAAAAAAAAGAAAAGTATCACAACATTGCTATGCATAAATCGATAATAAAATGTAACTTTGATGACCATATTGTTCTATGTTGAAGCCTGAGGTTCTGGTGATTTGTTGAGTGCTGCACGCTGCCAGGCCGGGATGCTTGCCTTACGAGAATCAGATGTTCCGTTCGGAGGAGAAATAGGTTGTGGACTAGAATTAGAGGAAGAAGAAACAGCTGAAACGGGGACAGAATACGTTTCTGCGGGTTTAGTTTCTGTTGGAATAGAGGATGTGGAAGTAGTGGCAAGAGCATGCTTGCCTGAACGTGTTGATAAGAGTTGTCTCAACGATTTTAGTTCAGATTGGACTTCCTCAAGTGCCAATTTTTGAGCTTCCTTGTTAGAATTTAAAGCAGAAGGCAAGGAGTCTCTAATTTCCTCTACCTCAGACTTGATCTTATTAATTTCAGTGTTATGCTTATCAGCTTGTAGACGTATGTTCGCAACGACCTCTTCGATTGAAGAGACTAGTGTGTCTATGCGGGCATTACGTTCAGATTCAGCAGCTTTGAGTGATTCTGTTTCAGACTTAAGTTCCTCAAGAAGTGATCTTGTATTAGTGAACTCAGATTCAATAGCAGCTTTGTCGGCTTCGAGAGCTGGAGGCGTTGGCGGTAGAATCGCAGGTAAGACGTAACGTTTGGCAAGTATATACAGGCCATAAGCGGCACCGGCAGAAACAGTCGACATCACAAATATATCACGCCAGTCGCGTGAAGGTAGTGGAGGCGGAGAAGTAGGGGTATAGTTAGCGTATGAGACATTAGAAGGAATAGGAGGGGCGGCAGACTGCGGTGATGAAGGAGTAGTAGATGCGGCCTGCTTTAAAGCTTCCTCTATCTCTTCCTGAGTAAGTTCTTTGGTTTCTAAGAACTGTATCCTTTTAGCAAGGGGAGCAGAAGCCACCTGAGGATCATGTAAAAACTTTACTGCCGATTCAACGTGGTCTTTACGAATAGCCATTATCTTAGCAGGATATAATATCTACTGATTATAAAAGGGAGGTCCGTATGGGTAAGGGAATAATTGCGGGGGGCGTAGAAAAGCTTAATGGCCAGGTGACCCGAGGTTTACACATGATTAACTACGTAAGACAGGTATGGATGAAGCTGATTTTCCGAAAAAAAAGATAAATGTAATAGCATAAATTATATGAAGATATGAGTTATTTTATAGTCTGTTTCAGTTTCAGTTTGAGACGTTTGGGTGAAGGCTGATCTGAAGGAGTTGTCATTTGAGTAGAGTGTGATTTAGAGGGAATGTCAGGGTAGTTGGCTAGAGGGTCTTCTTGAGCGATCTCTTCGTCAATTTTATTGTGTTCTGGATCAGTTATAAGATTCTTAGGTATATTATCAGTAGTGATACTAGGTATTTGTACCCGGAGGCCATCATTACCATCATTTCTGTCTTGGTACCTAGCGTGATCTACTGTGAGTGTTCGACCCAAGATTTGAGCCCCGCATAAATTGTCTACTGCCAGTATAGTAGATCTCTGATCCTCATATTTAAGGAATCCAAAGCCACGCGATTCATGAGTGTGTTTATCGCGTATTAATTTTACATGTACGGGTGATCCAAACTGTGAAAAGATAGTCAAAATGTCTGATTCTGTGAGATCACGATCCAGTCCGCCAAATGCCACGTAAGCTGAATCACTGTAATCTGCATGCCATGATGCGCTGGGTTGTATTAAATGTTTCAACTCCTGCTCATTTAGTTTTTGAATCGAACGGACTTTGTTCATTTACAGAGAGAACAATCTGTGCAAGACTGCACAGCACAGCGTTATCGAAAAATAGGCAAAATGTGTAAGGTTAGGGTATAATTGTCGTGCTCAGATGGTCGGTCGCCAAATTGGTTGAACGGCTGTAGAAATATCTATATGGACCAAGTACAGACAAGTTAAAGGTATATAACTATTTAGCTAATTGTACCTGCAAAGAGAATGAGTTAATATCATAAAGAGCATTATGCTATATAGATGCACACGGATAAATACAGCGATGCCAACATTAAGTTAGGTAAGCGTCGACATAGGTATCCAAAATCCCACTACAATTGTCGAACGTCGCCAGTAGCGCCCCAGATGCGAATAAGATTTAGATTAGAACTAAAATCAGAATAAACATCATTCCTAACGTTCGAGAGAGTGAAAAAATCTAGCAGGTGAGAGCTGTGTTCGATTATCATAGAAGGTTAAATCCAGGCTGGCTGGTTTCTCTTAAACAACCACTCTCTGAAGGAGCAGCTGTTGCATGCTGAGCCACAATTGGCGGTAACGAGAAAAATACCCGGTTAGCGCAGGTCCGATTGTAATTATGTCTTGCGATTAGCCGCGCCAGAAACTAAACTTCTTGTTTAGACATTTAAGTAACAGGAATGTATAAGAGTGGTCAGTGATGGTCGGAAAGTTAAGTGATCAGTTCAAGATGCGATCATTTGGAGGTTAGATATTATCAGAACAAAAACCGTAAAAGAAAGTTCTTAATTGTGATCCAAGTTTACGTTGCGGCGAGTAGCCTCAATGAAGTGCTGTGAGCGATCATGCGAAGAATGGAGAGTTAATAAGGAGAGTTAGGATAAGTATGAGATCACAAAACTCAATTAAGCACGCCTATCGAAACAAGTTCATAGTGGACGAATAGTAGTGTACAGCAAATATATGAGAGATTCAAATTATAACAGCGATAGACAAATGCTTCCTCGAATGACCTGCTAGTTTTTTTTTTCGATATCATATTGACGGTACTAAGCTTAGTTAGACGCTAATGGAATAAACATTTTGTGATAAAGTTTAAAGCATATTGTCTTTATCTAGAATGTCCATTTGAGCCATGAGGCTATAATGGTATTTTAAATGAGATCGTCAAAGATTTCGTTTTACAAAGGCGATCGATTATGTGTCGATCGAAATCTAGTACCAAAACAGTTGCAACCAAATCCACATTCAAGCTTGAAACTGCTAAGACAATTTTACAAGCTCGATTTCCAATGGGACGGACATTAAGGAAACATTTTCCTCATTTACACAAGTCAAACGCCGAGGAATGGAACTACAAGGGGGAAAGCCTATGTGAAAAAGTTAATAGTGGGCCAGAAGGTACCAATCCGGTTATATATGCCGGAGTTCCCACTGGCAAGAGTCAAATGTTAAATGAAGCAGAATCAAAACCGAATACCAATTTTATTAACGATATAATAATTGCATTTATATTCTATGGTCTATTTGCGCAAGAAAAGCAGATATAGTAGCGTTCAGTAGTATGGGCGGAATGTTCATTCGATCTGTTACAACGACTAAGGCATTCGTTGATTACCAATTGATCGGGCATTGCCGGAATGTGGCTAGCATCTAATATGCTTACGAATTAGTCTAATTAGCTAATTAACTGCCACTCACATGAATGAAGAAAAGGAATGTTTGCATCGGCAAAATGCCCAAATGGAAGCCATGATTAACTTCTGTATGTGTCGGTACACAAATCATTTGTAAGCATGACAGAAATAGACACATTTCTTCGTTTTAAGGTTTGGGATCTTATACGTAAATTTCAAAAGCTTTTACTTGAGAAGCAAAGCAACTTAAATCGTTGATAAAGCCCCTTATTCGATCATTGGCGCAAGGCTATGAATCGCATGCCAGGAACAGAAAATGGCGAACTGTTTTAAACACCCGTGTATTGATCTAATGGCCACATTACAGTATAGGTCTAAAGTATACCTGTTGTATTCGCCGCTGCAACCGATAGAGATGATCGACTCGAGGTAGAAGGTGCAAGCTACAGGGGGTATAACGGCGTAGTTTGGCACTAACTCAGTAGAAACTTTAAGCGTATTTCTAGCTTCTTCAGCTTAAAATGAGCGATCGCAAATACATAGAAGTATACTGGTTTACATTTGAATGTTTGCACCAAAAGAAAGCTTTAGCATATTTCTGGTAGCTTTAGTGGCAATAGAAGATAGTCATTATTAGCTTGGAAATAAGTAACTAATCACTGTTGTATAAATGTATCATTGCAAACGAGGAACATGAAAAAATGAGAGAAAGTTATTTCAAGGCAATAAGAGTTTAACCAGTTTCCATCTACTATTAAGGTTTAAGTTTTTCCAAACTACATTTTAATCCAATAGCGTTCCTGAACTCCAACGTGTACGTTACTCTAGACCTATAATATCCCAAACCCCTTCCGGAAAGGGCCCATTTTCCCCTCTCCATCGAGCTCCTAATAATAAAAAGGCACACTTATTAGCCTTAATTCTCCTTTTCCCGCTTTCTTCCGTCGCCTTATATCCAAAGAGGAGGAAACCTGACACTTCTTGTGCTTCAAGTGCATTTAGTACCTTTTCTGTTGCCCCTCTGGCCTGCTCCGTCCATCTCTCATCAATAGGTGACGAACTTGTTTTCTATTCGAAGTAACCCTTTCCAGATCAGCTATCTTTCCTATCTGATCAGAACACTTCGTTAAGACTTTCATATCGTTTCATTTAGTACATAAGTTTACGACAACTCACTTCTAATCTCGTCTTCGGCGAATACTCTCTTGCCTTTATGCTATTTGGCATTTCTGTCGTATAATAATTCTTCGGATTCGCGCACTTTACCTGACTCATTTACTTTTGTTTGCTTCTGCATACGAACTTTCTTCCTCTATTTATTTCCCTACTAGTTTATATTGTTAATAGAAACTCCGATCTCTTTCTTGATAATGTCTACAGATTCACAACCAACACCTGGTCGAAAACGCGGTCGGTCTCCTAAGGTATTCCGCTGCTCAGGCTATGGCGACTGCAATATGAGCTTTACACGCTCTGAACACTTGGCTCGTCATGTTCGAAAGCATACGGGTGAACGTCCCTTCAAGTGTTCTTTTTGTGCGAGAATGTTTTCGCGCATGGACAATCTTCGTCAACATCGTCATGCTGTTCATGGTGCATCCACTGTGGAATCTGATGAAATAATCGCCCCGGAATCAACTATGACAAACCCTTCTGAGGAGCATTCACAACCACAGCAACAACTGGCATCGTCTTCGTCCTCTTTGTCTCCTCTTGTTTCAATTGACAATGCTGCACATTACACTCTTCGGCCAAATTCACCGCATTTATCTTCTTTACCTAATACATCTGCAGACCAAGGGCCAGTTCATACTCTAGGCTCTCCGTTTCCTAATGGTAGTAGACTAGGGCCACCTACAGTTACTATTCGCAGCGGGTTCCCTAACCAGCCTGACCAGCTTCCACCTATAAAGACCGCCATTCGTTCCTTATCGATTGCTCAATCTAGAAGATCTCCACTGCCTTCGCCTATATATTCTATACCAGGACGCGATGATATACCCTCTGCGTCTTTTCCTAATAGAATGAGCCAGGTGTCGGACTCCGGTGCCAATATGCCTATACAGACACAACCACAACACGCGTTAAATAATCAGGCCGACTCACATAGTTTCAGATTAGTTCGGGACCCCCCTTCTTTCCGGCCTCATGCACGCAAGCCTAAGCCTTTAAATATAGCGCCCGGTGATAGTAATTATACTGTTAAGACCGGGCTGCCCACATCTACTGCTGCAAGGGCTGGTCCCAACTCTGCAGTCGTGCTCACCGCTCCTCCGTTGGCGTCGTACCCGTTTAGTCCGCCTCTAAAGTCTTCTTCATCGGTCGGCCCGCATATGGACGGAAATCTTGGTCATAGACAATGTTCTTATTCTGCAACTCCGCAGATGAGTGCTGCATATGGCGCTGCCTTTTCTACACCTTTAACTTCTCCTGCGTTTGCCCATCAGATGGGCAAAAATAGCCCCGGAATGCCCCCTATCCCTGGTATACTGCCGCCACCTACCGCCGACTTACGTTATAGACCATATCCAAGCGTTCCTCCTTTATCAGCAAGTCCTGCAAGTGTTGCATCACTGCATCAACAGCACCTGATGGCCACTCCGTCAGACAGCACAAAGTCACCAGTGGATAGTTTCCACTCTAGCCCGAATTACGATGCATCTTTGGATAAACACCGAGATGTTGTTTCACCCCATCTTAGTATCTCGCCTGAGAATCGCAACATCAATGGCACGAACACATCCGATATACGCCTTCCTTCGATTAAGGCACTCACTTCTCAGGTTTCTGCCTCCGAGATCGACACTTACAAACAGCAAACTACATTTTACGGTTCATCAGACAGCCAAACCAGCAGCTCGCTTTCGTCCTACGGAACTGACACCCCTGTTCCAGAATGCAATAATACTAATAATCAGAGCCGCCCGGGTAATTTGGTTCGATCTGAGATACAGGCCCTATCTCACCCTGCTGTATTGACCAGTTAACGTATCTTTTACTTGTGCATATATTTTATACATTATTTATTTTTTCTTTTTATATTAGGATGTTAATTGTAGTGCTTTTTAACGTATTTGGTCCATTTAATAAGGTTTCTAATTTTGACTTCATTATTAGCTATCTAAGGTAACTTCGGTGATCTTCTTCCTTTAGTTAACCAGAGTTCCTTCCCCTTCTTCTTCCACAGCATTGTGAACTTGATTGATTTTGCTGCATTTCATTTAGAACTAGTTATTTTGCATGCGATTTTGATTTCTAACTTTGTCACTGATGGGAATCGAATCACATATCGCACTGGATTCCCCCGCGGGACAGTCTACGCCCAAACAGCGCATCATTACATGCCTGGCCATGCTACCATATGTCGTCATGAAGCACTCCGACGGTGTTTTCTCTCTTCGCGAACGTCGAGGACAATCGATTCTTTTTGGGCTTCAACGTTTGTTGGATTTGAATAAAAATTACTCCACAGTGCTCGTTGGCTGGACTGGCGAGGTAAGACCGGCTAATCGCGATGGTCTTGTGCACAAAGATATCCTTTCCAATACCAAAGAACCTCAAAGCAAGGACGAGGACAAATATTATGCCGAGAGATTTATATATTTAGACGAGCATGAAGACGTTGAAGTATTGGAAAATGAGGTAGAGTCTTTGCTTACAGCGCTTGACAACTATGCACGTGCTCAAGGTAAAGCTATTGAACCTGTATGGATAGGCGCCGGTCAGCAAGGAAGGTGGCGTACTTATGCTGAAAGCATTATATGGCCATGCTTGCATTATATAAGTGGAGAAGCCACAGACGGATTAGAAGAACGTGCTTGGTGGGCAGATTATGTAAGATACAATGAGGCGTACGCGGAGAAGGTCGCAGAAGTTTACCAACAAGGAGATATCATTTGGATCCACGATTACCATCTTTTGCTATTACCACAATTACTACGTCAAAAGCTTGGTGACGTTCCAGTAGGGTTCTTCATGCATGCTCCGTTTCCGTCTTCTGAGTATTTCCGAGCCTTATCTCATAGGAAACAATTGCTAGATGGAATGTTAGGTTCCAATGTTATTGGATTTCACAATGTCGCATATGGTAGACATTTTGTCTCTTCATGCGCCAGAATCTTAGGGTTCGATGTTGACGAGTTTGGAGTAGATGCATTCGGGTCGCGTGTTGCCATTGTACCCCTTACTATCGGTATTGATGTACCTAGAATAGAGTCTCAAATGCGAGCACCTGGTGTTGAAGAGAAAATTTCAGCCATTCGTGCCTTATATCCAGGAAAAAAGATACTTGTCGGTAGGGATAGACTCGATTCTGTGCATGGATTGGTGCAGAAACTTAGAGGCATTGAAATGTTTCTTACAATGTATCCTGAGTGGTCGGAAAAACTCGTTTTTATTCAAGTTACTACTCCTGCATACTTTAGCTCTCACAAGATAGAGAAGAAGGTATCAGAACTCATTACACATATTAATGGCGAATTCAGCACTCTTGGAAATCCTGTTATAGTCCATTATCATCAGCATATAACTAATGAGGAGTACTATTCTTTGCTGCGCGTTGCAGATCTTGGACTTTTCACTACTCTTCGCGATGGAGTAAATACTACATCGCTAGAGTATGTTGTTTGTCAACAATATACCTGCTCACCAGCCATATTTTCTGAATTTACAGGTACAGTCGCTTCTTTACCGGATGCTATTCAGATAAACCCTTGGGACGCCTCGAGGTTTGCCCAAACAATTCACCACTGTCTCACTATGCCCTCCCCCGAAAGGAAGAAACTAGAGTCACGTTTGCTCTCCGTTATCAAGTCGAATTCCCTTGAACATTGGGTTAATCGTTTTTTGGACATTATAAAGTCGAATATCAAGGAAAAGAACAACCCAATCACGCCCGCATTGAACAAGCAACTTGTTTATGAGAAGTACAAGAGTTCTAAAAAGCGGCTATTTTTGTTCGATTATGACGGAACTCTAACACCGATTGTGAAGGACCCGAGTGCTGCTATCCCTGCTGGAAAAGTGTTACGAAATATACAGGCATTGAGTTTAGTTCCTGAAAACAATGTATGGATTATTTCTGGAAGAGATCAAGCATTTTTGGAGACCTATTTAGGTGAAATCAAATCATTAGGGTTATCTGCAGAGCATGGATCATTTTTACGGCCCCCAGAGTCCGATAAATGGATTAATCTTGGCGAAAGCATTGATATGTCTTGGCAGGACAAAGTGATATCTGTCTTTCAATATTTTACCGAAAGAACTCCTGGTTCTTTTATTGAAAGAAAAAGGATAGCACTGACTTGGCATTATCGTCGTGCGGATCCTGATTTTGGTGCATATCAGGCACGTAAATGCAGGGAACGTCTGGAAGAGGAGCTACAGAATGAGTACGAAAATGGCCATGAAACAGATAAGCCGAAAGTTGAACTCGAAGTCATGCGTGGTAAAGCGAACCTGGAAGTTAGACCTCGCTTTTTGAATAAAGGAGAGATCTGCAAACGTTTAGTGGAGGAGTATCCGTCTGGAGAACCACCGGAATTTGTGCTTTGCATGGGTGATGATCATACCGACGAAGATATGTTCCGCCAGTTACAAGCAAATCCCAAATTGGAAAGATGCAGAGATGAATCTGGTGTTTTTACAGCAACTGTGGGCCCTAGCTCTAAACCTACGGCTGCAAAATGGCACTTATTGGATCCATACGAAGTTATTGATACATTGAGTGTTTTAAATGGCTTTGTCAAACTGCCCTCAGACCTTTCTAATAAACATAATAGGCCAAGAAGTGTGACACTCGCATCTCCTATGTTTCCTCATCTTAAACCCACGCCTGACCAATAATAGTTAAAGCAGACATGTATTCTCATAAATTATTACTATTTTTTATGCATTTCGTAGAACATCTTAGCCTCTTCTATTACATTTTCAATATATGTAGGCTTTTGTATACTGTCGCGAACCCATTTGGACATTTTTGTCTGTAATTTCGCCTTTGAGTATCTTTCGTCTAAAAAGAACAAAGCTGCATAGTCGTTGACATGCCTTATAGCTCTGCCCATGGCCTGATTTACGGCTCTAATGCAGGTTCCTTCAATATATGCAGTTGCCTTTGATTTCGCTTCCGACTCAGATAAGCCGTTAGATATAGCTTTATCTTTTATGTATTGAGACCGCGCAATTGTTTCCACTGATTTAATATTAGGGAACGGGACGCCGACCATTATGACCCCACGAGCCAGATTATCTGCAAAGTTAATACCTTCAGACATTTTCCCACCTGTAACGCAAAAAAGAACAGCACCTTTCGTATTAGCGGCTTCCTGAAACTCAAGCAATGTCTGTTCAACCAAAGCCGAACTCGTGGGTTCATACATCACTTTCTTTTGGACCTCGATATCTTGAAATACGCCTGATTCGGACCAATAAGACAGCAGTTCCTTAAGATAAATATATGATGGGAAAAAAACCACTGCTCCAAAAGGAATGACTGAACATAGTTTAAGTATTGCAACACCTATATCGTTCGCTGTGCTCTTGTTGGATCTGTTAGCAAACGTGACATTTATAGGATTCTCGCCCACCTTAGTGATAGTATATGCGCGTACATTGTTTTCAGGTATGACATGCCCACAAGAAAATTTATTAATAAGTGATGGATCCATTTTAGGCAATAGGTATGTCACGAAATCATCCATTGGCTCCATAGTTCCTCCAGCTAGTATGACACATTTTGCTTGCTCGACTATTGTTTCAAAGACATGGCTAACGTCTAATTGTAAGTAAAGCAAGCTGGGGTTTGAAGAGTTATTTTCAACAACGAGCTGACCATCTTGAGAAGGAAAATTAAGGGTTATCAAGAAAGAGATGATAGTGGATAGCAATGGTACTTCAAAAGACGTCTTCTTATCGCCGGGTATTTTTTCAGATAGTTTGTAATCCATATATGCATTGATTTTGAACGCAAGTTTAGATTTTGAAACAAAATCTGAAAGTGTATAAATGTTAATCAATTCTGCTGCTGAATCACTAAATATACTCGAAGTATCAAGTATGCATCCTGGTGGGAATTTTGTAGGGGTAGTTTTGATTTGAATCAAAAACTTCTGTAAATCTTGCAGGAGCATTTGAATATGAAGTACATGGACACGATTGTGAGGGTTCAGGCGGTTTTGAAATTTGTCTATGTATATCTGTAGACAATGAAGTGCTTGGTCTACTCGTGACAAAGAAACAGATTTTGAAAGAATACTTGAAAGTGTTTCCAGCAAATTGTGCGCTTCGTCAATTATAATGATGCTATCTCGCAGAGGCAGGGAAATGGATCTTCGTGCAGTGTCATCCAAAAGAAGATTGTAAGGCAAAGAAATGATTTCTGCCATGGGGATATCATGTTTTACCGCATAATATGGACAAGTAGAAAGAGATTCACCAATAGAAACAATATCTTCAATGTCATGAATACCTGTGAATAAAGCGTCGTTGAGGTCTGAAGCTCTCGCCTGAGAGAGTGGATCAGCAGGTTTGGCAACATAAGGGCATAATTTGATGCCTTTGCCCTTACGAGCATCCTGACATCTATCATTGATAAATGCTGCTGGTGAACTCATTACTGGTTCATATATGCACATGCGTGACCGCGAAGCCAGTGGTATATATCTGATGGGTAGTGCTGAATCATCTGTGTAAGGTAAGGGTGATACCAAGCGCAATTGAGAAGCCAGTTGAGAGAGCTGTGAATGTGTGCGAGAAGTGAAGATAATTCTAGGTTCTGTGTTTTCTATTGCATTCAATTGCACTCTAGAATATTCACGTAACAGAGAAGATGCTGTTTCGGATAAATTAGTAGTCTCTTCATCGGGTAGGAAGGAATCCAATGAAACGGCCGAGGGCTTGTACCGTTTTCTAGACGTTTGGCGCGGCTGGTGTTTGATTTCCGGCTTCTGAAGTTGCTGAAAGAATTTCTTCCATTTCTCTTGTCGTGCCTGCTGAGCAATATTAGTAGCGCTCTGCACCCAATGAGGAGCGTCTGGAGTTTCTTGATCGTCTGGGGTTGGAGGAGGTTGACGTTCCCAGGCCAGAGTGGCACAAAGGAGAGACAGTGTTTTTCCAGTACCTGTAGGAGATTCAAAAATCCCTACTTTTTTACCAGAAGCAATAGTATCGTATATAGCATTCATGAGATCCACCTGTATAGGATATGGATCATACGGATGACCGAACATTTCTTCATTCTTAGTTGGACGGTGGTCAAAGTTGGACAAGCAGAACGAACTTTATTATGGTGTTGTAGTTTCTTTTCGTCAATATCAACAATGACTGTAGCAGTGTATCCTAGTGCTAATATACGCGATCAGATACCTGAATATATATGGACTGAAGCTATATCATTATGGAAACGTTTATTGTCATTTGCAGTTGAATCAGGGCTTTCTGATATTACTGAAATTGTTGGTTTCTCAGGGTTCGTACGCTCTTATTTACAGAATGGAGCTGACGATAAGGAGTTGCGATGGCTTATATACGCGCTCATGACAAATCTTTATACCTCAAAACTTGACAAGTATTCTCCTTGGCGTGAAGCTGATACTGATGCATTATGGTGGTTTCTAAAGTTGTATTTGAGCGATAATTTCACGGCAGTCAAGCGACTCATTTTACATTTAGCTACTACTAGAGCTAAGGCATACACACGATTGTGCGATATCATTGTAGATATGTGCAGCCGTAATATTTTTGACGATTCTGATGAAAGGCTCTTGAAAGTTACAGCTTCCTCAGACACGCTAATACTACCTCTAATTCCTTGCAAACCGTGGGTCGATTCGTTGATGTCACTATACGCCAACAATCCCACTACATCAGCTATTATTGTTTGTTACTATTGGTTTATTAGCCTTTTACATTCGGGAAAACTAAATGAGCTGGAAGACACTATAAAATACTGCATATCGCAGATGCCGCGTAATGCCTCTTTGCGAGAAAACTTAACGGCTGCGTTATTAGTGAAAACAAGTTTGTTTGAAGTTTTTGAAAAAAATGGCAAACTGTCTGCCTCATGCATGAAATCTCTGACTACAGTAAGACAGAAGTATAAACTCGCAAACAGCGAAGAAAACACCTACATACCCACAGATTCCGATATCAGCAGTCTGAGGGAAATATATCAGAACATGACAATAGACGATGCGAGAACTGTACTCATTGAACATGGTAGTCTCGAACAGGCTTTATCTGATTATAAAAGTGATTTCTCTATGGATGAAGATCTACCAACGGCTAATACTGCTTCTCATTTGACGAAGAACAAGATATTCGATATCCTCGAGCAGATGTATGAGGACGACGAGGACGACGAATATATAGAGGGAGATTCACACATAGCAGTTTTAGAGGGTGACCCTGAATTAGAACCAGACGCATTTTTAACTACGAGAGTATCGGTACCACCTCATGAAACCTACCTATACGAAGTATACAAAAACCGACCTGAACTCTTTCTGTCAACTAGTAGGAAGACCAAAGAAAGGCAGCAAATTGCAGATGACCTCAAGTCGATGAATCTTCAATGGTCACATGAACAAATAGAAGGCTGGAGTCGTATGCTGGAAAAAGATTCAAAATTACGCCGGAGACTTGAAGACAATTATCTAATTGAATTAGGTAGAAACTCGGTAGGTGCAGTACAAAACACTAACGCGAGCGCTAAACCAAAAACAAAGTCAAAGTCGAAATCGAAATTCCCGAAAAAGAATACGACTCAAAATAAGCAGAAAGGTCGCGATCGCAAATTACAACGTGCCGCACCGCGTGATTAGTGGTTGAGATTCGTCATTCATGAGCATTTTACTTCTTTACCTGAGTCTGGAATTAAAGTTCTACGTTTAACCGTATAGACACCTTATTAGCCAATCATGGTTGCTGTATCGATAGCGTTTCCCTCATGTGCGGATCGCTCCCAAATCCCAGGAACGGTGACCTCCAAGGAATTAGCATACCTATCGGTCAACTGTTCAGCGAATTTCAAGGCCTAAACTGGCATTTAGAGCAACTTTATTGAACGTATCACTTGCATATAGGTATGCTTAAATTACTATATGTAGCGTCTTCTTTATATAACGAATAGAAGAGTATTTTCGGTACAGAGAACACAAAGCGCGATCCTTATCTTTGGGACTAATTTACCCTAATACACACCCCAGTGCATTACTATCTAAAGCTACCTTGCCTTAAGTTTGACTTCTCGCCAACCCTTGCAATTCGTGACTAACGTTCAAATACCACACTGACCAATCATCTAGCTGCCTGGTCTTACAACTGATCTAATATTTAAAGCAGCTGCTTATTTATTCTGCGAAAACGGTATCTTGTTCATTGGGAACCCCATTCTTATAGAACATAATTCCAATGCCTCCGAAAATCGTATTATCTCCCGAAAAGACTGGTGCCGCGGGCCCCACCAACTCGACCACTTCAGTCGCCAACGCGTCAAAAAAGAAATCCTCTTCTCCATCTAATGGAGAATCCGGATCTTCGTCAGATTCTAGCGTGCAGCATGTTGCTTCAAGTAAAAACCTTTCTCACGTACCTTGTAAATTCTTTAAGCAAGGAGTGTGTCAGGCCGGTAAATCATGCCCATTCTCTCATGAAATCGACCAGAGTGGCGACGGAGCTTTATGCAAATACTTTCAAAAAGGTAACTGTAAATTTGGATCTAAATGTGCTCTTGCTCATATTCTTCCTGACGGAAGAAGAGTTAATTCTAAATATTCATCTAGTAATTCAAAACACTCACGGCACGCTGCGACGAACGCTCATTCGTCGGAATCATCAAGTCGTCAAAAACAGCATCCTAACACTCTTTCTTCTTTGCGAACCGCTGCCCCTGCAAATAGTAGTTATCCCCTGGATGGAATCCCAGGTGAATCTGCATTATCGCAATCATTAGCCTCAATGGACTCTGCGAATATTGACCGAATACTCTCACGCAATTCCCCACGGACCTACACACCTGCTTCCGGTTCCTCAACTGCCGATCGCTCCTTTTTAGATACACAATCATATGATATGCTCTCGGCAACCAGTGCTCCAAGAAATGTTCCAATTGCTGCTTCCTTGCCCGTCAGATTTGTCCATCCAATTGATTTCCCTTCCGGATCTGCGTTCAACGGTATCTCTCTAGGATCTCCGACCAGTCCCATTAACTCTTGGAGAAGCCATTCGGGGCGTATAAACACACCACCTTTGAATTCTGGATCAGTTGTGGAAAAACATTTTGAATCTACTATGTCTGCGCTGTCACCTCCTACGAAGTCTGTGTTTGCCTCGTTTAGTTCAGGTTCGCCAAACGGCTTATGGGGTTCAATGGGTCAATCGGGTAATTTTAACAATGTTTCTCCTGATGTATCACCAGCAATTCCGCGCAAGAATTTTGGTTTCTACAATGAAAACACAGACTTTGATGATCACGATGAGAGCGCTATTGACGACGATACATTTGCTTTTGAAGAAGATCTTGTTCCATCTTCACTAAGTGACCTATTAACACCCGCAGAGCGGCAAAGAAGAGATTCAAGGAATACAGAGGACCGATCGCAGGTAGACGCAACTTTACCAAAATCTTCCAGCTTTAATATATCGTCATACACCCAGCGCGCATCATCGAGCAGGTTTAGCTCTTCATTAGCGCAATCAGCAGAAGGAATCGCATCTATTCCGCGATCTGGTCAATCGTTTCAAAAGTATGAAATATCTGGAGTTAGCAGGAGTCAAGTTTCAATTTCAAAGTCGTCATCACCTCAGACCAGTAAAATCAGTGGCTCTCCATGGGCACCCACACCTACTCCGAACCCTCTTACTTACGCCAGCCTCGTAGGCGAAGGAATGACTACTAACGGAGGGGCGATGAAGCAGGACAACTTTGGTGACACTGAGTATGATAGATCCATGCCGATGCATTTCAGAATGGATGAAGAGGTATCAGAATCAGGCACACTATATAATATCTGATATTGTCTTGAAGTCTAATCTGCTCATTACATTACAAAGCATAAAGCATCGAAATGATCCCTGTTAAAAGGCAACCACTGAATACGGAAAGCTTCATTCTGAGTCATTAGATGCCATTAGCGTCTATAGTCTAAAATCAAGCTGAAAACGGTATAATGAACTCAATGAAATACTGGAAAATTATAAATTTTGACATATATTAATACACAATAGTATACACGCAATAATAACCTTTGTTGCTATGTGGACAGAGCTTAAAACCTTCGAACTGCGAACCATCAACACATCGATAACCCTTTTTTCCAGTTTTCGGGTTTAGTAATTCATCAGTGAATCCAGCAATAACGCTGATAATCGGACTAGAATTATTATTGGTTAGCTGTATTATATCTTGCGAAGCTAGAATTGCTAAAAATACGAGTGATTAAGTTGTTGTTGTTAAAATAAAGTGGAATAATGAATGCTCAGCCTTCACAAGGTCAAGGGCAGAGAATCTCCGCTCAGAACCTCACACCCGAGCAAGCTCAGCTCTTAAATAATCAGTACAATTCCATGGTTCGACATATTGCGGAATCTAGGAACAACAATCAAGATGCAACGAATTCTCCTGAACTGCAGCAAATGATTGCGCGTGCACATCAACTTCGTGTTTTGCTCACTCAATACCAGCAGCTTAGAATGGAACAGAGAAACCAGGCCCGACCTGACCAGCAAGGGGTGCGACAGGTTCCAGTACCGATGCAGGCAAGACCAAGTGCCATACCTCAGCAGGTGGCTATGCGACCTGGTACAGTCGCAACCGGCTCGCCTGCACCCGTTTCTACACAACAACCTGCTAACGCCGCTGCACGAGACGAAGCGGTTTTGGCGCAAATGAATGTACAACAGAAGCAAACACAGTTGCAACGGCTCCAGCAAGTTCTTAGATCTTGCGAAAGTCAGATTGCACAAATCAATACAAAGTTACAGAGCCCTGGATTAAGCGAAGTAGAGCGCCAGCAGCTAAGGGGTAAAGAGATTAATATTCGCAGTAATGTTGAGAATTATCGACGGCTTGCCACTCAGATTATTGAATCACTGCGAAATACACCTACTACATCTGTAGATGCGTCTGATCCACAGGTACTGCAGCCGCTGCAGCCGCTGCAGCAACAAGTGCAGCAACAACGCATGCTTGCTCATCAACATACGCAGCATCAAGCACAACAGCAACGCATACCCTCTGAGACACCTGGACCGGCTTCCCCGCTGAATGCTGGTACTCCAGGAGCTGTACCAGTTTCTGCTGGGTCTGGTGCATTTACCGCAGCAAGAACTGGTGCCGCCGAAGGCAACGCGCAACCTGTGCATGCTTCTGCAGATGGCCCGTCGGCAAGACCCAATCCGCCTATTTCAAAAATGAATACTATACCTGCGATGAACTCTTCGAACCGTGCACACATCACACCTCTACCTATTCCACCTACTTTGAACGTGAAGGCTCCTAATCCAGCAACTATCCGGACTTCGCGGCCTACATTAACGCAAGGGACCGCGAGTAACATGATATCCACAAACACTCCTGCTTTGATGAAAATACCACCGTATGAAGCACAAGGAGATAGGATATTAAACAAACGCAAGCTGAGTGAGCTTGTGCGCAACGTTATTGGTGAAGAAGGGGACGTGAATATAGACGGAGATGTTGAGGAACTGCTATTAGATTTAGCAGATGATTTTGTGACAACTGTTACTTCATTTGCTTGCCGACTGGCGAAGCATAGAAAATCTTCATCGCTAGACGTGAAAGATGTGCAGCTACATTTAGAGAGGAATTACAATATCCGTATACCTGGTTACTCAGCAGACGAGATTCGATCGGTACGAAGAACTACAGCGACGGCTGGGTTCAACCAGAAGTTGTCGGCAGTGAATAACGCCAAAGCTTCTGCGGATGGTAAATCTAACTAAAGGCAGCTAATTACCTGTTTTTTTTTTTGTTATTATTTTGGGTGCTCAATAGGTGGTGCCTTGAAGAGGAAAAGTGAATGAAATTGTATTTCAGTATGGAGCGTTGCCAGTAAATAACCCTTCCCACCGACAATGTCTAAATCACTATTAATCGCCTGGCAAACTGCGGATAAATTGGTGCTGGTTATTGGAGGAGGAAGTGTAGGTAGTAAAAGACTAATAATTATAGATTATACTAACAATAGGTTGCATATTCGAGGGTCCGGAAACTGCTGGATGCGGGGGCGCGAGTTCGTGTTGTTTCGCCTAGCCTCGAGAAAGAATTGTCAGACTTGGAAAATGAGATTGAATATATTGCAAGGAAGTTTGAGGATTCAGACCTCGATTATGACATTTCAATGATACTAGTGGCAATTGATGACCATGAGGAAAGCACCCGTATCTATAACTTATGTAAAAAGAAAGGCGTGCCGGTGAATGTGGCAGATGTGCCTGAAGAATGCGATTTCTATTTTGGGGCAAACTACGACGATGGACCTTTACAAGTATTAGTATCTACGAACGGTGAAAGTCCAGGTATGGCCTCGTATTTAGGCAAATATATTGCTTCACATTTGCCACCTCATATACGCGAAACAATCGAGATGTTTGGTGAAATGCGAAGACGACTACGATCAAGGTTCCCTGGCCCTGAACACTCAAAGTTCAGAATGAGACTTATGAAAAAATTAACGCAGGAATACCGTGAATCTGATCCGTCTACCATTGACATTGATGCTGTGCTGGACAAGCACACTATTGAGCCTCTAAAAAACCAATAGCCTATACGACCTTAACATAGCAATCTAATGCTCAAGGCAGCCTTGTTGTTAGTTTATAAGTTATTCTTATAAACTTTATCTTCATTAGCCACACAGATAGTGCCGACAATGATGTACTCATGCATAGGATAATAGCCTTCAGGACTTTCATATCAATTTCTTCCTAGTCCAATAGGTCCTGCAAGAGCGTAATCTAGGTTTTCAGTGCTACCATTGCCCGATAAGCCAGAACCTGCGCAGAGGTTTATCTGGAAAGCTGACCAGTGAGTATTTATCCGATTGAGTAGTGCGGAAAGTACTACAAAAGCTACGAAGTTGATGAGAATACAATACTAAACTCATTCTATCTCAAAGCCACCGACTTTTCTCACTTTTATTCATGATGAAACGAGAAGAAAGCCGGCACAACAGCTGATACATTTGATCAACACTTAATGCATATAGATAAGTATTATTAGTACTATATTATTTTCTTTTCTTTACTTACGCAGAGGGTTATCCTTTTCGACATGTCACATAATGCGCAATCAACACCCCCTATATCGTGCACAGAAAGTTATAAAAACAATAGGGTAAAAATTACAGATTTTTACGCGAATATATTTTTTTTCATATCATCCTAATGTGTACTTTTATCAAGGAATAGACAATGAAATACGTCTACATAAGTATTAGAGTATAGCTAAATTACTGTAGGCCAATCAGAACTAATCGCTTACCCAACAGAGAGACCTTCCTTGATTCGCCGCTACATTGTGTCCGTCTACCCAATACAGGAACCATTCAAACTAACCAATCAAAATTATTCGCTTAAATATAAGGTTTCAAAAAATTTGAGTAATCATTGACTTATAAAATCAGGTTAGGGATGTCTATGTACTTGTTAGGGTCAGGGTTCAGTCAATGTTGACTAATAATAGGTATTGATATTAGGGAAATGGGTATTTCTTGTTTTACTTACAACCAATAGAAGGCGCTGATGGGAAGTTTTACTAGACTGCATTCAATTGGTATGAGTTAGTGCAGCGTATAGCGATAAGGTTATAAGATGTCCGAGAACAGTTCAATTCAAATAGGTTCGCTAAACGCGCCTTTGAGGAATTGCTATACGCGCAATTTCTCAATTATTATAAATAGATCGTGCGAACATTTCAAATGTACCGTTACCTGCCCTTTTCTGTCTTTAGCTCAAAATGATTCCCGAAATCCAAAAAGCCCTAACTTGCGATAAACCTTGTGCTGACTATGTATTAAAGCTTGATGACAAATATCCGGTACCTAAACCAGGTTCCAACCAGGTTCTAGTAAGGCTGACGCATACAGGTGTATGTCACACTGATCTATCGCATTTGACTGATCATTGGGCGCCTGTAATAACTACTGAATGCAAAGTCGTTGGTCACGAAGGTGTTGGCTGCATCGTCGCTCATGGTCCTGA
Source organism: Tortispora ganteri (assembly GCA_030573865.1). Lineage (NCBI taxonomy): Eukaryota > Fungi > Ascomycota > Trigonopsidomycetes > Trigonopsidales > Trigonopsidaceae > Tortispora > Tortispora ganteri. Next base: position 435,130 of record JAJMEA010000003.1, read on the forward strand.
TATCAGGTCGCCAGAGAGTGTACCAATCGGTATGCGTGTCGGACTGACGCTTCTCAAAAGACCCTGTAATCTATGCGATGAATGCGTTGAGCCTGACCACGAGGCTTATTGTTATCACGGAGACTTACGTACCGGTAATACTGACGGAACGTTTTGCCAATATCAGATAATGGATGTCGACTACCTCATACCTATTCCTGATGGGGTACCAGATGAGTTAGCTGGACCTATTTTATGTGGTGGAGTTACTGTGTACAAAGCTATTAAGAAGAGTGGTCTTTATGCGGGGCAGTGGATCGCTATTATGGGTGCAGGCGGTGGCCTTGGAACAATGGCCATCCAGATAGCGCGATCTCGTGGAATACGCACCATTGCTATTGATTCAGGAGATAAACGGGATATTTGCCAATCGGAATCTGTTGAGGCTTTTGTAGACTTCACGAAAGTCGCAGATGTACCTGCAGAAGTTCGCAAAATCACAGGAGGTCTAGGAGTTCATGTCGCTCTGGTTCTAGTGCCTGCACCAACGGCATATAAACAGGCTGTAGACATGTTGCGCATGCACGGAACACTTTTATCAGTTGGAATTACTACACCAGATGCTAGTTTTCCTGTAAAACCATTTGATCTGGTCTTGAAGGATATAAAACTTATCGGCACTCTGATCGGCACTCGATGGGACGTTAAAGAGGCCCTCGATTTAGCTGCGCGAGGTCTATTCAAACCTCATATTCAGGTTTATCCAATGGAAGAATGTCGCAAAGTCCTAGACGCAATGCACGAAGGAAAGCTGCTTGGACGAGCCGTACTTAAGTTGGACTGATATCCTGGCACGGTTATGTGTCTCGCAACTAGTCGTGTGCGCAAGGCTCGCTTGAAGCTCGTGTCAATTTATAGGGTAAGGGTATATTGCCCACGTACACTAGGCTTATCGTCTAATAGATTACTTAAGCTCTAACACCATCAGCCTCCATTCACGGCCTTACCATTTTTCCACACTTGTGATACATAAAAAAGGCTCACTACTTTCTTGTAGTATAGATCAAGTGATTTTAGAAGTTGTACATCGGTTTTGTCTCAAATAGTAAATGAGAGCCACCCCTCACAAGCTAATCTCATGGTTCGTTTTCGCTCCAAGAAGTCTGCTCAGACTGACCATCTCCAGGCCATATATGATCAAACGTACCGCACTTGCATACAAGCTAATCTACTAGAGAATCAGAATCAGTATTCTCAAGCTTTAAGTCATTGGCATTCGGCCTTCAATGTTATTGACGCTAACCGAGAAACCATCTATTTTAATCAGAAATCTAATGACCTATCACGAACCCTCATAACGAACATTACTGATCTGGAAACCCAATGCAGAAAACACATCTATGATATTAATGCCCGCCTTACTTCGGTTTCAGCTTTTTCGCCACGTTCTTCGTCTCATACTGTTGTTAGAAACCCTGTTCCTAATGCTAACAGTTCTGTGTCCTCTCTGAATCGTCGCCCGGCTCCTCCTAAGCAAACACCCAGCAGAACATCTTCGCCTTTAAAAAAATCAATGTTAACTACCCTTAGAGGCGATGCGATTTCGCCCCCCATACAGCGGACTTCCGTATCAAGGCAATCGTCTTCAAACGACACTCCCGTGTCCGCCTCATTGGCTGCAATACACGCCTGGCCACAAGACTCTGAGCAACGCCGTTATTCGGAATCTCGTTCTTCTCAGCACGGTCGCTCCGAAACAAAGTCAGACAGCCGCCGGTCTTCTGCAGCAAAATCTCCCACCACTCGGACTTCTATCAATAGTCTTGATTACGCTATTCCTTCTGGCCTCCAAACCCCCATCGACCCGCAACATTCTCCGCAAATACCTGCGTACGATCAAACATCTACATCTACGAAAGAAGACAATTATGCTCCTCTAATAGATTTTTCTTCATCTATATCTGATGCGATGGATTTTAGTGATGTTTTGAATACTTTTACTAGTGATTCAAGTCCTAAAAACCATGCGCGAAAAACTACAAACTCCAATGGTCCGTCTTTTCGAAATAATGATTCTGCACCTGCATCACATGTATTACCTCATTCTCAAAAAGATACTGCTGCTTCTAACCCAAAATCCGGTTCTCCTGCAAAGCTTAAAAGACTTTCTGGAGCGAAACTGATTCCAGACTTTTCCGGGTTTGCCCAGATTCTAACATTAGATAGCAAGAAAGGACATAAAGTGAATAATACGGGCTCTTCTAGTCAGAAAGAATATGCGAAGGAAATCAGCATAGCACCTGAGAATCCATTTGAACCTGCTATTAGTGACCGGGAAAATGCGAAACCGGTTAGCCGCTTGCCACAAAATTCATCTGACGCAGTAAAAATTACTGAACCTGAGATTAAAACCACTAAAGGCAGTGGAAATAGAGTCCAAAATACTGCAGTTATTTGTGAAAAGCCCAAGTTGGTCGAAAAGCCTGTAGCGCCTCCTGCATCGCAGGTGAATGATTCATTCTTATTACCTTCACCATCGTTAGATGCAAAAGTGACATCTGTTACACCACCACCGCTACCCAGATCTGCACCTCCACCTTTGCCTAGGTCTAATCCCCAAGATATTTCCACTTTGACAGAAGCAGCACCGGCTCAAAAGAAATCAAAAGACAAAACTGCATTTAACGCAATGAATTCGAAAGCTGCGAATGCTAGGAAAATGAAAATACCAGTGAATAGTGGTTCTGCAGCCAAACCTGCGGTGAGATATGTTGCTACTGCCCAGCGAGGTCTTGTGAAAGTACCGGATGCGCCTACGGTGAAATCTGTAATGGCACATCCTCGAAGCAAATCGACTCCTCCTACGATAAAAGCCGCATCAATTGCTTCCAATAATGCCAAAAAAAAGGAAGCAAATTCTGTCAGTATTAACAGCAGTGCGTCATCAAAGTCAGCAAAAAATCACACGCGCAAGTCTGAAGAACCAGCTAAAGCTGATACTAAACTACTGAAGGTTGACAATAATGCCGGCGTGGACGACACTGTTGATGACATAATTGTGGCCACCGGTAACGAAGAATTCAACAAGAAGGTAAAAAATGCCTACAAAAAAGTGAAAGGTGTGGACAAACTTGCAGCGGAACAAATAATCAACGACATTGTGGTCCAAGGGGACGAAGTATATTGGTCAGACATTGCTGGTCTTGAAGCGGCTAAATCTAGTCTTAAGGAGACTGTTGTCTACCCTTTTCTGAGACCAGATTTGTTCAGAGGGTTGAGAGAACCAGCACGTGGTATGTTACTGTTTGGACCTCCAGGTACTGGTAAAACTATGCTGGCCAGAGCGGTAGCCACGGAGTCTCATTCCACATTTTTTTCTATATCTGCCTCCTCTTTAACATCAAAATATTTAGGAGAAAGCGAAAAGCTTGTACGCGCACTATTTGCACTAGCCAAAGAACTTGCACCTTCTATTATATTTGTTGATGAAATTGATTCTTTGCTATCCACCCGAAATGATAGTGGTGAACATGAAGCTACGAGAAGAATTAAGAATGAGTTTTTGGTGAAATGGAGTGACTTGCAACACGCAGCAGCGGGACGTGATAAAGACGATGATGACGCGAGGCGTGTATTGGTGTTAGCTGCTACCAATTTACCTTGGGCTATAGACGAAGCTGCCAGACGTAGATTTGTGCGGAGACAATATATCCCTTTACCTGAACGAGAGACAAGAAAAGCTCAAATTGAAAAATTAATGAGCCATCAACACAAGTCTCTTAGTGAGGAAGACATTGAACGCATACTTGATTTGACTGACGGATTTTCGGGTAGTGATTTAACTGCCTTGGCCAAAGATGCAGCAATGGGTCCTCTTAGAGAACTCGGGGAGGCATTATTGAGCACACCAAGAGATGAAATTCGGCCGATAAACGTTGATGATTTTGTCGCAAGTTTACAATACATCCGACCCAGTGTTTCTAAGGACGGACTAGAGCGATATGAGGAATGGGCAGCCAAATATGGAAGCTCAGGTGCATGAGATGCTGTATGACAATTGCATACATTTTTTGCATACATATAAATACTTCAGCATATATGGATTATTTACAATATTTTCGTAAGGACAATCGTGGATTTCTGCGCGAGCGTACACCCTTGTAGCTACTGAGCAGATGCGGTGGCTGCTTTTTCATCTCTTGATTTGATGATGTTCTTGTACATGTTGTGGCTGATAAGAAGAGGGTCTTTTCCTAATGAGCGAATATAATCGTCTTCCTCCTGGATCTTTTCGATGATGTTATCGAGGTTTTTCGATACATCTTGTAAATCTTGGTTAAGCTGTGTAGAGAGGAGCTGTATAGGGGGTGGTATCACAGTCCAACCGTGAGATTCAGCTATCTGCGCCGCCTTTCGTCCTCTTTCAGCAATTTCCTCAGGTCCGAGAGACCTATAACCATGCGCAAAATGATGTCTCGTAACGTATTTAAGGTCGGCCCATATTTTACGAGATCGGGCTCTCTCCTTTTCAGCTTTTAACATTCTATCCACTTCCTGCTGAAAAGGAGAGCGATGAGACTCTGCATCTTCCTTTGAGATTTGGTCCAGCTCAATAAGTTTCTGGCCCGTTCCAATTCGGATTTCAGCCAATGCAAATCTTTTAAGCGCAGACATAGGTCGACAAGCTTCTATGCGCACAACATCTCCGGTTTTAGCTAGTTCACCTTCGTCATGTACCAGAAATGTCTTCTTAGACATTATCTGCTTGTGGACCTTTTTATGATATGTCGGCCGCTGTACAGAGACGCGTATTGTCTTAGCCATCTTTCCATGACCTGTAACCAGGCCTATAAAATTTTGTTTAGTCATGATGATGTAGTGTTTGTTAGATCCAATAATTGGATTTTGATTAGTTCAGGTATATTGGTTACAGTGTATAGGTACAGGGGTTACGCAGTGTCTTATCGTTTACTACCTTCCTGGATTTAGTTGCTCTCTTTCTCTAACTCACAGTGGTCTGACTTTGAGTGCTTCTTGGATATAGAGCCGTTTAACCGCACTTACCGATATCGATTTAGCCCCAATTTACTACAAGGCTTTCCACGCTTCAAAAGATTTAAATCCTGTCTTTTTTTTTTAAGAAATAAATGTATATTACTTGATCTATACCACTTTATTAGTGCCCGTTCTGCTGCTCTCTAGTCAAGATACAACTGGTAACAGGAATTGGGACTTATACCGCTGTTGCTAGGCCTTTTGTCTCACGCCTACATATTACTAGAGTGTCGGGAATATATTAAGGTAATTTAACCGCCGGGCAGTGACGAATCGGTTCTACAAGCAGAAAAGCGCTTGTAAATATATGTAGTGCAGGTTGGTGGAATGTTTTTCGATGTATGTATCTTATGCACCAGTAATAGTGCTAAAACTTCTGAGTAGTATTTCCTGATGGTCAATGAAATTGACATATATTATCGGCAGGTCCGGAAGATGCGCCAGCCTTTTTGTCACCAAGGGCTAGGGGTTTCACTCAAAGTCCACCTTACACAGCGCTTACCTCAGCTGCATCGGAAGTTAACGTCTCTTCTCGACAATTTGTTGCTCGTTGCAGCTGCAAGAATCATTCGGAGGATAATCCTTGCTCTTGTTCTAAGTAAGCTTGGATAATTGATTGCATTAGTTATTGTCTCCTGGAGCAGCTTTGCCCCCTTCTACTGACAGACTTTCTCGCCCTTACTCTATCTATCCCCGGTTTTTTCTCGACCATTTCTAACACCTCTCGTGTTTCTCCTTTACCGCTCATCTGCACCTTTAATAATAGTGCCGCATAATATAGAATCTACGCTACTTGCTTGTTCAATTTAAATTATACTAGCTAGCGTATTTCAGCACTCTCTCTTCCTGCTGAACTGTTTCTTATTGCTGCCCGGCTACGTCCTATTTGTGCGTCACAAATTCTCACATATTTGCAATGGTGACAATGGTTGCACAAATTCCTTCTACTAGTACTACATCTATCCCGGAAATAATACCAGTTGGACCAGATGCTGAGTATGATTACGAAGCTTTACCAGGTAACTACTCCTTAGCTGCAAACCTAACTGCTGGTGCTTTTGCCGGAATTATGGAGCATTCCGTAATGTATCCGGTCGATGCGGTTAAAACTAGAATGCAAGTCTTAAGCAAGGCAGAAATATACAGTGGAATGACTAATGCTGTGTCACGCATTTCCGCTGCTGAAGGAGCCAGAGTACTATGGCGCGGCGTCTCGTCCGTTGTCATAGGGTCGGGTCCGGCGCACGCTCTATATTTTACTGTTTATGAACATGCAAAAGATGCTTTTTTGAAGCTGGCCAGAGGTGATGATCGGGGAACTGGCTCAGGAACATATGAGACAAACAACTCGACGTTTATGTTGGCAACCGCCGCTGCTGGTTCTTGTGCTACTATAGCTTGCGATGCCATAATGAACCCTTTTGATGTAGTTAAGCAAAGAATGCAAGTCTCCACAGGTGCGAATTATTCTTCTATATTCTCTTGTGCTGCTGATGTTTACCGTCGTGAAGGTTTGTCGGCATTTTATATATCCTATCCTACTACGCTGACCATGAGCATCCCTTTTCAAGCGATTAACTTCTCCAGCTACGAAGCTCTCTCCAACATTCTGAACCCCTCCAAGCACTACGATCCTCTTTCGCATTGCATTGCGGGCGGTGTTGCTGGTGCTACTGCTGCTGCACTTACCAATCCTGTCGACGTCATTAAAACTGTGCTGCAAACCAAAGGTGTGTCAAGCGATACTTCCATCAGGGAAGCCAAATCTTTTATGGATGCTGCTAGACTCATATATCAGCATGATGGCGCCTCTGGATTTCTTAGAGGTTTGCGACCGAGAATTGTTGCAAACGTTCCTTCAACTGCAATATGCTGGTCGGCTTATGAATTAGCGAAGTTCTATTTGAAGACTTAAAGAGAAGGCCTTATGGTCACTATGACGATATGCGAAAACAAGAGATAGCCTACTTTTTGTCATATTATTTGTATTCATTTTGAATCATTTATGGTGGGTGTTCTTTACTTTTCTTTGTATTCTAATGATCACTAGTGTGTACGAAAGGAGCATAGCTTTGTCGCTACGGTGGTTGGATGATATCATTTCTCTTTCATAATAGCACAGGAACATACAACTTATGATTACATTTTCTTACCTTGCAATGTTATTAATTAGAGAGATTGTACTTCCATCTACCTTCTAAAAGCCCCAACTGAGTATCTTTTAGTAGTAAACTTCTTCTCGTGCTGACGTATGAAGTCATGTCTAATAGTTCTAATCGTTTTGTGGCTAGCTCTGTAGTATTCCTTTCGAACATTTCAGATAGTTTTTCGACAGCTAGCTCCAAGTCTTGCTGATTATTCTCGAAAATGTGTGTGTTGTTGTTCCGCTCGAGGTAAAACGCAAAAGCATATGTCCACATCAAGGTACGTCGGCATTGCTGCAATACGTCAGAAGCTTTTGCAAGATACTGGACTTCGATCCAGGTCATGCTAGTTGAATTTTGCAAATCTGTCATTTTCTTTTGCGTGCGTAAGTAAAGCTTTTTATCCAAACGAGCACTTTCAAGATGATTGGCATATCTATTATAATAATGAAGATATCGTTCAAGGCTTGCTTTGGACTTGGCCTGTTGATCACGAGCTTCCTGGCCAGACTTTTCATCGTATCGAGAACAGTTATAGTAAGCAGTTCCATGTTCACTCCAAGGTCCTGAACACACCCAGCACCATTCATGTCCGCATTTCCGGCACAACATGTGATTACAGCCACCATTTTTTTCAATAGTCGCTTGGCATTTAGGACAGCCTTTCGTGTGCACATTAATCCAATTTGCAGTCTCCGAGTCGTCAGCACACTTTTTGTTCCATTTGGCAAATAGTCTGCATATACAAGGCGCGTGTTCTTCGTTGCTACATCCGAAACAAAACTTATGACCGTCACTGCACTCAACGGTGGGTATAATGTGATCCAGGTCAGCCTGATTCAGTTTACACTCAACCGCATAAGTACAGTCAGGATAGATGCACCATTTTAAATATGGTAGACAATTCACGTATAACTTAATCAGCTGATCTCGGTAGCGGTAATAGTCTGAGGGTGAAAGAAGTAATTTGTAGGCAGAATCAGTAATAGGGAAGCTGCATTCGCTATTCAAACAGCAGTTAAGTCGAATATCGCCTTCTGAGACGCGCATCCGCAAATAGGTTTTGAAGCATGAAGCGCAGTAGCGATGCCCGCAAGGTAAAGCAAACGTTACCGGGTCTGTTGCATCATCGTAACATACCGCGCAGAGAAAATCCGGGGGTGCCGGAAGAAGACACGGAGCGAATGAATAATCAGCATATTTGAGATCTAGTCCAATAGATTGCAAGGTTCGCGCTGGGTTATCGAGGTAACGTTCCCCTAGCCATTCTACGCTAAATTTGTTATGTATCAGAAGCAGTTCCGCCACTTCATGCGAAAGCCCACATAAATTCTGAATCTGGTTTACAGATGAGACAAAGCGCTGCTTAAGTTGCTCGCGAGAAAGCGAAACGTAGGGAACTTCATATGACAGTGTTTCTTCTGCAACCACGGAAACGACTGAATTTGTATCCAGGTCGTCATAGCCGTCATCTTCGAATGCATCAAACGACTGATCCGTGGTGAAGCCGGTACTAATATCTGAGTCCATATGAGATTATATGTGCAATTAAAGCTGAATTATTAAATGATACTGAAAGATGGAAAAGTGGTTAAAGGTAGTACGTGCACAAATTTCGCGAACTTGCCTGGATTAGAGAGTCAGGACGGTTGAGTAGTTGTGTAAACGGATGAGAGAGAACAATCAAGCCAAGGGTTCACTTCTTTGGGACTTTCCGCGATGAGTAATCACCCGTTATAATACATTATGTTCTAAAGAATAGACGTAATTTCCACAAACATGAAGAAATGCACAACTAACTAATAACTAGCCTGTCTTGATTTGGCCGGTTTTTTAAGCTGGTCTTGATGCATCTTTGAACAATATGTGGTGTTAATCAAAGACAGCAAGCAGATAATGAAGGGTCAAGGGTTAAATAAAATAGCGGCGAACTCTGTCGATTCTTTTTAAAGCAGTCGAACAAGCATAAATATTACGTATTTAAGTCTTAGACCACAAATCTAATAGGCAATAGAATAGCTCTCATACCCTTAGTCTTGAGGCGTTCGTAGTAGATACGGGCATATTTTTCCCTAATGTGACAAAGTTGCACAGCGACCACGCAACCACTCGACTACTCCCACATGGTTAACTTCCGAAGCCGATCGAAAGGATAGTAATACACCGTTCAATGTGACGCTTCTTATTACTCTATTGGCTTATTGTAACAATGAGAACATTTAAACGTTGAGTAATTTAGTCTATGTTCTTTTGATATTTTAAGGCGTATTTAGGTTTGTTTAAAGGAACTATTCGGAAACTTTACACCGAGCATAAGCCAGTATTGACCGAATAAGGTTTCGAACTGAAGATGTTGGCGAATGGTTCGCTTCCCGTGCTCTGTAGGTCGCATAGACCACTGAGCTGAATGTAATCCTGTACCATTTAAAACGTAAAGGTTGCATCGGCCGTGTACATCGAGGATCTTGGAAGGAGGAGGAGCTGCACAATGTCTGAAAATGTCACTGACAACTTTATATGACATTGGCACCGAAAGAGCTTAATCGCATTTCGAAATCCATCATTGGACATGCGAAAATACGACTTTTAACTTTTTCCATAAGGTGACTAATGTGCGTGGGCACATAAACCATCTTGACTGCAGATACAGCATATCTTCGCTATGCAAGTTGTGTTCAAGGTCGGTACAATGTGGATACAGAGATATTTAGCAGAAGAACGTGTGAAACTCTAGCTGTGGTAAATAGTTATTATGTTTAATGTATCTGAATTATGTAGGTTGTCGATCGGAAAACGGAAGAAAGAAAAGAACATTTGTCACAGTCACGTGTAGGCTAATACATTATGAGACTCCAGATCTAAATCCTGTAGGTCTTCGTGGCAATACTGCAATCGAGTCTTGTTCTAAATTTTGTACTTATTGCTAATGTTTGTGGGAACGCAAGTTCGCGGTAGAGATCTCTTTGTTCCCCGCTTGTACCCTATCCTAAGGCGGATTCTTGACTTGAGTTTTTTAGTTGACCGCCGCAAAGTTTTTCATAACCTCACCTAGACTAATTACAGTAACGAGAACCTCTATGAACATTGCTTTGAAGATGCTATTAAGATAAACAACTACTAATGTGTTTTCAGTTTCCTGGCTTTTTAGCATAGCTGCTACGTTCAAAATAGCAATGTTAGCTAGCATGAAAATCTTACGTAGGCCTTGCAATCGAGTGGGCTACAATGGTATGTACCAACTTAAAAACAAGACAAAATAACTTTAAACAAATTAAACACATTCCATAAGTATGATAAGGTTTTGGTCTAGCTGCTTTTAGTGGGCGGCCTCTTTTAGTTTCATTTCTCGCTCTCGCAATATAAAAAGCTGTAGGCCCCCCATTAACTCAGAACTGGACTGCCAGAATATTGCCTTAGATTTCAAGTGAATATTTGTCATACTTTCGCGATGAAATTTTCTTCTGCTTTATATGCTTTGTCCGCTCTTAGCGCTGTGGTCTCCGCTGGTGATACTACTACCTCTTACACTACCGTCAAGGTGACCGTCATGGACGAAAGTTGCCCTACTGACATTCCCGTTGTCACACCTGGTACTTCTGTTGTTCACATTTCCGGCCTTACCACTGATGCTGGCACTACTACCTCTACTGCTGGTGTTACTTTCGCTACTGCAAACGCTGCTCCTGCTCTCACTTTCAGCTCCGGAGCCATGGCTCTTGCTGTTGCTGCTGTTCTCCTTTGCTAATTTATATGTACATCTTACTTATTTATGCCGAATCAGCGTTATAGATCGATTGAGATCTTTTTCTATACGTATGTTGTAGTTTATTCGTATATCAATACTAGTGTTTCGCGCCTTAATAGCTTGTACTGCGAAGAATTCACTAGTTCTAGCGAAAACTGTTCATTTAGCAGTATTTCTTGTGCATGTCTTCTACGATTTTATTGCTTACGATAACAAGCGTAACTAATTTTTTTATTAACAATTATGCTGCCTTTTTACTGCATTATAGAGTGTTTTGAACCGCTTTTGCGTCGAGTGGTAATCTAACAGCTGTCCTTTTCGTCTTTAGCTTCGAAAATTTTAGTGTTTAATTGCGCGAGAAAAAATAAGGCTATTTTTAGCATGCACGAATTCGACTTTGGCCACCGTTGTATCGTACGTACTCCTGCTGCTTTACTAGCATATTATCAAATGCTCAAATACATAAATTCTGATTCCATTCAGAAGCACAAAAAACAGAATGACATAAGCTGTTTGTAAATGAAACGTGGCTTGATTCCTATTTAGTTAAATGAACTCCGTAAAGAGAAGTGAACCCTTAACCACTTCGATCTAGATCTCACAATAGATCTGTGTAAAATATAATACGGAACAACTAATGATATTGAGTACGTAATCAAAATAATAATAGCGATTAAGAAATACAGCAGATATAGCGAATGGATACCCATTCCTACAATGACACACTAAAGATCATCATCTAAGTCGGCGACGGAGTTTTTCTTCTGCTACCAATTGGTGTACTATATAATTGACACCTCTTGGTCTGTCGATGCTGTAATACTGTATTTAATCTGTAAAACAGATATGTAAAACTTAGAGAGAAATAAAAGAACTGTGTCAAGTATAGTGAAGCCAACCATACATTATTAATCACTTCATTGTGAAGAAGAAAATAATACAGATATGGATAAAATATTGGTTACGTTTTATTAGTTAAGTTTGTCACAGTATGCTGAGTGCTAGGATGGAACTCTTTTGAGATGCGAGCATTGCTTTACAGCGAAAGCGATCAAAATGTCACATCAACATGTAAATTTACAAACTACGCAGGCTCATGTGTACATCTAAATATTGGAAAGCATGCGCAAACTAATGTCTGATTATCAGTATGCTAGCGTAGCACCTATTATTTTTCACCAGTCGGAGAAAATTGGCCGAACCATCATCTCAGTGGCCGATATTAAGTTTGTACGACCACTTGAGGACGAGTCTGCTGATATTGTTTATTTTCGAAAGCTAGCCACTAGCAGTTATTGTACATATGGAATTAGTGTTGATTAAGATGGCCAGCCACATTAAACGGCTGAACGCTAGAATAATTTTTTATATGATAACAGTTGAGATACTTCAAATGTAAAAGTACAACTACTTAGAATGATCTCGTTTTGTTGAAATTCATTGCATTATTCAGCAATCAATAGTATTGGGTTTACTATTTTCATTCCACGATCAAGTTGTGTGTACCTAATTTGAAGCTATATAGATCGGTTCTTTGATCTACAGTATGGCAGTAGGAAAAAAAAAGCAGTTTGTCAGTTCCCGCAAGGTAAGGAGATAATGCAAGATTTAAAACAAGTACTTTATTCTGAACAGTATTGTTCTTTGTTAAAGTATGACAATGTATATCGCGCGTTATTAGGCGCGTTTGAAAGCAAAAGCAGTTGAACCTCTCTCGTTGCAACGTGGTGAATTTGTGCCAAAAAAAAGTTGAGTTGTAACCTTATTGAAGTCCAACGTCTTGGTAACCTTACCAAATAACATCAATTAGTAGTAGTCTTAGAAAGACAGACAGTAGCGTTCATAAAATATCGAATAAACTTAAACATCATTTTCTGCGGATATAGAGACATAAGTTACGCTACTGTTACAACTTGCTTCCACTCAGCGACAAAACTAGAGGCCGTTTGCGCAATTGCGGATATAAGATACTGACGGATAATTCTGAGAGCTTTTATTAACTCTCATAGTCCTCAAAATATTCTCAGACTAAACAAAAAGTTTATTACATTCAGATACATTATATATAACTACTAACCACTGACTTACAAAAGAAAAATCAGGGGAAAGGAAGAATCAATACCCTTTATGGGCTCGATAGGGTGCATGATGTTTCATGATATATACAGCTTGGCATAATCGGTTAAAGTAGGTAACAAAAGAATATAACTACTAAATACTTCTCTTCAGACATTCGTAGTGATCGCAGAGTTTATGTTGGAATTCTTTGCGAACGGCCAACCGCCTGAAATATGAAGCAAATGATCCAATCATGCCTGTTGAAAATAAAAGGTGACATGTGCAACAAAGTTCGTGCCTTAAACTAGTTCGCAATTGAACCTTAATATTGTAAATATCTATTGAAATTCAACGAATTTGCTTCAAAAACAATAATTTTCTGTACTATTTTTTTCGCTATTACTACCGATATAACACTGTATACGATAGAAAAATTGGACATATATTCAAAATGATTTCCTGCTATTCCACTGTATAACCAAAGAATTTTCCTAAAGGCACTGCGCAATAAGGTTTGCTTAAAAATATAGTGTGACATCCAAACTGAGAGAATGGCTTAGCATATTTCAACTTTATATCTAATAAGGTAAAAACAGCTTCGCCATTCTTTGCGAATATAGTAATAAATACTTAGCCGGCTTGATTATAAATGATCTATAAATAGGGGCGATAATTCCGTTTCTTCTTCTTCTTTTCTTCACTTTACACACTTAATTGGAATTTTTAATTCATTGTACCAAACAAATTACAGCCAATCGCTTTCGTGTCTGCCTCTCACTTGTCTACTAAATAAGAATGAAATTCTCTACCATCGCTTCCGCTGCTCTTGCTTCTGCAACCACCTACCCCGTTGAACTGACTATTAAGTCTGACAATCTTTTGAACGGCTTGTCTTTCACTAGCTTGCATGAAGGTGCCGCTGTCAATTACTTGTTCGTCTCTAATTCGTCTACTGGCTTTCCTGCAACCTATGACGATTCTTCCAAAATTGTCAGCGTCCCCTTCATTGAAGAATCCGACTTCTACTTGCAATTTGATAGCACCTTCCTTGGATTTAAAACTAATATTCCTTATTTTGATCCTATCACTATCACCGATGAGATCCTGGCCATTAATGGTGTTTCTACATTCTACGCATGTCAAGGAACTGGTGATGTCACTGACCCCTACCGCTATATTGAAGAGAGATACGCTATTGTAAATGTGGAATTGGGTAGTGGCTACACTTGCTATCCTATTGAGATCAAGGCAGTTGCTGGCGCTCCCTCTTCCACTACCTCTTCAGCTGGCCCCACTCCTACCGGAAACGGAACCACTACCACTACTGGTCCTGCCAGCACTGTTACTCCTACTGAGTCTCCTGCTCCTACCTATATCAATGGAGGAGCTGTCTCTGGTATTAACTTCGGATTGACTGCCATCGTTGCTGCTGCTGTTGCTCTCTTGCTTTAAAGAAACTGCGATCGTGGCATCTTGTTTACAATATTTTAGCATGAAACTAGTATAAGCATTTACTAATACAACTTTTGTTAGTGTCTAAATAGCGGAATTTTAAATACGTATTTTGTTTCGAAGTTCGAATCGATCGATGCTGTCTAGTGTGGTTACTCCAAACTGTGTTCTAGCACCTTGAAGTGAAACATTTTAAAATCTGTCGTTTCTTTTTTTTCTTTCGCTATCCTAGTTTTTTTCAGGCATTCGATACATAATTATCTGTAATTGAAAAGCCAAGCATTCGTTTTTGTATTTGCTGCTTATACACATTTATTGATTAGCACTATTTATTTGATCTACTAGCATATAATAGAATATTTGTACTTCGTTTATTAATAATTCATATTACATTTGTAAAGGCAACGAAGTCTCTATCGGTCATTCATACTCTAATAGCAGTTGCATCTCAAATAAGTAGAAAAGAATATCTTTCAAAGGATCAAGTAAATGAGCAGAGTATGCATACTCATTGCTGAGCGGGGGTGGCTTGATCTTTCAATTTCTTTAGCTCAGTAACGAATGACTCGCCCCAATATGCAGAAGTGTACTTGCAGATATATTTAAACAGCTTCTGATGGTTGGCGGCACGTAAATCAGACGGCATATTGAGAGCATCATATATAGCATTTGCCATATCCTCAGTGTTCCATGGGTTTACCACGATTGAACCATTTAGGGATTGAGCCGCTCCGGTGAATTCGGATAAAATCAAGGGACCACGGTTAGCCTGTTGGCATGCAATATATTCATAGGAAACAAGATTCATTCCATCACGAGTGCTGGTCACAAAACATACATCTGAAACAGCATATAGCGCGACCAGCTCATCAAATGGAATAGATTTGTGTAGAAAATGTATAGGCGTGAACTCGACGGTACCAAAACGGCCATTGATTCGTCCAACCAGTTCATTGACGACGGCTCGCAGGTTTTGGTATTCTTCGACATCTTGTCTAGAGGGAACTGCAACTTGCACTAGCACAACTTTGCCAATCCACTCAGGGTGCTCACTCAAAAAAATTTCAAGTGCATGTAGTTTTTGCGGTACGCCTTTGATGTAATCAAGGCGATCTACACCGCAGATGATGCGCACATCTTTAAATTTAGCCTTCAGCGCGCTAATGCGGTCTTTTATCTTTGGGTTTTCCATTCCGTCCAAGAATTTCTGCGTATCTATTCCAATGGGGAAAGCTGCGACAGCGACCATGCGACCTTTGTAGTGAACGCCCGAGGGGATCGTCTTTAAACCAAGGATCCTGGAGCAGGAGGAAAGAAAATGCCGCGCATAGTCATAAGTGTGGAACCCGATGAGGTCACACTCCAAGAGACCCTCAAGTACTTCTTTACGAACAGGGAGAATACGATAAATCTCTGACGAAGGGAAGGGAGTATGGAGGAAAAATCCAATGAGAGGTTTGAATTGAGGGATTTGCTGACGGATCATTTGAGGCATGAGCATGAGATGGTAATCATGGACCCAAATCATATCACCCTCTCTATATTGAGAAACAACGATGTCCGTGAACCGTTGATTGGCCTCTTTATAGGCCTGCCATGCCCATTCGTCGAAGTTCATCTCTCCTGGGTGATAATGGAATAGAGGCCACAATATGGAGTTAGAAAAGCCATTATAGTGGAAAAAAGCAAGCTGATCTGACAGATAAACAGGATAGCAATGAAAGGTTTCTTGTAAATGCTTTTCAACTTTTGGGCGTTCTTCTGGGGGGACTTCAAGGCCGGGCCATCCAAACCATTTCATTGTCTTGCTTTTAGCAAGACCGGATAGTGCCTGAACAAGCCCTCCAGAGGACATGGTATATTCATAATCGCCATCTGCAGATCGCTTAATCGTAACAGGTAACCTGTTAGAGACTACGAGCACTTGCTGTGACATTTTCACTAAGTATTCTAGGTAATTTGATCGGGTACAGGTAGGAGCTAGGTGTATGATGCGCGCAGATGGCACTAGTTGAACAGAATGATGTCGAAACCGCTATAACTGAACCTTATTAGCCGCATCAATATGGGGAGGGATGAAGTCAGAGATACAGGAATATTTGACGTAGGTTGCTTCAATTTTTTATGTACTATAGCTATGTAATGGTAAAATAAAAACTATTAGTTGGCTAAATGTTCTTTGCAACTTCTTCAGCACGTGAAACATCTAGTCCTGTGCTGTCAGGTTCCAGGAATATCTTTTTGACCTTACCGTCTTCTACCAGCATGGCGTAGCGTTTACTTCTTGCATTTCCGAAAAATTTTGAAGCATCAAACTCCATATCAATGGCACGGGTAAATTCTCCTGCGGGGTCGGCGAGAATTTCAATGCCGCCCTCTGCTCCGAGATTCTTAGCCCAGGCGGAAGTAACAAATGCATCATTAACCGCCACCACGTGAATTCCTTCTACCCCCTTGTCATGAAATGTTTTCCATGTCACTAAATACCCAGGAATATGTGAAGCAGAACATGCAGGTGAAAACGCCCCAGGTACGCCCACAATTAAATGCTTGCCTGCCTTAACTCTCTCGGCTATGTCAACGGTGTCGCCAGGTCCTTGTTTGCTCAATTGCGCAGAAGGAATTGTATCGCCGACTGCAATTCGTCTTGCTGAAAATGCACTAAACTGTCTAGTCCCAAGACGCAAAGATCGCATAGCGTAATGTCCTCTCATTTCTACAATATGTCGAAAATCTAGCTTCTTTCATCTCTCAATGAACTCCTTATATAGGAAGCATTCCTCCCACCTCTCATATGCCCACCCCGCGGTCCCCGCCTGTACCTATCTTCATATACGTAGTAACATCACTCCTTCCAGCATTGCATTGCTATATACTGCCCTGTAGTTCATATTTACAATATATTGCAGCCAAATAGCGTATGCTCTCGATATTTCGCAACACTATAAAGCGATACTAGCTGTGCGTAATACCTAAACCCTAATCTTTACGACACTGCCCCGACTCCCTAGACCCCATTCTCGGCCTTCGACCCGACTCAGCCTTTCTAAACAGTGCGCTTAGGATATCGCCATAGTCCTACTATCCAACGAGTGTGCTTACTATTCTAACTACCTCTAATTCCTGACTGTCGGCAGTTTCTATTTGTTTTCCTGCGCAACTATTTGCTAATTGCCCTTTCTCGCTATGTATAATAACCAGCAGAACCCGCAACTATGGCAGCAGCAGCAGCAGCAGCAGCAGCAGCAGCAGCAGCAGTTTCAGCAACAGCAGCAATTGCCACTGCAGCCTCAATATACAATGGCCCCTGCCAGACCTCTTCAGCCAAATGTAACCGGATTTCCTACTGCTGCTGGCCCACTTCCTAGTGGAGTTTCTAATCTGCCGCAATATCCGCAACAGACTGGTGTCTACCAAGAATCTGGTGGTTCTTTTGCGCAACCGCGCTCAACGAGTATTGCGCCAATACGAACTGGCTTTCAGGCTGACCCTCAACAATCTCGAAGTTCGGTTTCGAACTTCTTAAGTCAGCCTCCAGCGTTTGACCCGAAAAAAGCTTTTCCATCCCAGCGGCTCGAGTTCCTCACTGCGGAAGATCAAAAGAAGTTCGAAGAACTCTTTGCTTCTGTAGTCAAATCGGGTGTCACTATATCAGGCGACGAGGCCAGAGATATACTTGTTCGTTCTAACCTCTCGCCGTCAACTCTCAAAGATATATGGGTGCTTTCTGATACCACAAAATCTGGCAAGCTATTTTTCCCAGAGTTCTGCTTAGCTATGTATCTGTGTAATCTATCATTAGCAGGAAAACCACTCCCTTCGAAACTTCCTGATCGTGTCCAAAACCAAGTTTCTTCTTTGGTAGATCAGATATCATTTTCCGTGGAAGACACCAACCCTGCTCCTACTTCAACCAACGTACCGGAGTTTAGAAAATCTGTCGCCTCAGACCTAGCTAGTCTTCCCCCTGACATGTTCTCGCCGATAACTTCATTGGCATCTCAACCTACTGGTATGCCGGCTTTTCAATCGCAGCCTACAGGATACCCTCCCACCGGTGCGCAAGGCGCAGGAATAGCCTCTCTGCTGAATCAGAAGACAGGTATCCAGGCGTTGCAAACAGGATACTCTTCTCCCTCAATGACTGCACAATCTCAGCCTGCTGGAGTTCAAATTCAGCCTACTGGAATCCGGACTCAACCGACGGGGATGCAAACCCAGCCTACTGGCTTTCTTCGGTCAGATCCGACAGGCTCACCGGGACAATGGGGCTATTCAAATACTCCTGTTGCGGATCTCTCAGCCGTGCAAGCACTTGGCGCCCAACTAATGCCTAACATTGGAGCTCCAGGTAATGCCTCTAACCTGCAGGGTAATGCACAAATTCCTTGGGCTGTGGCAAAGCAGGAAAAGAAAATATATGACGGAATTTTTGAAGCATGGGATGGACTAAACAAAGGCTATATTTCTGGTAATACAGCTATTGAAATTTTAGGACAGAGTGGACTTGCTAGACAGCAACTTGAGAAAATATGGGCTTTGTCTGATCCGCACAACCGTGGAAGATTAAACAAAGATGAATTTGCTGTTGCAATGCATCTAATTTATCGCACACTTAACGGTTATGAAATACCTAATAAACTACCACCTGAATTGGTTCCTCCGTCGTCAAGAAACTTTTCAGAATCTGTTGAAAACATTAAAGCATACCTGAAACCTGATGCGACTAAACCTCTTCGATCACAAGCAACTGGCGGCGTTTCTTACTTGAAAAATCGCTCGTTTAGAACTGTGGAATCTCCCCAGAGCTTTCGTAAAGATGCTACGGTCTACAAGAATGATGACGGTGCTCCTACTTATACGTCGAAGAATCGCAGAAACTTAACTGGGCGTTCAGAAACTGAATCACTAGGTCCGAACAGACCTACGTCCCTGGAAGAACTTCGAAAATTGGTGCGCGAAAAAAATATCATATTGGATGCCATTGATGCAGAAGATGAGCAAGAAGTAAATCAGGACGATCTGCAAGAGCGACGCGATCAAGAAGATATTAAAATGCTGAAGCGGAAGATCGAACGCTTACAAGATGAAATCAATCTGAATCCCAAATCAGCTGTGCTCCATCTAGATGACGGATCCGAGAAGCGAGCTTTAAAGCGTCAACTTAATTATTTAATTGACAGATCCACGCAATTAAGCTCTGATATCCGAAATATTGAGAGTGAAATATATCACGCACAGGAAGAGTTATTCCGTATTCGAGATAGCAAAGAACACCCCGAAGACTCTATAATTGGAACAGGTCCTAACGGCGAAATTACGGATTCCGACCGTCGTAAGGCCAAAAGTAAAGCGCTGCTAAGGTCGCGAATGGCGTCCTTGACAGGAAAATCATCAGAAATCGATGAAACTTTTGAGCAGCGTATGTCTAATGAAATGTGGAAAGCTAAGGAGCAACGCTCAAAGAATATGGAAATTATCAAAGATATCGAAGAGACGATTGCTTCTATCCAGTCATCTCATGACTTAACTCTTCGCGAAAGCAACACGGAAATTCGTGATGATAGAGAGCGAAGAAGATGGGAAGAAGGTCTTGGAGTTGAAGAGGATGTCAGACAATTCATTTATGACCTTCAGAAATCCAGCCAAAAGGTAAACCGAGATTTTAAGGCAACAGAGAGAGATAACAGCCGAGGAAACTCACACAGAGGATTGTCTCCGCGCACAGTAAAAAGTTCACCTAGTTTGCCCTCCAGCATGGAATCTTCTAATGATTACTCCTCAAAATATCTTGAGGTACCTTCTGATAAAGCCAAAATCGAGACAGCGGAAGAAAGGTCGGCTCGCATAAAAGCTGAGGCTGAAAGGAAAATGCAAGAACGCCTATCTTCGCTTGGATTATCGCTTCCAAAAATGCGGAAACCCACTACCTCATCTACCGCAGCACCATCTGCTGGTAAAGTTGAAGAACAGTCAAGTATAGGTTGGAATGAAGGCTTTGTAGAGGAGTCAGCGACTTCTCCATACGACTCAAAAACGGTGACTTCTTCTGATGTCTCCGCTGCTGCTGCTGCCGACGACGACGACGACGACGACGACGAAGAAGAAGAAGAAGAAGACGAAGACGAAGAAAAAGAGTTGCTCCGTCTGAAACAGGAACAAGAAGAGAGGAATAGGAGATTGAAGGAGAAGATGGAAGCTGATAGAAGAAAGAAAGAAGAAGAGCGCAAGAGAAAGAAAGCAGAAAAGGCCAGAAGAATTGCTGAAATCAAAGCGGAAGTTGAAAAAGAAAAGCAAGAAGAAGAAAGGTTACGCCAACTAAGCATTGAACCAAAATCTGATTCGGAGACAGAAGTAGACGCTGCACCTGTTTCGACCAAGAGTATCGTTGAAAAAGCGGAAAATTTAACACTATCAGACAAGGTTGAGAGTGAAGAAGATGATAATGACGAATTTTTTGATACTAATGAACAATCAGATTCTGTTAAAGCGGTTAATTCTGCCTCCGCGTCCAATTCTGCCCCATACCCAGGGTCTAATAACCCTTTCTTCAAAGAAGCTGGAAAAACAGGTTCTCATAATCCATTCTACCAGAATAATGATAGCGGAAACCATAGCCCAGGTATAGCGAATGAGGAAGCATCTATTCAACGAGATAAACAGCGCGGTTTAAATGATGAAGACGATTGGGGAGAACACGCACCAGAAATGGACAGTTCTGACTCCGAAGAGGATAATTTTGAAGGTCGCAGAAACACACAAGCTTTCGCTTCCATGTTACTGAGTACGATGACGGGAGGTAGAATTGGTTCCGTATCCAATACGCCGCCTTTAGAGAAATCTAACGTACTAGTCTCATCTGAAGCACCGCCGATTCCCGAAGCACCGCCTATACCTGGAGCACCGCCTATACCTGAAGCACCGCCGATACCTGAAGCACCGCCTATACCTGGAGCACCGCCTATACCTGGAGCACCGCCAATACCTGGAGGTAATGCTCCTTCCTTACCATTTGGTGCGCCAGCGCCGCCTGTCCTTCCAGCGCCCGCAGCATCTAGCAGTACTGCTGATATGCCACCCGTTGAAGATAGATCTGCTTTGCTGTCGCAGATCAAAATGGGCAAATCACTTCGTAAAGCTGAGACGAATGATCGTAGCCAAGCTAAAGCGGGGCATGTTATGTGAAGAGATCGAATTAAGTATTGTGCTTTGCTCTTTCGCTTGTTACATTGAGATATTGCTACAGTTTTCTCGTACATTTCAAATGTAAGGAACGTCACGCTCGATTTTGCAATATTTTCTATTCTTCCGTAATTACTGTTTTTCCATTAACTATTTTACATATCTTCATCGAAGTCATCAGCGAGTTTTTTAAGCTCAGCCTCTCGGACAAACTGTACGCGAAGTTGTTCTAATTGTCGAATAACTGTTAAGCATGCATTCTTTAATGCATCCCTAGGATCGTAACCATCTTCAGTTTGTATTCTGAGTTCGACCTGCGCAAATAAAGGATGAGCTACCTTGTAACCAGCAAATATAACTCTTGGGTCTAAGACTAATTGTGTTGTCAGCAGATTGCCGAGCGTATGTTCCTCTTTTTCTATTAGAACAGTGATAGCATTAGGTATCCTGTTGTCGGGGGATATTTTCAATCTATAAGAAGTTAGAAAATTACATCTCATAGAGATTAGGTGGAGTTTGTTACTTACTTTGGAACTCCGTCCGGGAGCAGAAATAGCTCGTATCTATCCGGAGCATTCATGGTCTCGGTGTTGAGTGATGGTTTTTTTTGGTGTAAGTTATACACTACAAAAATTCTATTGTTCCCCTAAACGTTTCCATGACAATTTGAGGTCACTGGAATGGTTTTGTACAGTTCGCAATGTGCTAATACTTAATTGATATCTTGTATATTCGCTGTATCAGCTATTATAAAAATTTGCTTTTTAAATAATTAAGAGATGATGTAGTATTCCTTTTTAGTGAATGTAGTGACATACATTATGTGGCAGTTATACATCTTGCAACGGATTAAAATTAAGCTTTTACACACCAACCCCAGATTCTGCATCCGTCACCTTTGCCGGATAGTAATTATTCCGTAATGTCTGAAATTGCGTTGCTGAAAAGTTGGTTTCCTCATATAATATCACCCTTGATAGTATGTGCACCTATGAGGTTAGCTGCAGGTGCTGAATTAGCTGCTGCTGTGCACAAAGAAGGCGGAATGGGGTTCCTCGGCCTCGGTTATGACATGAATAATATGGGCCATGAAATGTCCAGATTTAGAACACTGATATCCGCTAAAGAATCAGATATAGCAGGTTGCGCTGGATTTATTTGCTGGGGTTCGGAATTGTCCAAGGTAGTTGAAGCGCTCAAAAACTATAAAATCGCAGCTGTCTGGCTCTTCGCTCCTGAAAAGTTTGAAGCTGATCTGCAGCATTGGATACAGGCAATTAGACAGGAGATTGAATATATCAAGATATTTGTGCAAGTTGGAAATGTAAATCATGCTGTTATTGCTGTTGAACTTGGTGCCGATGTGATTGTCGTTCAGGGCTCCGATGCTGGTGGACATGGCTATGTCTCTTCTGCAAGTATCGTATCTCTGGTACCGGAAGTGAAAGAGGCTATCCATTCGGTATCTCAAAAAGTTGTGCCAGTTATTGCTGCTGGTGGTATAGTTGATGGTACGGGCGTGGCAGCTGCTCTAGCTCTAGGAGCATCAGGAGCAGTCATGGGAACCAGATATGCGCTCACTGAGGAATCCGCGATGCCTCAAGGCTATAAAGACAGTGTTTTAGCAGCTTCGGACGGCGGAAGGTCAACTATTCGTAATAAATTTTATGATTTTTGCCGTGACACCACTGGGTGGCCTGAATACATTAATGGCAGATCTGTTATCAACGATACTTATCTTGACCATGTCAAAGGTGCCAAAGACCAGGACGTCAAAAATAAATATAAAGAAGCCGAAAAAATTGACAACTTCAACCGACTAGTTGTATTTGCAGGTACCGGTGTCGGTCTTATTAGATCAACACTTCCTGCGTCAGAGCTTACCAGAAAAGTTCGCGATGATGCCAAATCCATCATTCGCCAAGCAGCCATTAATATCACCTAAATGCATAGTCCACATATAAATAGTATTATACAATAAGAATTATTCTGCAAGGTCCATCACACGTGCACTAGGTTGCAGAGCTATAGAGAGACCTTTAAAATCATTCAAACTTCTAAGTTGTAATCCTTTTTCGTTGGCGAGATGTAGAATACTCAAGAAGCACATACTGGTTGAGATATCGTTATATTCCTTCTCCGGATATTTAGATTTCAGTTCACTGGCAACACTAGCAAGGGGTTTTGAAGGCGGCATTTCATATTCTTTTCCGTTATCTCTGTTCTCGGCATATTCATTAAGCTCTAAAGAATTCCAAAGATTTACCTTCAGCTTCCTGACATCAACCGTTTTCGGTTTTTTGGAGTACATCATACGAGATGCACGCGTCAGCTTTAGCTTAATGTACTTTTGCCTTTTCCCATAATCGCAAGTGGTATCTCCATCGTCTTCGCCGGTATAAATTTCATTTGCATCCACAAATACGTCATTGTCGCCTTTCTCCAATCCGAGAAAATCTTCATCATTCGTAAATGGCAATGGTGCGTCATTATCAAAGAAGTCGGAACCGTATCCACCATATACTTCATTATCGTCAGAATGAGCATCAACATCCGGTTGCAGTTCTCCTGTCCACTCAGGTGCGATATTGTCTGATTCGTTAGCATTGGGATGAATGAAAACAGTGCCTGATTGCTTCCTAATTGAAATGCGAGACTCAGGTTTGATGAATAAGCGAAGTAGTCGTTCAGAAGAAAACTGACAATCATCGGGTAAAAGAAATCGGTTAGAATTTGACAATTGTTTGCGAGGTAAGTTGATACTGGCCCTGCCTGGCAGAAACAGCTCCTCTACATCCGGTGATACCTCTGAAAAATCAATGATCAGCTCTGCCTTTTTTGCCCGTGCTTCCTTAGCTTTGTTTTGCTTAAGTTTGTCCAAAATAAATCTTCCGGGTTTAAAATGTGAAGGGCCAGCCCAGCTTTTAGCCAATGCCTTGTCAAACTGGGCAAACATGGTATCACCAACTTTATATAATGTGTCTGTCCTGTTAGATTTATCATCACTATCATGCCCATTATCCACTGGTTCATGTTCAAATTTGGACGTTACAAACACTCGTGCATCCTCAAACGCTTTTAAGGCAGTTTGCACAGTATCAGGGCGGCAAGGAATTTCAGAGGTACCCCAAAATTGGGAAATAGCTTCTTCTTGTTGATGCTCCATCAATCTCTCATCTACTATACCCATTGGTTCGTAGTCAGCATCAGCCCCAAACTGTATTGGCTCCGCATCGAAATCGGGCGCATCTGTAGCAGGATCATTATTGATATTGCTCTCCAAACTACTATCAAGTTCGCTGTTCTCAGGATAGTCAGCGTAGTCATCCATGAGCTCTTGCAGGCTTGGTACTGAATATTGTGAGGTTCCAGTTAAATTAAACCCTTTGAGAGTGGGGCAAACGTCAAGCGAATCTAATATTTCAAGTGGTCCAATAAACAGTTCTTTCAAAGCAGTAAGACTAAATCCATATTTAACAGTAGAATTAAGCTGAGTTCCATTAGGAAGCTGTTCATGTGCAGATGTAGGGAGGTCATTCGTATCCTTATACATATCTGAGTAGTTTAGCTCAGGCTGGTCGTTGTGTCGTTCCTCTTCGACAATTGCATCGAGTTCTCGCGTATCAAATCCATACCTTCCATAATGGTCAATACTTAAAGTATTGAATAGTAGTCCTGTAGTACCACCTTCAGAAAATTCAGAGCAGGTCTTATGGAATAAAGGATCAGTAGCTCGGTCAATATCGGATGCAGGTCTTGTAATTGCTCGAATATCGTCGGCTATAACTTTTTTGCTGCCGTTTTTCTTTGTCCGTTTGGGCTTCTCAGTCACTTCTTCACCATTTTTCTCATGCACGGTTTCCGAATCAGCGCCTATAATGTTATGCAATAATTTAGAGGAGTCCACAGCAACAGCACCCACTCTAGATGAAAATACCTTCATACTTCCACTTAAAGTGGCAGCAGCGGTTTTGAAATTAAGCTTACCGTTTTCCATAAGCAAAGACATGTCATCAAAGTAATCTATCAGATCAATCTCCCACGTGTTAATATGTGTGATCTTCCCTTCATTGGCCAGTTTTAACCACTGATTAAACTGATCTAGTTCCACTGTAACTATAGGGCTTGCGGGGCTTGAAAGACCACTACCAGAAAGTCTTTGTCTTAAGGCTTGTTTAGGAGTCATGTATCTCGGAGTGCTAAACGAGGAGCTGCTGGTTCTCCGTTCAGACATACGCTGCTGTTTTTCCGTTGAATCATCATTTACAGTTAATGACGTATTCGACACTCTAAAAGGTGTCTTCAATGGAGTGGTATTTAAGCCCTCTGTGGGTATATTCGAGCCTTGTAGGCTGCGACGTCGTCGTTTGTTTATCGGTGTGTTAACAACTGATTCGCTGCGGTTCATTGATGAAACCCGGGGCATTATTAACAAATAGACTGTAAGTAAAACAAGTCCTAACTTAGAAGACAATCACTTTATATGTTTATAAGTAAAATTATTTCCAGAAAGCTGAAAACGCTATCTATAAGAAAGAAACGAATGTATGTTGAGCTGAGCGAAGTGGGAAGCGAGAAAGAGCAGTTGTTTACGTTAGTTATCACGTGACTAAATATCACACTCTACAATATTGGTTGTCTGGACGACACAATTAGTTAAGTTTATGTTTGCCATTTTAAATTTCATCGTCCAGACCTATTTGCGACTCTCCGGTTTTTCGATCTTGCGTGCATCATTTATGGACTTGAGTCAATCCTCGGGCATTAACAACACCTTCAACTTGTTAAGTGTTTGTTTTCACTGAAATTCGAATAAATTTGAGGCATCAGATTGCATTTTTTAAGCCACTTTGACCTTTTCAGCAATTTGTTGTAGCTCTTTTCTGGTAATCTTACTCAGCGTCTCCTAAGCCCTCTCTCCACGATTATTATCGACGATGAAGCGGCTATTATTGCTTGCTCTGGGAGTAATTTGCTATGCACAGGGAAGCCTTGAACTTGATAACACATATGAATGTCGAGATGTAACACACATTCCTTCATCTGAGCAATGTGCCTTTGTAAGGCAGTACTGTGTTGGTGAGGTAGTAAGCGTCCTCGATTATACGCAATTTTTTTACTGTTCAATGACACATGCTAAACCTATCGGTATGTTTCTGCTAATATTGTGGTTGTGTGTGTTATTTCTTACATTGGGTCTCTCTGCATCTGATTATTTATGCCCAAATCTCAGTACTCTATCTAACCTAATAGGTCTGTCGCAAGGTGTTGCCGGTGTCACTTTACTTGCCTTAGGTAATGGTTCACCTGATCTACTAAGTACCTACGCTGCTTTCAATGCCGATTCAGTCTCACTCGCATTAGGTGAACTAATTGGTTCGGCATTGTTCATATCTGCGGTGGTAGCTGGATCGATGGCAATTATTCGTCCCTTTGAAGTTGGTCCGAAATCATTTACACGCGACAGTGCGTTTTTAGTACTATCTATGAGCGTCATATTACCATTCATTACAAACGGAAAATTAAGCTTTAAAGAATGCATCACTTTAGTGCTATTATATTTTGCATATGTTGCATACGTTGGTTTTCACTTTTATTATTACTCCAAATCGTATCAAGGACAATTGATTGAAGTTAACGCGCGAAACCAGTTTTCGGCACCTGGTGCCGAAGAACCACTTCCTGAAGATGCAGAAATAACCAACAACCACAGAAATAACAACACTGATCAGCCGGGTATAGAGGCCCTTCAGTATACTTATTTGACGCAACAGGATGAAGTTGAACCTTTGAGTCCGCAACCTCCAATTTCACGAAATTACCAGGGCCTTAGCTCTTTATCTTGGAATCAGCCGAAACGACAAAGTCGCTCTAGTCATATATCGGCAGATGACAATCATTCTGCCCATTCAATGCATACCCTACCTCGCTCATTAATACAAGCATCTGAATTCAACTCTATAATAAATTCCCTGAAGGTTGCCAGTTATATAGGGGTCTCCTCTCAACCACGTATAGAAGTCACAAATGTTATTGACTCGGATCCTCGTTCTGATGGGCCCAGTAGCGCCTTGCCTTTGTCTAATACTGCAAACAATGGTGAAGAGGGCTTTGGAGGATATCTCCCTGGAAGGCCAAGATCACTCAGTGCATATCCTGGAACATTGGATTTACCTGCTTCTGGTTCACCTAATGAAAATGACGATTATGAGAGATTTTTGAAGCCAAGGACTAGGACATTAGAAGGCCAGCAACAATTACAACACCATCACTACAACGGCAATAAAGGTCTCCGGGTATCGCAATTCATGCATTCAGATTCAGTATCTGAAGGTAGAGGTAGCATTTCACCTATTTTTCGCCCGTCACTTAATGAAGGAAATG
This sequence comes from Tortispora ganteri, assembly GCA_030573865.1. Taxonomy (NCBI): domain Eukaryota; kingdom Fungi; phylum Ascomycota; class Trigonopsidomycetes; order Trigonopsidales; family Trigonopsidaceae; genus Tortispora; species Tortispora ganteri. The sequence continues at coordinate 463,129 of JAJMEA010000003.1, forward strand.
CTCCTTTTCCTGAATCTGTTGAGCTAAACGACCGTTCACTTCACGTTGATATTCCTAACCGAAGCCTGAGTGTTAGTCCTCTTCCTCGGTTATCGCGAGCTAACAGTGCAACTTCGAATAGACTCCCATCTATTGTCTCAATATCCAGTAATGCCTGGATAAGCAATTATACTGTTCAAGAAATTATGAGTGAGCTTTTGGAGCCCCTAATAGGTTTTCGTGAAAAATCTCTCTTTAACCAATTGATCAGCATTTTAGTGTTACCTAGTGTTGTTTGCATGAAGATAACTGTACCAGTTATTTCAGATGAAGATGAAGAAGATAATGATAATCACAAAGCTAAGTCTGTTGTTAATGTATCTCCAGGGGGCTCTGCAGTTGATCTAAGCGATGCTGTTCCGCTTGATGTCGACTCGAGAATGGAACTAACGGTCTGCTGGGAAAGATGGCTATATGCTACTAACTGTTTTGCTGCACCTATATTCTTTGGGCTAGTAAATGGAGGAAATCGACCAATTTTAACGTTATTGTATTCTCTTGTGATTTCATTCATTCTGTTGTTTGCATTTCTTCGCTTGACTAGTCCGAAAAGGCCGCCGAAATACTTGAAGCTGCTATGCATGTTCGGTTTTGCCGCGAGCCTTTGCTGGGTCGAACTGATTGCCACAGAAGTGGTTGGTGTCCTTAAAAGCTTTGGGGTTATTTTGGGTATCAGTGATGATATCTTAGGTCTTACTGTCTTTGCCATTGGTAACAGTTTAGGAGATTTGGTCGCAGACATTACGATTGCCAGAATGGGTTATCCAATTATGGCACTGGGCGCCTGCTTTGGAGGTCCTCTTCTAAACTTGCTGCTTGGCATTGGAATATCTGGCTCTATTGCTGTAGCAAAAAAGTCTAACGCAGTTTTGGCGTACGACTGTCCTCCGACAATTTTAGTATCGGGCCTCGCCCTAATCATTAACGTTGTGTTCCTCCTGTCAGCAATCTGGTACAATAACTGGCGCTTCTCTCGCTTGATAGGTATAGTTGCAGTACTTATCTGGCTGATTACAACTATAATTAACGTGCTTATCGAAGTACTTAGGGACTAAACATCTAAATGACTGAATATTCTGACACAATATAGCGTGTGCTGTAAATATAGGGTTAGGGTAATTTTATAGGTACTGTGCGCGGCTTTGATGAATACCTATCTTGTTATTGTTATCTTCATAAACCAATAAATTCTCGCTACGCAAAACGCTCTTGAACGAATGACGGAACGAAAGAAAATGAGCGACAAAGAATCGGCTCTTCGCAATAGAATCATGGAGCATATGAATTTGCAGCATGAAACCTCGCTGCTTGACTATGTGCAACATTACTGCAAGATTCCTCGTCCTCGTAGAGCTGTTATGACCGATATATCAACTGAAGAAGTTGAAGTGCTGTACACATTGCGTTCTGGACAGCAAAAGAAAGTATCTTTGAAGTTTCAAAAGCCGATTAAGAGCTTATCATTGGCCAGAGATCAACTAGTGCGAATGGCCAAAGTCGCTGCAGAAGGCCTCGGATATTCTCCTTACACTGTAACAAAGTTCAGGTTTATGAACTTTCCTGGTTTTATCACATTTACTGGTGTAACTACAGTATTTGCTTCATTGGCTGTTCCTTCTAAATATTTTGATTCAGATTCTTTTATCTTTGAGTACATCCCGAAGGACTATTTGGAGTATACTCTTAAGTTTGAGCAATTTCGATTTCTAATTGCGATGACTGTTGCAGCAATACATTGTGTCGAAGCATGTATAATGATTCGCCGAACAAAATTTTATCGTGTTCCCTTTGGTCCACGTCTGATGTGGGTGATTGCTACTCTGTTTGAAGGCTTTCCGGCTTTAATGCGTTTTTCTTCCGAAGTGCAAAAAGCTATTGGTGGCTGATCCAATTAAATGTCTACTATTTCACTCAGTGGTCTGTTTTATTGATAAATGTAAATGTTCTCTCTCCCTCTCTCTTCCTCTCTTTATTACCCTCATAGTTTCATAGTGCTCTACAATACTGCACGTGCAAGACCGCGCTGTATGGTTGAATATTGTAAAAAGCCTAAAGATTAGGCTCAAGAGGTCTAGTAGTAATAAGGATTTTTATTTGCTCAGGACTTGCCCTTGCTAGTTTCTTAAATCCAAGAGCGTCGACATCTTTACCATGAATCTCTGATGTTATCAAAGGACTAGGATCAATTACGCCAGTGCTCACTGCGTTTATGACTTCCTCGAATTCCTCATCAGTGTAACATATTCCTCCCTTTATGCTTTTTTCAAAATACTGTACTCTAGCAAAATTAACTGTAGTGGGTTTCTTGATAAGAGCGAGGATCATGAATGTTCCACCAGGACGTATACCAGTAAGTCCGTCATCCAAAGTAGACGGGACTCCTGAACAATCAAATGAGGCGTCTGCACCTATACCATTATTCCACAATTTTACTTGTTTGGAAACTTTGGTCTTTATTGGGTCAATAGTGAGAGCTCCAAGGGTTTCTGCCAGTTTTCGACGCTGCTCAGAGGGTTCAGAGACGATAATCTTTGAAACTCCACGAATTTTCAGGCCATAAAGAACGCAAAGTCCTATAGGCCCTGCACCCAGCACCAAAGCCGTCTGTCCTGGTCCTATTGCAGTGTTTCTTACTCCATGATAAGAAACAGCAAGAGGTTCCATTAAAGCACCTAAACGAAGATCGAGATGATCTGGCAACTTGTAAGCCATAATTTGCGGAATGACAACTCTTTGAGACATTCCACCACCAAATCCAGAAAGTCCTAAAAATCCTAGTTGCACACATTTATTTGGCTCATTAATCTCGCAGAAATAGCAATTTCCACATCGGATAATAGCGCTAGAACATACTTTATCACCTGGCTTGACTTTTGTCACAGCGGATCCTACTTCAATAACGTAACCAGCAAATTCATGGCCTAGCACTACAGGACATTTCTCTTTTGTGATAGGATGACATGTTGTGGTTGGCACAGCAGAAGGTCCATGAACGTATTCACCAAGATCTGAACCACATATTCCGCACCACCAAGGCTCTATCAGAATATGGTCTGGATGTTGAATAGTTGGTGTGGGCACTGTCTCATAACGTACATCATGCTTCCCGTGATACCTCACAGCTTGCATCTGCGATCCAACTTTCATAAATTTAGGCATTTGCAGTTTTATCGAAAGAATGTTTAGATGGGCCGAGTCAAGCTCGGTACCTATGTACGTACCGTAGACAAATGTGGGGAAAATCGCGGCTCATTATTACCTAATTAGGCAATTTGTCGGGATGCCCCGACAAGGAGAGCATTTTATTGAGGTGCTACCACATATTGCATACAGAAAGGAAATTCTAATTGTGTATTATCAGATTATATGTATATCAACGGTATGCACTGTTATAAGGCGGAGGAGACTGTTGGTTGGCGGCTTGGTGAGCAGTCTTGGAACGAATATCAACTTCGGCAACGGTATTGCTAAACAATACACAAAACGATATTATCACTAAAACAAATGCCATCGAAAATGGCTTGTTTCCAATTCTCCACGTAAGAAAGTATCGCTGTGCTGTTACTGACAAAATAGCTGATATCGCTTTGTACGCACAGTGAATCCAGATTATTAGTAAACAGTTGGCGATTAAACACATAGCACAGGCAGCTATATGGACATACCTCGCCGTTTCTGTTTTCAGTACGACCGGACTAAATCTAAGCACCTGTGTAACAAGTGCGGCAATTTGCAATATAACTATCAGTATAATGAGACGTTCAGGAAACACATCTCTCGATATATTGCATCCCAAGGTTAGAATATCCAGAGTGATCGCAGATGTTTGTGAACCCGACAACGCTGTTTGGTTCAAAATATCATTGCGTCTCATTGTATAGGCTGATTTGATTGTGTTAATATTGTTCTTGCTGTCACACATGTAAAATGTGGGTGAATGCACACAGGTACCGCCAAATCCGCTCCTAACAGATATCCATGGTTCCTGATTCAAACTTGCCTGCTCATACTTTAGTGGGGCATTGGGCAAGTTATTAGAATTCCATTGGACCTCGGTGAGGTATATAGAGGAGAGCATAGGATGCGGTTTAGTGCAGCCCGCGATCAAAAAACAACTTAGCGACACGCTAATGGATAAAAGAAGCAGACTAATAAAACTATGGCAATAATGATACTTGATAGAAAACATTATTATAGAGTTTTTAACACAGCAAAAAAAAGAAAAAAAGAAATAAGAACAAAAAAAGCGGATTTGAATCTGTGCTGGTCTTTATAGAGAATGGATATATGCATAACAAATACTCTCATATATGCGCTAAGTTCAGGCTCAATTCATTGCTACAGATCATATATGGATCAAGGATAGTAAGCTATCCTCTTTCGCTTTCTCAGACTTTGTAGTCTAGGAAGTTTTTCGTCATGAAGCAAGGGGCTATTACTGCGAATAACGACAACGTCGGCGGAAGAATCTGATTTTACATCAATGAGTTCCTGTGGTTTTATGTCAGTTGAAGAAGGCGATTTGATATCGATAAAAGCTGGCGAAGTAATATGAGTCAAAGGTGTTGATTTTTGCGCTGATCCAGATGAACTTATTAGAGCAGGAATAGGCGATAGAGACTCAAATTCAATATGGTCATGGAAGGTATCGTTGTTATTTGCCTGTGCTTCATTAATTATGAAAAAATCATAAGGTGGTGACGAAGGAGCTTCAAGTTGATCATTTATATTCTGTGGTTGATCATCAATAACTGATATTTGGTATTGTTCTAACACTCGAAGATCATGTTTTGTCAACCAGTAATTAACGGAGCGAGTATTAGCAATATTGGGGGTTTTTATCTGTGAACGAAGCATTCGATTAACGCGCCCAATATCGACTGTTAATACTTCAAGATCGCAGTCAGAAGACCTTTCAGTGGAGAACAAATCGTCAGCGTTCATATCAATCCAAAATTTAATCTTTTCAAGTCAAGTTAAGTTACGTCCCACGTCAGAACGGGTGAACGATCGATCAACCTTATATTGGGAAAAGTCGACAATTTTGCCCCACCGACAACGAACACGAACCGGTCTTTCCACAAACGCGATCAATGACCTCAGATTTGTCTCATAATGACTCAAAGATTGTGGAATATTTAGATATAATTGATCAGTACCAAAAGGCAAGAGAACAGCTAAATAGTCACTTGGTGGCGGGGTTCATAGACCTGGCGCATGCTAATTATATAGCCAAAACGCGCTACGGCGAAGACCATTATGACTATCGTATGAAAAGCTGCCAAAATGTGATAATAGATGAAAACAAGGGAATTAAAATAGAAACTGTGTCTGAAGATGACCCTATTAAGTCATTCTGTCCGTTACCGTCGGCTTCATTAAGGAAATCAAAGCAGGAATTTAGTGACGCCTTGCGAGATATAGTTAGCATTGTTGACGTTATGATTAAACTGAGAACTAAAGAGGCTGAAATAAAAAACGCTAAAGGAGACGCTCACAGAATTTGTAAATGAAAGAGCGGCTATTTATCTTTTTCCAAGCAGAACAATGTCTTCGCCGACAGATAGCCACTTCGTGTCTCGCGGGCATAGTTCGGTGATAGATCCTGCACTTGGCCCTTCTAATCCAAGAAATTTAGGTGCAATAGTAATGATGAAACTATCCACTAGATCATCGTAGGCCAATAATTGTCGGATGACTGTCGCGCCGCCTTCGACCATGACGCTGGACACGCCCAAATCGCCAAGAGTGCGAAGGATATCATCCCATGCTAGTATATGGCCATCCTTGGTTTCAGAGGAGGGTAAATATATAACTTCAGCTCCAATTTTTTCCCAAAATCCTCTGTTCTGCTGATTTTTATCTATAGCATGGCTCCCGGCAATGATCCATGGAGCTTTGCCCTTGTTCGATTTTATGTTCTCCACCAGTTTGCAAGTGGGATCCGGGTTCCAGCGTAATGTTGGATCTAATATTATAGGCCGAGGGCTAAAACTATGTCTCCCTTTGATACGGCACGATAAGGACGGATTATCTGAAATCGCAGTGCCGACTCCAATCAATATTGCATCATGCTGGGATCTGAGGTAGTGTGTCATAGCTTTTGATTCCTGTCCAGAAAGTACAGTTCGAACACCCTGGCACGCGGAAATTTTACTATCAATTGATTGTGCATATGTCAAGGTTACAAACGGTTTAGTAAAAGGCGTTAACTCGCCGCGTGGAGTGCCAACGCCTAAATGCACTGGTTCTTTGCTAATGTGTCTGTCTGTGATTCGAAGTGAATCGGTAAACTCTGACGATTCGATCGGCAAAACAGTAGACCCCGGCAAATAATTCCTTAGAGAATCTCTTATATAATCAGCAGGTAATTCCAATTCTTCGGCTGTCATTGTGCCCTGCAAAGTTAGCCGCCGTAAATGATGTGAGAAAGTAGAGTTTGTGAAGCTATTGGCTGCAGGGTTAATATGCATGAGTAGGGGCTCTAACTAGAGAAATAAATAGCAAGGAATCAAAAATTATGTCATGTATACTTATTTAAGTATTTAAATGCAGCCTGCAATTGTGTAAAAGATCAGGAAATTTTAGGTACTAACCTATGACGTAAAGAAATCCGACCTCCTCAAAAAACCCAGCCAAAAACGTTGTGATATAATTTCTGGAGAAATCTCGGATTGGAATGTTTCGCTTTTTCTGCCTGTTGCGCCAAAAATAGCTCTTCCTCACGATCTATATCTACCTTGATTGAATGCATATCTGCCTCCGCCGGTAGTACTCTTCTGGATTTCATAATGAACTTGTATCCAAAGATCATAATCAAGTATACCGGAATTCCAAGATAGCTGGTCACAAAGACAGCAGAGTTGAAAGGATGTGTATCTGTGATAAAAAACACCTCTATATTTTTAACGAGTGCAATTAAAATGCACAACCCCATAGCAATATAAGACGCATACGGCTGGAAAGGTGCTCTGTAGACAAGATCTGTCTTCCTGCTCATCCCATGGGCCTCAACAGCCTTCATAAAACATATATGGGTATACAAAATTGATATCCATGTAAGAATACCAAAGATTGTGATAAGATTAACAAAATATTTAAAAACGGTTGCATTAGAAGATACAACGTTCATGTACGCCAGGCTGCAGAATAAAGCTGCTACAATAAGGCAATAAACTGGAATACCACGTTTAGTAATGCGCGTGAATATTTTAAGCCCATTTCCGTCTTTTGCAATACCATATAAAGTCCTTGTAGCAGTATATAAACCTGAGTTGGCAGCTGATAATACAAATATAAGAATTGCACCGTTAATAATGTCAGGCAATATAGGAATTTCGGCATTAATAATGGCGACAACAAAGGGAGAAGCATTAGCATTAGTACTAGCAGAAGAGGTAGCAAACAAAAGAAGAGGATCATTGTATGGTACACACATTCCTATGAGAAGAACTGAAATGACAAAGAAGACCAGGATACGACAGAAAGTGAGCTTAATAGCTCTCGGAATGTTCTTTCGCGGGTTTTCAGCTTCACCAACAGTTACAGCGACAAGTTCAGTACCGATATAGGCAAATACAACGGTAGCTAAAATCATGAGGAAAGAAAAAAACTGACCACCAGGACCACTAATAGTAAGGCCTGCTTGCGAATAATCCTTGAAAGCTCCAGGATTGTGATAATATCTAAAGCCTAGCCGATCATGTGTGCCGGTTCCACCTAGATCAATAACAATAAGAAGAATAATGAGACCTATCAATGTAATCACTTTAAGAGTGGAGAGCCAGAATTCAAGTTCACCAAAAATTTTAACCTCAAGATAATTGATAGAGATAATAATCATGAAAGAGATTGTGATCCACACACCTGGATTCACAGTTTCTCGTGGAACCCAATATTGCAGAACAAGAGCACTTACTGTGAGCTGATTTGGTACAGCAATTAGGTACTGAAGCAAGTAAATGTATCCTACAGCAAAACCCATAGCAGGATCAACAAATCTGGTAGAGTAGCCAGCAAAACCTTTAGACGTTGGTAAGTAAGTGGCCATTTCGCCTAATGCACACATGACAAAATAGACAATGAGACCCACAAACGCAAATGCAATCAGAACAGACCCAGGACCAGCTATAGTCAACGTTACACCAGTACCTATAATTAGACCTGTTCCAACGGCACCGCCGACCGCGATCATACTGACATGACGAGCGTTTAAGTCACGTTTGAGGCCGTTTCGATCAGGTTCTTGATCAGGTTCATTTGTATCATAAGTAATAATGCTCAATTCACGGTCTCGTGAGTAGTTTACGCCGTCATATGGTAACGATTCCGTAGATGCACTATTGGCGGCCTGTAAGCTAGCAGATGAAGACCGGATGAAATCTACTTCTTCTTTCTTTATCATAACTTCCAGAAAAAATCAATCTGTATAAAATTGACCATCTGACTGTTATAAATAGGCAAGAAATTTGAATTATGACCGCAATAAGTTTAGCTTGTATTGGTGTGATTTTTAGAACCATTATTCTTACATTTTAGTGCGATCTATCGCTTCCTTGCTTCCATTCGCTATACTTACTCACCCGGGACAACAAATTAAGTTTGCGGCGAACTTAAAGTTCAAAAATCACACTGCTATTGGACCCACTATTCATTATTTTCGGTAATTAAAAAACGCTGTCACTCTACAAATTACTGGCGCCATTAATCTTGATACATGTGGCTGAACAATTCTTGAGAACGCCTAGAGAAAAACTCAGAAAAACTAGCTCTTTAATGCCTATTAGCTAGATTATTTGAGGTTCTGCCAGCATGACTAGTTAGGCTTAGCCGATCTCTGATACCGACCGACATCACGATCAACCAGTTAGAACAACAGACACAGAATGGAAGCATTGTGATCTGACACCGGCTGTATCTCTCAGATATTCCATTATTCTGGAAATTTACTAGACCATAACCTAAGGATCGGTCTCAAATACCCTCAATGTATAGTGGTGCTTAGTGGACTTGTCTAGTCTGCGATACCTTCAGCTGTGAGACTCAATAGGAAAAAAAAAGGTTGTTAAAAGTTTTGATATCTGCCAATCACTTTAAGTTAACAGTGTCCCAACAAGCCTCAAATACGGCTTGGCATTTTATTGCTCCCACAGCTCAGCCACAAAGGTATTGTCGAAACCCTTTAGAGTGGTTTCTCCTTCGAGGTGCAAGCGAAATCATGTAAACGTATTTCAACTGCAAATGAGCTGATGGCAAAAAGTACTCTTTATACTTCTCAACTGAAAGATGTACCGTATAGCTATAAATATGACACTTGTTCTGTTCGCATATCTGATGCTTCAAGCATTTGAATTAGGCACTAATTCGATTCCCATAGCTGATTCCAGCTGATTTGACGACGTACTGCATTGGAATATCCCTCATGATACTCAATCCAAACTTTACTTTTTACGCTGGTCTTTGAGTAGCCATCACCCTCAAACTCTTTTCCGTCCTCGTAATCGTCTTTGTGAATCCATGATATCAAAGTCTTGGTTCTCTGTTGTTTATCCATACTGACCTCATGTATAACTTTTCTTTGTTTGGACTTTCTGGCGCCCTCTTCATTGAAGCTGAACCCGCGCTTCACATTATTCGATTTAGACATCTGGTATTGAATCGCCACTAAGTTTGGCAGAATTAGCCGACATTTTTGAAATAACTGGAAATTGTGAATGCTTGGCGTGCTCTGAAATGCAATACACGGCAATGTCTCATTAAGATCTTCCATCTCTAGCCTATATGGTTCCACCTTAATATCCAGAACATTCAATAATTTCGCAACTCGAGAAACTGCCTCAACCGTTAGTGGCTGTGCGCATCCCAATAAAGACAGAACCATCGATCCAAGCTCAGTTCGAAGATTTTCGTTTATGAAAAGCGCTGAAACTTTTAGCGGTAATGCTGCTTTGAACACTTTCTTAGTCGCCTGCACAGTTTGTTTTACCTGATATGCATTATAATCCATGTTAGCTATGTCCTTGAAGAATGGGTGAGTATTATCCTTATTTTTTTTTTCTTGAGCAACTATTTTCATCATTTCTTGACGCGGTTTTTTCAAGTTGTTTGTGATACTCCCGAATAGCTCGTGCCACGCTAGTATTGCATGTGATGTGTAGGGCAACAGATCAAAATTCATGTTAGACCAAATCTGTTTGTTCAATACTTCATAAAAAAATATCCATTCGCCAGCTTGAATTGTTTTGTTTAATCGATCATCATTATAGTGAGCAAAAGGATATTGGGCAAATAATCCGCCAATGATTTTGTCTGAATCTCCACATGCGCCAATTCTCCGAACAAGGGCTTGGTTTTCAGTTTCATTGCCTTCGGTGTTGTGTATACCTTTTACGAATAGCGCATCAACTACCTGCGTCGCGGAGGAGTCGATATCTTTCTGAATAGATGAAGTTCGCTCTTGATTAAATTGCAATGAGTTTAGGCAAGCTCGTATATCTCCTTCGTTGGAATCAATCAAACTCAAAAGCGACTGAACGTCGACTTTGATCTTTTCTTGGCGGCATATGTACTGTAGTCTTTTGAGCAAATATCCTGTATTGGCTTTCTTGTATTGGACATGTTCACAATGTGCTTTCAGTTTTTTCAAGTTATTAGCATAAGGATTATTGCATATCAATATAATAGGTCGTCTAAGCAGATTGTTACCTGCTTTTCCTTTCATCCCTTTCTTTTCACTACCAGTGAATCCAGACTTATCGCTAGCTCTTCTATCGGATTCTAGTATATCCAGAAGAGCTTTTATAAAACCACTCTCAGCTGCGCCGTCAATCTCATCAATAATTGCGCATACAGGCTTGCCAGACCTACCTATTCGATTGTTTAATAAGGCATGTCGAACAGTTTTATTGGCCGTCTCCGCGTTACGTTCATCACTAGCATTCACTTCCAAAATTTCGTAACCAGCTTGCTTAGCTGCAACGTGTGCCAGTGTGGTTTTACCTAATCCTGGAGAACCGGAAATGAGCAACATGCGTCTATTAGGTCGAGCCATTGGGTCATCAGTTTTGGGCCAGTCATCCTTGTAGCTTCTAACAAACTTCTTCTCCTTAGGATAGGCAGTTGGAAGACCAAATACGCACGTTCCCCACATTCTTAAGAATCTCATGACATAGCGGTGTGACCGTTCGTCACCTATAAGATCTAAGAACTTCTTGGGTCGGTATTTATCAACCCAAAGAGTGGTGGAAACTTGGGTCCTTGTACTATCATCATAATTTAAGTCCGCCTCTGAGTTTTGAATAGCGCGTGCTAAGGATTCGTCCTCAATTTCGCGAATTAGATCCGAGTTTGCAAGATTGTATCCTACTGGTCTGACTTCATTAAAGCTTCTCTTCTCCCGTCTACGTACTAAGAACGTTTTACCGTCAGAACGCACGGCATTTATTCCAAATTTCTCTTTCTTTATACACTCATTATCAAAAAACCCTTCCTCTTCTTGTACAAAAGGGACATCCATGGCAAATACGCTCCAACCAGAGGATATAGTATAAGAAAGAAATACACTTTCACATATACGCGTAAAATATCCCAACTAACTAGCCGACGCGTCACGCAACCGCGTCTAATAATAAATTGTAATTCTATGACCGAGTAAAAAAATAAACGTAGCCAAATTTTGACATTTCTGATCCTTCATCAGTTTCGACAACTTTCTCGTCATTAAATAGCACCCAGTTCAGCGGCTTACCCGACTTGTCAACTTTGTTTCTCGCAAATGCGACGTAATGACCTGTATGGATACCAGCACCTTTATGGCAAACGACGCTGTTAAAGCTGTAGCTAGTAGGTCCAAAATCCTTTGCCGCGGATAAATCAACTGGCTCGATATTCAATTGCACTTCCAGCTCATGGTCATCATCTGCAGCGCCACTAAAAAGCCATTCAACAGCATTTTGAAGATCATTAGAATTTCGCTTCAAAGCCCGAATCGCTTGATCTCTACCAAATCCCATGGATTCTAAGGATTCAACCAGATTCTGTGGAACGTCATCTTTGGGTGCAGATAGCTTAAGCGGTATGTCAACTTCTGGGTCATCCATATGATCTAAGATCCATTGCAGCGCAAGCTCCGCATTATTAGCATTCTCATATAAAGCCCGAATGCATCGGTTTGCAGGAAATCCCATAGACTCTAAAGTTGCCATTCCTTCAACATTGGGCTCGAACGTAATATTATCATTTGCCACGGTTTCATCAACCACTTCTTTCATCAAAACCTCATCCGGGCTGTGTTCCGAAGCTCTGTAAGATACCAAATCCAACACATCATCATCGATAATCAATGGAACATCCACTTTTGTCGGTACCCAATTAATAAGTTGTATTCTATTAGCATTCACCGCAAGCACTTGTGGAAATGTTTTGAAAAATGTCTGCTTGATGGCTTCTTTGGCTGTGCAATTGCTGCAAGTAAACTCAATCTGTTCCGGATCGCAAAAATTATCAAAGAGTTTCTTCAAATGCACAGGTTTGTATTTAGCTGTGCCATCTTCATTCTGCCCATCAGGATTAATTGTTAGCGGAATGGTAAGGCTTTGTTCCTTAGAATAAGAATAGCGGACAGATTGGCAAGTCATGCATTTAATCTTTTCTTCTAAAATAAAATCAAAATCATCAACAGGAGTGGCGTCAATTTTGGATATTTTATCAAAAGCATAAGTAAGAAATTCGTACGCGTCTTGCTGACGCATGCTGCCGAATTCTTCATTCCCCTTGCCTATTAATGTCTTAAACATCATTGGGCGTATACCCGCTTGAAATTTTACGCCGTCTGTAATGGTTTTATCAGGTTTGGAATACCTTCCTGATAGAAGGCCGTAAGCAATTTTGCGCCACTGAGTTTCCATATCTTCAGCTGGCTTGTCCGATATGGGCATAGCATTGTTTTCATGGAAGAATCGCAATTGGAATGGCTTTGAATTAAAAAGGCACTGCAGCACTGAGCTCATATAGCATGAGTTCCCTAGATTTGCTAACCCGGTGAGCCCTTTGCCAAATACTGGAGTCATATTTTTGCCGTCTTTAGATTCAAGGCTGAACTGCCAGGACAAGTTTTGCTCTAACTGAAGTTCTGTCAAGCTTTTTTCGGTTTTGACTCTGTCTGCTATAGATATATTCCAATGAAACAGGTGCTCTTTGATATCTGGATCAATCCGTTCTTCATCGCAAGCATAGCAGTACACATCAGCCTTGCCGTCTGCCGTGATGCTTCCGAGTTTAACGGCAACGTTATGGCCAGTGGCATCTGAATGTGACAATCCATGACCATTACCTCCTACTCCTCCCCATTGAGCCCTTCCGCATCCCAAGTTACCGCATTGTAAACAGAGCCACAAATTTTCACTCAGGTCACATTCCGTGCAATGGCCACCCAACTTGAAGTTATCATTTGGATCCTGGGAAATACCAAGTATATGTTCGCAAGAAGTCAGCTCGTTTTCCCAGGCTTGAATCTCTTCCTTCTTCGCAGCGGAGGAAGCATTGATGACATGAGAAATTACATCAACCAGTTTCGGCTCAGAGAGATCAAACGAGACGTTGCAGGCAATACACCGTGGCGAATACACCGTCTTGTATCTATCTTGTTCTGTTTCAGCCTTTATCTCAAGTCGTAATTTTTTCACATGCATCGAATCATTAGGCGGCATAATAAAAGACTTCTTGATGTTCAGGACTATAGGGTGATTAAACTGGCGGTAATGGAGGGCGGCGTGCTGATGGTTTGGATGGTCTGTAAGACAGAAAGCGTTGAAGCATGTTAGACAGACATTTATACCGTCTTCATCATAACATGAATCAAAACATTGCACGCAATCGTCTTTATATATTGACTGAAAGGCCCCTGGAGATTCGTAAACGGAAGATAAATGTTCACAGCTCATTATTTTAATAGCCTGTCGAAAAAGTAAGCTACTCTTGTAAAAAAAACCTTATTACTAGCATCGTGGATTTTTCCGAATACGGAAAACGTTTAGTACCCCGGATTCTTGTGCAAGAGGAGGAGAAACTTCGATCGACCGAGGCAATACACACGCATACAACTTAAAAGGCTAGTAAATTGAGAGCTACTCAAATTCTCTACTGCTCTTACATCGATGACTACTTACGGCACCTTTGAATTTTTTAACGTATCAATTCCTGTGGAATTTGTGGCTGTAGTGGAAACGAATCGCCCCAAGAAACTGAACGCATTCAACGAAGCAACTCACAATGAATTTTTCAAAATTATATCTGCACTGGACAAAGACCCTAATGTCAGAGTTATCGTTCTGACAGGAGCTGGTGACAAGGCATTTACTGCGGGACTTGACATCTCCGATGCCGGTTTACTAATAGGAAAGCAAAATGGCGATACCAGCAGACTGGCATATGCAAAATACAAGCATATTAAGGAATTTCAAGACCACATTAGTGTTCTGCAGGATATAAATAAGCCAGTTATTGCAGTATTTCACGGTATCAGCTATGGACTTGCGGTAGATATTGGAGCTGCTGCTGATATCAGAATCTGTTCTCAAGACACCCGTTTTGCTATCCGAGAGGTAATGATCGGGCTTGCTGCCGATATTGGTTCGCTTCAAAGAGTAGGACGCATAGTTGGCAATCACTCTTGGCTCAGTGACTTGGCTTATACTGCCCGTGAGTTCTCAGCAGAAGAGGCAAAAACTAATGGCTTCGTTTCTGAGATTCACTCAAACAAGCAGGCAGCCCTTGCAGCCGGTGTGAAACTGGCCAGCAATATTGCTGCAAATAGTCCTATAGCTGTACAAGGAACTAAACGCATGATGGTTCACGCATTAGATCATACTATAAAGGATGGTCTGGAGTATATTGCCTCATGGAATGCATTCGCTCTTGGCGAAGATCCAGTGGTAGCGATACAGGCAGTAAGGGCGAAAAAGAAAGCCCGATTTTCGAACCTTTAGGTATATTTTTTTGTTATTTAGTTGGAAGTCTTCTGATGATTTGATTCATTTCTCTTTATTTTCGTAGGCATTTCTGTTGGACATGGTTCTTGTTTGACGGCACTTTCTGACTCTCTTTTGATCTTCTTAGGCGAATGCATTGCATAGTAATCGTCAGCAACATCAGCATTAAGTTCCTGTTTCACTTCTGGCTCTTTGCTTTTCTTTTTCAAGAAAGCAGTCATTGTTGGTTGTTTGGATACGTAAGGTCTCAACAAGTCAGGCGAGTTGTAGCTGATCGATCCGACTTTCGGGTTAGTTAATTGCCATTCAATGTTTTCGATAGAAGAATGTAAAATTTTATATACTTCTTGTCCCCATTCATATTTAGGATCAAGCCATTTTCTAACGGTCAAGTGATCCGAAACGTTTAGAATAACAGGCATGCGATCGTGAACGAAGTCAATCTCAGGTGCCGCCTTTGTTGTGATAATCACAAATCTTAGATTATTTATTTTTTTGTCAAACATATATAGGCCAGCAAAATAAAGATATTTTGATTTCGCGTGCAGGTAATAAGGAGTTTTTCTATTCTGTGAATCAGTGGCCCACTCATAGTAGCCTGTAGCAGGTATCAAGCAGCGATTATGCGAACGCAAATTTGCCCATAGGCCTTTCTTCTCATTAATTTTATCGTCTCTACAGTTTATGACCAACTTTCCATTTGGCCCAACAGGCATACCCCATTTCATTGACTCAACTATTAGCTGAAAATTATCTGAGTGGTGATTCGCACGTATCACAGGCATATCGAATGTTGGTGCGACATTGTAAGTTTTTCGAGTTTGTCTTAAACTTGCATCCAATGTTGTTTGATATCCTAATTCGATTGCAAGCTGATCGGCAGCTAGTTGTTCTGCAAATGCGTACCTTCCGCACATTGGTTATGAATGATACAATATTGTGGGGTAAAATAGGCTTTACATTTCGATTACCACTATGGGTTTTGCGACTCTTCTTCCTATATCCGGCGAATGGAAACAAGACATAAAAAATTGGCTATCAGAGGATGTTCCGGCCTTTGATATTGGTGGATATGTAGTCGGAGAAGATAAACGCACTGGATCGCTCTACTGCAAACAGGCAGGAACCATAGCAGGTATACCTTTTGCACAACAGGTGTATGATGAATGCAACTTGCAAGTCGAATGGAACTACACCGAAGGATTTGAAGTGACCGCCGAACTATTGAAATCTTCAGGTGGAAAAATTGTAGTAGCGAAAGTGTTTGGACGCGTTTGCGATATTCTCTTGGCCGAGAGGACCTCGCTAAATATTCTCGCTCGCGCTTCCGGTATTGCTACTGCGTCCAGTAATATCATCTCATTGGCAAGAGAATCAGGTTATAAAGGAATCATTGCAGGTACACGCAAAACCACCCCTGGTCTAAGAAGGTTGGAAAAGTATGCTATGCTAGTCGGTGGCATCGACACTCACAGATATGATCTCAGCTCAATGGTTATGCTCAAAGATAATCATGTTGAGGCTGCTGGTTCTATAACTGATGCAGTAAAGAAGGCTCGTTCTGCTGCAGGGTTTTCAATTAAAATAGAAGTTGAATGTTGCTCTGAAGACCAAGCAGATGAAGCTATATCTGCCGGTGCCGACATAATTATGCTTGATAACTTCACATACGATGGCCTCAAAATTGCTGCTGCTTCCCTGAAATCAAAATGGTCGCATAAAAACGTTCTACTTGAATGTTCAGGTGGACTCCGTGCTGACAACATATCAAGCTATTTGTGTAATGATATTGATATATATTCTACTTCTTCAGTTCATCAAGGGACTGGAGTTATTGATTTCAGCCTCAAAATTGACCCCATAAGCTAATCGCTTATCATATTTGGCCTACTAATGTTTTATGCCAGTTTTTTATTTATATACATTTGTGTTTTCTTTCTATTTGTTTATTTTTTTGAGGTAATCATTTATGTATAGCTGTAGCTTGCTGTTGATGGGACGATCATCAGATCCCAGGTTCATTACTGCACACTGACGGCAAGTCTGCACTATACTATATATTCATGTGAAGATGGCAATAATTAGCCTTAAATCGCTTCCATTTGACGTGTTTTTGTTAATATCACGTCATCTTAATCGTTCAGATTTGATCAATTTGCTTTCCACTTCTGCTCACTTTTTGACATTACTCTTCCCGCTGATTTCACGCGAACTTTACCTCGAATCATGGAATTCTCTTCACACATTGTTTCCTGAATTATCCATAGATGGAAATATCTGTGGAGGCATCGCATTTGTACAAGCTCTAAATGAAAGTAATCATGCAATACCCTCTACGCTACTTCAACCGTATCTGAGCCCTTTTGATCTTACTTCAATTAGAAAGATCCGCGTTTGTAAATCCTCTCCTAAAGGCGAATGGCATTGTAATGATGCATTGGCAAAACTGTTATCACTTTGCCCTAATGTGCACTCTTTGGAATTATGCTTAACCGGCTCTTCTGGGCCGTTCAGTCTTTTTCGAGGAATGGATCAGATTACATCTCTCACAGTACATTCGCGTCCTCGTCTTCCTGAACTTATGCCTATACAGCCCTTTTACATTGAAGATATTCAACAATTCAAATATCTTTCTTATCTGAGTATTGACTCATTTATGCTTCATGGGCGTGAATATTCACAAGTATCGTGCTTATCAACTATTAATTCTTTGCATCTGTATAATGTTACATGGGAGTATCCTACCTCTCTGCTCATCTTCAAATCTTTAGAAGACTTGCATCTTGTTTACTCTAAAGATCCAGGTCCTCTCCCGCGTACTTTTTTGCTTTCTGAGAGGTTCAAACATTTCCTTTCCACCGTTCATCCAACCATACATTCCCTTTTCTTATACATCAACACCCATTTCGCTTTTCAGCCACCATGGATCCTGACAAATCAAGATTTATCTCCTATGAATATTAGCTTCTTATCAATAACGGGCAATATCGTTACAAAATTGAACCCATCTTGCTTGCTAGAAGTTAAGCAGATCACAAATTCTCTTTCAGCGGACCTATCATGACATTCGTCTCGGATCATACTTTAAGATCTGCCTATTATGATAACACATAGCTATTAATATGTTATAATATGATAACAAATTTAAATCTTTTTCTAAATTCCCCACTGTTGCTCGAAATCTTGAACTAAAGGTTCAATGAACCCGAGTCCTTCAGCTCCGCGCAATCCGAAATCAACAGGAATCTGACCAAGATTGAAAAATTCGCCTCGTGAGGATCCAGCACGCGGTGTAGCACAAGTAGTCTCCCTTCCGGAAATGGTACCATATTTCTGTCCATTATCTACAATGGTGTCAATCACTTGGTGTAGTTCAGCGTTCGTGTCATGAATGGCAAGCATTCTGTCAATGACCTCGTGCTGTGCCGTATAGTTATTAGTCGCAAAATCTGCTGAAACGTCTTGACCTGCAACATCTTGATCAGTATTTTGATCTTGTTTACTAGAAATTTCAGGCTCAGGCACTTCACCTGAATTGCGATCGTTATCGCACACCTCGCACATCTGATCCAATATCCTGGCATACACTTGTCCCACATGAACTTCATCTGGTGATGCCTCCCGCAATATTTGCGCAAGTTTCCTCAACAGGAATACAATTCCCGCATAGGTTGAACCGCTTCGTGAGCCCAGAATATATGCCTTTAGCAAAAATACTGCAGCATGCATTATGTGTGTGACCCATCTTACAGGCATGTAACGCAACATTCCGAGTACATGATGAATTCGTGAAGCTGTAGATATTACTTCTTTGGCCGCTATTATAGCTTCCTCCAAAAAAGTGTACTCCAAAAATTTATCATTGACTTTATTTAGATCCATTAGATCCCTGTCATTTGGAGTTGGTGATAACGCAATAGAAAACACATATAGTTTCGCATATTGAAACTCCATCCAGAGAGTTTCAGCAGTCATAGTGTGAGCTTCTCTTCTTAATATTTCATTATGATCGGTTATCCACTTCGAAAAATAAGGCTGAAGAACTTGTAGAACAGCAATGTAACCTTGCGTACGAGTTAGTTGCCGTGTCATTTCACGACTTTTGTAAAGCGCTTTGTACCCAAGAGCTAGTAGTTGTATAATCTCCATTCTCACCCTGTTAATAGGGGAAATCTCAAACGGTAGTTCATCCATATTTACATCATCCAGCATTGGTGATCTCCCCAAGCGCAATGCAACAATCAGTTCAGACAAATGACAAGCAATATAGAGTTCTGGAATCTTCAAAGAACCAATATCTTCAGCTAAACGAACTGCAGTACCAACCATAATCCAAGCCATCCTATTTGATCTAGATGAGGGGTTTACCAAGCTGTGACGTTCGGAAGAAGAGAAATTGTCCGTCTTAGAAGGTGTCCGACCTTGGCCTTCGTCTTCCGAATTATGTTCGTCGTCATCCAGTCTCAACTCTGTCACAGATGATAACACAGGACTTTTGGTTTCATCGCAGGTGCATGAGTTTTGAGCTATTCCATCGTTAGCGTAGTCTTTCCAGCGTTTGTGAATTGCTCTGGGATTCCACTCTGAAGTTAGAAGCAAAGCGATAACAGTACCTAGGGAACGGGTACTAGCTTCAGCCCAAACAGTACATGAAAAAAGAGACTGGCTGATTGTCCATAGTCTGGAATGTATTCTTAAATTCCGCGAATAAGCCGCATGCAGAGGACATGTCTTGTACTTGTCAGTTTCCCCTGTTACATTCTCGGGGAGCTCTTTGTCATAGTATCGCGCAGATATGGTCAATATAACATCCAATAAGAGCTCATTTGTAGCTAGTACATTGGGATCTCTGTATCTTTCAGGAACAAAGGGGTAGAATGGATGTAGCTTTTCGTAAAAAAAACTAATCAGCGCAAGGGTTTCGTGAACTGTTAGTAGTTTTTTCATGATAACGTAAGTGTCAGTTAGAACCTTACTCATTTTTGTTGTGGAAGGCTTAGACCTAAGTCTCGCAGTTGGTGCTTCACCAGCTGTATGCGGAGTATGTTGATCGCCGTTCATGCTATTTATTGAATTGGATTCATCCTGTATCGCATTTGGTTGGTCCTGTGTTGCCTTGTTGTAAAGGGGCAAATGTGAGGCCGCTTGAGCCAAAATATCAATCGCATCAGCAGGATTATGCAGCTCGCGTCCTACAACTCCAGAAGTTGCGCTTGACTCTGTGTTGCGCTTTGAGTAAATATCCATAGCATTTCCATTAAATGTCCAACCGTCTGGGCCAGCAGAATGGCGAGAAGGGCGCGGCAGAGGTAGTAACATGCTTTCATGTGAGGCTACAGCGGGAGAAGTATTATTCGGAAGAGTTCTAGAAAATACATGAGTGTCAATATCTGTAATTGCCACAGATGCATTTCTAGACGAAGCGCGCATGAATGGCAGAGCAAAGACAGGATCAGAGTCAGAATGGTAGTTGTTCGTTATCGATGACCTATTAGCAGCATGATCAAAAGTATGAACAGATTTTGAGTAATTATTTAACTCTTCTTGATGAACTGGAGCAAAAGAATTGAATAATTGAAGATTTTCAGATCCCTTAGAAATTTGGGTTTTTTGCTTTTTCAGTAGGCCTTTCTGAATGTTTTCTGCACCACCTCTACGACTTTGTACAAACTCGCATGCTTTATTTTCTCTTCTACACCTGACACAAGGCGGGTCGTGTGGAGCATCAATAGGGCCTAGATCACATTTTACTTTTCGCTTTCGACAACTGAGGCAAGCTTTGTAGGATCTGGTGAATGTACCTGTGTTCCTGTACGGTTTAGGTGAAGCGCTTGATTCAGCAGAATTACTATCATTCTCGAGATTTCTACCTGATTCCAAGTTTTTCATCACTAAAATTAGTTAGTAAGTACTTGGTATTCAGTATCATCCATATATAATGTGGGGTAGTGTAAAGGTTAAAAGGATCTGCGGTTGATCGGCTGGTTGGGTACCACGCGCACTTACACGAGCGATAGTTGGTAATATAGCAAAGGGCGTATCACAGCAAAACTGGTCACTGCCAAAATAAACTCAGGTTCTCGTCATTAGTTAATTATTCAATGCACCAAGTTGCTTTGCTCGGTTATGGTCTTCTGAATTTTCGACAGTTCATCAGTAACAATAGGCAGTAGCGCCTTAAACCCACACCCCTTAGCCCTTAGCCTTGACTCCTTCAATGACTCCACTGCTTTGTCTAGGTTTCCGTCATATATAGCAATCTCAGCCAGCCCATATACTGCCATTGCTTTCATAGCATCAATTCCTATCTCCTGGGCATCACCAGTACTCTCGTACATTCCGAGAGCCAACCCCAAGCCCGATATCTTCTGCGTTCGTAAATCAGTGGTTCCGAGCTTGTCACAGAGAGACAGCACCTCTTTGTACGTATTCTCGCAATTATTTCTTGTTCGTTCCGCTCGAAGTCTAACAATTTCTGCTGCTGTTGAGTTTCCAGCCTCTTCGTACAATTCTGCCTTTCTTCTCAGGTTTTCGGCAACCATGTACAATAAAGAGGCAAAATTATTCTTGCCCAAAAGTACTTCAATAAGCGGCGAGCCAGATCCCATCATAGTGACATTGCAGGTCACCCGTGCTCCGATTGCTCCTTCTACATCGCCATGCGCCATACGCAGTTTGGAATACGCATCCAAGACCGAGATAAGATGGTCACGATACGGAAGCCAGTCTGGCGGTTCGGTGCCTTTGATGCTGATTTTTCTAATAGTCTTTTTAGGTGCATCGGCTGGTCCCTCATTGATCGCTAGGCTTGCACTCTCCTGACCACTTGGCGTCATTCCTAAACTAGTAATTGCATTTTTTATGGTCGTGGAAGTGATAGTTTCTTGCGGCTTGTCAAATACTTGACGGGGCAATCTCAAATCTTGTTGAAACTTTTCCCGTGACATTCCGAGCATCAATGCCGATTCCCCCATTGCTATCCTTATTATTGATAATACTTGGGTGTCAACTATACTTGGTGGCCGTTCCGATTCAATAAGAGCTGCACGAAGAGCCGCTAGAAGAGCCCTGGTGATGAACTCGCACCTTTCATTTTGTGAATATGGCAGATCAACGTAGGGAGTCAGATCTATTTCGGCATCTTCGTGTCTATATAAGTTCATACTCCTTAAAGTAAGAAAATAGTGCTCATCTGGCTTCATAAGTTCAGCATCATTGGTTGTTGTATGACTGTATGTGAGTATTGTGTAGTATATCTGCATGATATCGCTATATATGGCTGAGGCGAGGTCTACTTCACCGACCTTTTCAGCGACTTTTGCAGCCTTTAATAGTATTCCGGTAAACTCATCAGATATTGGACTGAGGTATTCCCGCATGGATTGCTCTTGTGCAGCCAATATGAAATAAAGAGCATCCTTTAGAAGCTTAGCAGCTTTGGCCTTGTCTCTGATTTGATCACTGAGCGGTTTAGCTTGAAGATTTTCCGGGTTAAGCAGCTTGTCCGCATCATACTCCGCTCTCAATCCTTTTCGCAGAGTTTGGGCTACCTCTTTTGAAAAGGGATGTCTGGGCCAAAACACATAAGCCGCAAGACCCGTTAGTGCAGTAATCGTTAAAGCATACTTAGGCCAAACCCGCTTACGCGGAGGTTTAATGTAATGCGCATAAGAGCCTACTCTTCTTACAAAACTTATTCTATATGAATAAGTAGCGCATCTTGCAGCATTTCGTGTAATAGATCTCGAAAGCATGCAAGCAGTATACAATGAGAATCCAAGCAGAGGTGAGCGTTATTTCGAGAGGTGTTTGGAGCGGCAAACGCTCATATTGGGTGATCCCTTTTTGCATAGTAACAACAATAACGAAGACTCAGCATTGGAATGTGATAATGAAGCAATTGCATGTGCTTTTCTCTTTCATTATATGGAAGTTTTCCCTTATATGAAAACACGAATTACCAATTAGTGCACAAGTTGCATTATGAAATAATGCATAGCTACATCTGTATGAAAGTGTTGCTGCTAATAGGGTTTCTTCTTATGCTCTGAAGCCCTCTCACCAACATCTATATTTCATAAAAGCCTTATATTATTTTGGTTCGCCTATATAGCTGCTAATTCTGTATGTCTTCTACTAAATCAAGCTCTTCTTTACCAGCGGGAACCAGAAGAACTGCTGTCTCTGTAGGACCGAATGGCATGCGACCTAGGAGCTCTAAAAGCTCATCCGGAAGCTATCCAATCCTCAGATCTAATGACCCTCCTATTGCCTTAGCAGAGCATCGTCTTTTTTCAAGCTCGCCTGTACATAGTTCTCACTATCTTACTGATCTCACCTTGAATACAATTGGGAAAACCCCATCTTCTAAGTCACTTGAACGCCCCGGATCTCGGAGCGGACGGCCCGTCAATCGTCCTAGATATCCGGCTGAACCCTCAATTATTCCCGCTAAACCTCACACAGTGATGTCCAAAAGTTATGTTGATCCTAAGTCATACATTAAGCCAGCAGAATCATCTTTTAATACCCATATAAACCAGAGAGTCCTACGCAACGAATCTTTTCCTTTTTCGCGAAACAAAGCTAGCTCATCCGCTCCAAATATAGCTGCTCCGACTGTCTTTTCTTCACCTCGAAACAGAAGCGATACCACTCTAAACAAAACCGATTTTCCAAAGACTGACAATTTTCTATCGCTAGAAGTCACCGAAAACATTCCTTTTAGCGTTGGTCCTCCCTCAGCCAGTTCTTTTAAAGATAAGCTGGATAGTTTTACTAATACCACTTCTTCTTCTTCAACTGATGGAGAAACAGAAATCACAGGCCACTCGCAAAGCAATTACTCTTCATCGTGTGATGATCTTATACCGCAGAATAGTCTCCAACCCGTAGGCAAGGGGAGGTCATCGCCGCAACCATCCTGCTCTCAAGGGAATACCGGGAATAGCTCGATTTCAGAAACTTCCGAGGAAAGCTTCAACAGACTATCTGGAAAAGCTAATGAAGCGAGCGGTATAATGATGTCAGGATCTTCTGATCCAATCCTAAACAAGTCAAACAGTCCAGCAAACAGTGATTTTAGCGAATCGCTTGTGCAATTATCTTCCACAGCCCCTTCTCCGAACAAGTCGATAAGAAAAAACATTGAGGACATAAGTTCATTATACGTGAACAATGCAGACCAAAGTCTCGATTACAATGATAGAGAGGACTCGGAAGTCGAATCTGTTCATCAGTGGAAGCGTATCGGTGACCGTGTGTTTGGAAACTTCTTTCAACTTTCGAAAAAGCTTCGACGTCGTAATATTAAAAGTGACTCTATAGTCAAAGCTAGCCGTGTTTCATATCAGCATATAACAGAAACTAGGAAGCAAGTACAACAAAAAAGTAAGGATGTCTATCTGACTGTATGTGACGTCGTGAAGCGATTTATCGAAAAGCGTAAGTCATCAAGACTGGTATCACGCTTTGCTGAAAAGAGGAAAAGCAGAAATATAAAGCGTAAAGAAAAAGGACGGCTTGATGGCGATGAAATAATATCTACTCAGTATCTTGAATCATCTAATGAGCTTAATAATCAGGCGTCATCAGAATGTCACGAATCACTTGACTTTTTTTCATCGTTAGGGTTTACGCATACTGGTAATGAAGCATATCCTGGACTGTCTGCAAGTTTACCGGTAACGAATCGACATATTCAATATTCCAGCTTGGAATGTATCAAGGAAGAGAATGAGCGGCATGCCTTTGTGTCATTAGATGAGCCCTTATTTTCTAACTCCAGAGCCAATAAAGAAGATGAATTTTCTGCCAAACTACCTAATCTGGAAAACATGGTAGTCACTGAGGAAACTTACTATAGCGCTGACTGCAATTCATCCTTGAATTCAGAATTGTATAATGATGCGATAAAAGATATTCCTAACAAGGCTGGACGGATAACTAAATCTAAGGTTGAACGGACAAAGAAGAAGTTTGTAAAGGAGATGGTTCATAACGGAGCTGATTCAATAACTGATAATGTGCTTCATACTGGATCAGATAATGATTCAGATATATCTGCTACATTTAAAGAAGGTTTGTCGTTGCATTTACGAGCCTTTGAGCGATTAAACGAAGAAGAGCAGCAGAAATTGAGCCGCAGTTATGAATCTACAAAGAAGCAAGTAGTGGAAACTACACTATCTCCACCGCCAGACTGTGACGAATTGAGAAAAAGATTTTCTAGGTTAAGGGAATTAGATTTGCAAAGAAGAAAGCATGAAAATTTAATACGCAATCAAAAGGAGAATGTTCGCAAAACTTATGCGCTTGTTGAGTCTAAAGTTCCACTTTTCACACCTGTGAAGGAAAGCAATGAACCAGAACTGGGTTTAGAATGGATGAGCAAACAGCTGAAGATACTCGACCGCATCTAATAAGTGTTGTATTATGAGAGAGTTGATAGACTTATTCTTGTATATCTTAGCCCGGGTCTACAAAGAGGCCCAAAACTTAGCATCTACCTTACCCATCAGCACATGAACAAACATCAGTACAACACAACTTATATAATACATAATGAAAATGAGAACGAAGAAATAACAGATAGTGAGCTAGAATTCAATCGGTATTGGGGTCCTTTGAATGATAAATTCAAAGACATCCTTATACGTGCTCATACACAAATCTTCACTGATCTCCTTGACTGGATCAACCGTGACAGCAATAACACGGGTTTGTTAGATGTTGCATTTGTAATTCAAGAAGACCTTGGCTCTAATGTCGATATCAAAGGAACTCTTCATAAAATCTCGGGTGACAAAGAATCTATTTGCTGGATTAATGTGACATCAGGTACCACGAAATCCATAGGACCTCCTATTCGCCATTTTGTGTTGGACGTTTTTTCGCACTTTGCAAAGAAGGGCTACATAGTTGATTTTGATCATCATTCTGCAGGTGACCTTGATTTTTTGGTACAGTTCTACATAGAAACAGGTATAAATACCACTATTGTAATACACATATCTTCAGCCCTCTGGACGTTCAATCTTCTCTGTGAGCTATTTTCATACCTACAACTCTTTGCGTCTGATCTGCCCTTGAAGGTGGTTTGCGAAATAGAAGCATCTGCCGAAACCACATTGGCTAATTTTCCTTATGCAATACAAAGGCGGTTAAACCTCAAAATGTTTCATACTGCTAAGCCAGCTGAATTACTTCCGCACTTGTTTAACGTCTCTTTCTTTGAACCACAACCAGGTACAATATGGCTCGGACCAAATGTACTCTATCTTCTCAGCAAATGGTATCATTCGCGATCTCAAACAGTTGAATTGTTTTTGGATACTGTTCAATACTGTTATATGTGCCATTACTACGATAATCCATTAAGTTTGATTAACAGTCAAACAAAAACATCTATTCGGACGGCGTTTAAAAGTGCACATTATCAATATTTGAGGTCCGTTCCGACATTTGCTGAGCGAACAAATAACACCGTGACTGACGACAAAGTTCTTCAATCAGCACTTGACGCAAAAATCCATGTAACTACTTATTTTCAGGACATGCAAGATGCAATTATTATCTTTCGCAAATTTATGTCTTTAGTAGGTTTCGATACTCCAGAGGAGGACCTTCTTACTGTGATTGCCGATCTTATGTCAGGAAAACTGAGATTCAAGCTAATTGAAGCGCTTAAAGAACTCTCGACTTTCGATCCAGCCGTCATCAAGGCCAAAATAATGGAGTTCGGTGAAAGTGCAGAGTTTCCGAAGGATCTTCAAAGTGCAATTGTTAGAATCAAAAATTTTAAGACTGATGAACTACTCACCAATCATTCTGAGGCTCAAGTGAAGCTACAGAAGTCGAAAAAGCCAAAATTGACACGAAAAGAAAGTGATTCCAAATCACAAAATGCTACAACTAAATGGAAAGAAGTTTTAGCAAATTTTGAGGCACGCATGGTTAATATGCTTAAACCAATAAATGCTATCCAGTTTTATGAGCTTTATGTCTTTGATGACTATCAACTGATATCTTCGGCGCTTAATCCGGAATTTCGAGCACGGATAGACGACGCTCTTCTTCTGCCGCAACGGTATCTCGGGCACCTAACGCTTGAATCATTAGCATATCAGGTTTGCAAAGAAGAGCCAGCAGAATCTTTATTGCATTACTGGTATGCATCTTTCCTATCGCATTACAGAGATCAGCGTGCGGACGGAGCTTCGAAATCAATGTCTCCAGATGATGATAAAGATAGCAACGACAATCCAGAAAGCCATGTGGATCAACTTGTGCTGTCCAAATTTTATTATTCAATTGCAGTGCTCCGATTAATGGGTTTGATTGACCTTCACCAAGCTAGGCGCAATACTGGTCAGTCAATTGCAGGAAAGGAAACAGTGAAACGGGTTTTGTGGCCTGGACTTTGATGAAAAGAACATTCATTGCAAGAGCTTGCTTCTGCTTGTTTCGAAAGCTGAATTAACAAACATCTGTGGCTCGCCAACGCGCACATTCTTACACTTTAAACGAATATTAGGGACCGTTTAACCAATAGTAGCAGGACTCCGGATAATAAACTCGCACATGAACTTAAAAAGATGTAATACGTGTATTATTGGTGAATTGTAGATAGGTCGAGACCCAGAGATCAGTTATGAGTCATCATTTCCGGGTAATTCGAATTGGCCGGTTTGTAATATTTAACCCCATACCTTTTTCTTTTCTCAATCAGCTTTTCATTCAACACCAAAAATTTCTTTACACTCTTAGTTTGTGAAATAAGGTCATAAAATTAGTGCAAGACTAATAGATATCACTGTCGGCTTATTATAATTTCAAATCAAGTTCATTAGTTATATTTCTTGGACTTTTTTTGGAGTACTGCTTATTCGTTTGTCTTTTTCGCTATAATAGTGCGAACAACATGCAATGCTAAATATATTTATTTTAGTGTGTTAAACCCATATAAATAAAAAAAGTGAACTTGAACACCTTTTTTTTGTTGAATAGAAAAGAAAAATTTAAAGAGAAAAAAATAAACGCTTGTCTGTTTTATTTTTTGAAAAATTTCCTGAAGATGTTTTACTCTACTACATTTACAGCACCATGAATATCCTGAACTAACTGGTGGGAGTACAAATAAAAATTTACTATACTTTATCGAGAATAGAAGAACACGAACGAAAAGAAACAAAACAAATCAATTCAATATGCTACCACCAATTGAGCCCGAAACACTTTTCGCGAACGAGGAGCCATTCTCTGGTTCCTCGTTCGATCCTGAGTCAATAATGACCGAAACATTCATTGGTCACCGATTTTTTAAAACTGACGACATGTCACCATCTGTCACAGTCTCACCAGCAATGCTCTCAACGCCGCAGATGGATTCGAACCCTGGTTCCTCTCTCTTAAGCAGCGCTGGTGTGTCATCGTTTGACTCGCCTACGGCAAACATGGCGTTTGACACGCCTATTGTCGATCCGTCTCCCTTAGAGCCAATCGAAATGTGGCAGAGTCTATTCCCAGAATGGAGTGAAGACTCTGAACCTAAGCAAGATAAAGATGACGTTACTTCCGAGATTGCTGAGCGCCGGTGTAAATCTACGTCTGATCTGCAAAATGTATTGGATAAACCTGGAGAATTGGAGACTCCTGATCCTAAAGAATATCTGGAAAGAGTAAAGCGTGAGTCTACGGAACATTTCATTGATTCTGGCGCCGGTGCTAAATCACGCGATTTACCTAAAAGAAGAAGGGTCACATGTGGAGATGTCTCGTATCAAGTAAGACCTCGACAAGAACCTCTTCCCCCTATATTTATTTCTGATCCTAAGGACTCTGCTGCGGTGCGACGCGCACGCAACACTGAGGCTGCTCGTAAATCGAGAGCTAGAAAGGCCAATCTAATCACCAGCTTACAAGAGCGTGTTAAAGAATTGGAGGCGCGTAATGCTGTACTTGAGCAAGAACTAAAAATTCTAAGGAAAGTATAAGAAGTATGAATGCATTCATGTGTGCGCATTTCATAAGAAAAGGGCGGCATAAATGTCTATTAAGACGGGTTATAGTCTTTTTTCGCCTGCCAGTGAGTTTTGTTTTTTAGTATTATATGCAAATATTTGTTATTTAACGCCTGTAGATATGGCAACATATTATTTATTATGTTGTGTAATGCTTAAGCAGCAGATGATTCATTAGTAGTCGTCGGATCGGTCTTCAGCAGTATTAAAAGAAAATCATTAAAAGTCATAGAGATAGCCAAAGAGTTGCCAATATATGGGTTATAGCGAGACTCTGGAACACTCTCTTCAGCAAAATTTTTTCTTTTTATATAAACAATGAAGGAGATTACTTGGAGGAAACATGCGGTGAAATCGAATAAATAGAGAATGATTGTTGAAGTTGTTGCTGACTGGCCTATGAAGTCAATCATTGAAGCGCTGTGATGGTAATAGTTTCTATTATTCAGGTTCTTTGAAGTATCGATTTCTATCATATATCGAGATAAAAATCGTGCAGTGTATATTAATAGCACTGATCTCAGAAATGACTTATCTGACGAAATCGGCATAGTTAACATTAAGTGACCCAAGCCTACTAGACTCAAACGAACTGCAAGCCACACTAAGGAGTGGTCGATATAATATTCAGATATTAATAAGATAGCTATTCCGGCATCTAAAGCCATAGATAAGCGTCGCAGGTATTCCTTTGACTTTATTGCAGTTATGCAGCTCATAATGCAAATATGTGAAGTAGGTTGATTGGTTTGTGTGGTGTTACCGTACTCGCGCTGGGTTCCCAAGCACGGTAGAAGGAAAGTGTGGGGATAAGGTTTGTGCAGCATTCCATCTACGTTTGATAATTTAGCCGTGTATTCTCAACTTATATATTTAACCGGTGAACGCAAAGGGGTATATTGTTTTGCGTTTACACTGCTGTACTATGAAGAAAATTATTTATGTATGCGGGCCAGCTGGATGCGGCAAGAGCACTGTTGCAGGAGCACTATCAGAGAAGTATAATGCGGAGTTCATCGAAGCAGATTCAGTAAGTACAAAAGTTACATGAAGTTACAGGCGTTCTATTGAGGCTAACAGGAATGCAGGTTCATTCAAAAGAGAATGTTGAAAAAATGAGTAATGGCATTCCTTTAACCGATGAAGACAGGTATCCCTGGTTGGACACGTTGCAGAAACTGGCATCGAAAACCGCAGGCTCGCATGTAGTGCTCACCTGCTCTGCCTTGAAGAAGAAGTATAGAAATATACTCCGGCAAAGCAATAGTGCAGATACTAAAGTGCATTTTATCTTTTTAAAACTTACGAGGGATCAATTAATAACACGCGTACGACAGCGCCCTAACCATTACATGAAGGACTCGATGGTAGACAGTCAGTTGGCCGACCTAGAGTCGCCAGCAGCAGATGAACTTGATGTTAGTGTTATTGACGCTTCTGTTCCTATAAAAGAGGTGATTTCTGCGGCTATATCTGCAGTTAGTGGTATTTAGACAAATTTCAATGACTCACCGAGCAATTTATAACTGACGTTCTAAAGGCCTCCTGAACGCCTCTATGTACCGTATGCACCACAACCTTAGGTCTGTGAATCGCGTCAAACTTTACCTTCACCTCCACTCACCCTTGATGAGTCAACGATGATCTAGAGACTACATAATTGCATAAACAAATTAAAATGACTCGCGTAAATTTAGAAGGTTTCCACTACGCACAAATATCAGTAATCGCTATATGCCGATTCGCTGAACCAATAGCACTCGTTTCAGTGCTGCCCTATCTCTACTTCATGATTCAGTCATTTCTACCTGAAGGAACTAATGAAGCAGAAATATCAAAATATGCAGGCTGGGTAGCAACATCATTCTCAGCTGCTCAAATTCTTACCGGAATAGTATGGGGAAGAATCTCTGATATAATCGGCAGAAAGCCTGTCATGTTTTTAGGTATGGTTGGCACGCTTATTACTTCCTTAATGTTCGGTTTCTCTACTTCTCTGACGCAAGCTTTGATATCAAGGGCTTTAGCTGGTCTTTTGAATGGAAACGTTTCGGTAGTAAGAACTTTATTAGCTGAGAACGCTCCTAAGAAAGAGCACCAGGCTCTAGCCTTCTCGGTTATGCCTCTCATGTTTCAGTTTGGTTCCGTTATAGGCCCCATACTCGGCGGATCTCTCGCAAACCCATCTAAGACTATACCAAATACTTGGTTCGGCTCGTCAGAATTTTTTAAGAAATACCCATGGGCTTTGCCAAATATATTTGTTGCTTTTCTAATGCTATTTTCGATAATCATATTGCTCTTATTTCTCGATGAAACACACATCCACCTTAAAGATCGTCGTGACCCGTTTCGCGATTTTGGCCGCCGTATTAGTAGGACTCTCTTGTTCTCAAACTGTATTCTTGAAGAACTAGAAGAGCAAACAGAAAGCTTGCTGGAAGAAGTGATTGAAGGCTTTGAAGAAGAGGAAGAATATCATAATGAATCATCTCCTCTAATATCCCCTATCCCTGCTAGGAGGTTCAGCTCACGATCATTACGCAGAATTTCATCATCAGGGAGCAGATTTTCCGAAGAAATCTGTTTCCCTGTAGAAGCAAATCTGTCAAATGTGCAAGCTCCTGGTCGATCATCTGTTCCATGGAACGAAGTGTTTAATGTTCAAGTTTGCCATCAACTAATCTCGTACATGATTCTTTGCTTTAATACAATGGGGTTTGACTTCCTAATTCCTCTTCTTCTTTCGCAAACACAAAGTACGAGCACTAATCATCATTTCCCATTTTCGCAAGGCGGATTAGGCATGGATGCGTCTACTGTTGGCAAGTGCTTATCTGCATCTGGTCTTGCTGGTATGGCTATTATGGCGCTAGCTTTCCCTACGTTAGATGCACTTATTGGATCATACAGACTATATATCTTGTGTCTATGGCTTCTCCCTATTGCTTATATTGCGCCTCCATTTCTTTTGTATCTGAACCTGAATCAGATCTCTAATTGGCTTCTGACAATTACAGTGCTATTAATACTGTTCTCTAAAGTCACGTTTTCCACGCTAGCATTTCCTGAAAATATGCTTCTTCTAAACAGAGCATC
Organism: Tortispora ganteri; assembly: GCA_030573865.1. NCBI lineage: Eukaryota > Fungi > Ascomycota > Trigonopsidomycetes > Trigonopsidales > Trigonopsidaceae > Tortispora > Tortispora ganteri. The sequence continues at coordinate 495,275 of JAJMEA010000003.1, forward strand.
TACTTTGCCTGAATTTCTTGGTACTATAAATGGTGTTGCTCAAGTATGTGCATCGATTTCCAGGGCTCTTGTACCCATCATATCTGGATCGATCTCGGCTTACGGCCAAAAACATTCATTAGCAGGCCTTCCCTGGTACATGCTTACCATTGTTTCACTTTTTGGCTCTTTACAAACAATATTTTTGTCCGATCCAATCTAGATTATATAAGTCGTTGCATTACTTTCTCACCTTTGGTTTTAATCATTAGATGCACCCATATTATCACGTTTCGGCTCTCCCAAATGGTCCCGCCAAGCCGTCCCCACAATCCGCCAAGTTTTCCTATTACACCACCATATCAAATACGATCATTACGATTTGTTCTATTCTGCTTTTTGCGGCGTTTGGTTGTTTTATATTTGCTAGTACATTTGCAGATTTTATTTTGCTTTCAATATTTTTCTGTGTGCAATAACTGTCGTGCTCTATTGCTGGTTTTATCGTGTAATCTATACCGCTGCAAATCCCGCAGAAATGGTCAGAAAACTGCGGGACCGTCCTTCACAGTCTGCGATTCAATCGTTCTGTACTGGAATAGCGTTACCCCCGGGAATAATTGAACTTCCTTCTACCACTATAACTATTGGTCCGAGTGGCACTTTTGTCGCTGATTGTAATAGTGCCTCTTCTACCGGATTCCGTGATATTGCAGAACAAATTAACGTCGACCCTTTCTACGCTAGCGCTATCCCTGTCGCTTATGCATTATCAGGTATGACTGTTTTGGCCTGGATTATGTTTTTACTACTTCTCGTTACTCCTAGACGCCGGCCGTGGCTCCAGCAGTTTGTATCGCTTTTCACCGCCGTATCACTGTCGGTGGCAGTAGCTATGAGCTCATCCATCCTTGAAGAACAATACGTGGAAGGATATCTTCGTGTCTCAGAGCTATACGATGTTATAGGTGATGGTACTACGATATCTATATTAAGAATCGTATCTAGTGCTCTAATATTCTTTGCGCAGGTGCAAACGCTACTGCGCCTATGCCCGCGATATCGCGAAAGAATGCTTATTAAATGGATTGGTCTTTTCTTAATTATCATTGCCACTACATTTAATACTCTTGATACTTTTTTGGTCGATGATTCAGATGAGAGCTTTGTTGATGCCCTTCCAGCGCTTGCATACCTCTTTCAAATAACTATCTCTGTCTTATATGCTGTTTGCGTATTTTATTATGCATTCAGCAAGCGCCGATTTCTCATTTACAACTTCTCGATTCTATTCCTATCGATGCTTGCCCTTATTGCTGTTCTAATCCCGGTGGTATTCTTTACAGTTGATCTGGTAAGAAACTACATATACCTTTGGGGTGACTATGTCCGCTGGGTCGGTGCTGTCGCCGCCACTGTCATAGTCTGGGAACTATGTGACCGGATAGAAAAGGTAGAAAAGAAAAAGCAAAATGATGGAGTACTGGGGCGCCCTATGTATGATGATGATGACAAACATTACGATCTAAAACCAAAACGAAGCAGCTCAGTTAGACCTGATTGCAATGATTCCAACTGGCATATGACGTTTCCTATGCAAGATTTGGACAATATCAGCTTGAAAGGCAAGGTAAAACAGCTTGGTACTTTTATCATGACTGGAAGGCGAACAGGAAGCCCGATCCATAGACAAGAAATTGTGCGGTCGCCAACGCTATCCAGGAACGATATAAATTTAGCACCTATGGCTAGTTTTACACAGCAGAACTCCTCTCAGTGTGATCACTCATTCTCGGCGCGTGGCTCTCCTGTAGCAATTGATGGCACTATATCTCGACACTCGGCTTCTCCAGATATCGAACAAGAACACTCACCAACTGTGAAGCGCCAAAATATATGGCGAACCATAGTGCACAGATACAAACGAGATGATTCAACCGCGAGAGATGACGAAATTATGAAGCATCATGTGTACCCTATAAAGTACGGCTCTAATAGTAATGAGGTACAGATACCGGCAAGTGTCGGTAAGCCTCAGAGAGCCGCATCTGCTGATGACGCATCTCGGCTTCGTTCGCCGCCGCCCACTATCCAATCTCCAGAAAGAGCTATAACGCGTGGTACTTTTGCTGCGTGCTCAAGGCCTGTTGGTGATGATGACTTATATCACTATGACGGCGTCAATTCGGAATCTGCTGCTCCTGGATACAGTAATCTAGGAAGTTCTTCAACTGCAGGGGAATTTCAACCCCTGCCTGGATTCCATCCAGATGATTATCACGACGACAAAAGATAACTAAAGGAAATGATTTAATATAAGAGACGGAATTGGAATAGGATATATTGTGTAGCTAGCTTGCTCTACACCTTACCCATATATATAGTTTGTACTAGTTAGAGCCGCACACCTCCCGCTAAGCAAGAGACATCTCATATTGTAGAAAGCAAATGTCTCTGACGAACCAATATATCAATTTTGACAGACTACTGTCTGATAATTTTAATCCATCGACATACGCGAACATTTTCGTATTGGAAACACACACAGAAAGCGATGACACGGTAGATTTGGGGCCTGCAAAGACTAAGGCTAACTTTGAATTAGATGAAGTCAACATTATGTTGTCGGAAAGAACGAACGCCCACTCTAGGGATATTTTGAAATTTGTTGATTCTGTCAACCAATTGTCTATTAAAAGAGATAGTCTTAAAGAAAAAGTGAACTATGTATCTACATCTTATCAAAGACTAGTAAAGGATATATCCATTTACTATGATGCACACAAGATTTATCAGGACCTCATTCGAGACCATGAAACTATGGCTCGATTACGTCAATTAGCACATTATCTCGGCCTTGTGCGTCAAATATCATTATCTGAAAAGACAAAGAACGCCTCTTACGGCTCTTATCTTGTTTCTCTCATACAGGAATCTAAGGATTTCTTGCTGACTCATCCACAGATACAAAACTTGGACACAACAACTCGGGCAAACCAGTCTGTCCTTACTATAGAAACTGACATCAGAAATTGGGCCATCTCGAATCTTTCAAAGGTCACCGAACATATGGAGGAAGCATCTTTCGACGTTCAATTGATCTCCTCTGCAAGCTTATGCTTATTTGCTATGTCTCCAAAGCTTTTTAGTAGCACCATAAGAGATATACAACATAGCTTAGTCTCCTCATCCTTACCTTACTTACTAAATTCTTCTCCGACAATGGTTACACAATCGCTAAAATCTATCTCAACTAAAGCGTCTATGCTCCGCTACTTTGAACAGATTTTAGCGAAAACATACCCCAATGACCAAAGCCTCGCTTCATACCTCCAAACTGATCTCTCGGTGGATTCCTTAGTATCTGAATTCTGGATAGAACTTGCTTCTGCATGGCAAAACCGTCTCAGCAGACAATCTCGATGGAGATCTGCTCACGGTTCAATGCGCAAGGCCGTAATAGATGCCGTGTCTCAGACTGCTGCAAGTCAAGATTCACTGGCAGCCATGTTAAAAGTCCTAGATTCTATTGCAAAATAATATAATAACAGTCAAAGCTTAAAAAGGTATACAATTACTTGGATATTTAAGTAAAATATACACTCGTTGGTACATGAAAGTCGTAAGAATATCCACTTCGCGTGTCCAAAGAAAAAAAACCAAACCAACAAATATTAACGATACACCAAGATAGTCCCAGCTCTGTCCACTGATATGACAACATTATAAGGATTATACATCACAGCAACATCCAAAACAACATCTAAATGAGTTTTAAGAAGCAGCTGTTGTTCCTTTGTGACTAAGGAAGTTCGCGATGTGCGGTTTTGACGCTTAGTTTGCGGGCTATTCTGCACTGGCTTTATCTGCTCAGTGGTAACAGTCAAAAACGCAGATATGTATGCCGAATTATATGTAACACGGACATCATCGTTCACAATACCAGACAGAATACAGGATTTGGTTGGAATATTCATATCCCAAAATCTCACAGTCCTATCCACCCCTGAAGTAATCATATATTCCGGATTTCCATTTTCTTCATAACCACCTAAAACAAACGCTCTAAACCCATGATCAGAATGAGACGTTTCAAGCCTACCTTCACGCACACTCTCAGAAGTTCGGCTATCTGAAATTAAAGATCCGACATCTAGCGCAGAATCATCTTCTCCCATTTTTATGGGTTCATACGACAGATTCCTTCCCTTGGTAGCCCCTGGGTCTAGTCTATAGACTTGACGACATTGAATCTTCTCTATATCCCATAATGTCACTTCACCTCTACCACTGCCCCCCGACACCAGAATCCAAGTTGGGTGCTGTTTAGAGGGGTGTACTTCAACACGGTTGATTGGCTTACTGCCAGGTATCCCCCAGGACCTCAAATTAAGATGGAATCTAAGATCCCATAAATCCAATATTCCTCTAGAAGTACCGCATACAAGCCAAGTGGAGTCTTTGGATACACAAAACGACAAAATATTCCCATGTTCCAAAGGGTTTTCAAGTTTCCACAATATATTCATATTCTGCAAGTCTAGAGCGATTATACTTCCTGTAGTCATAGACAATAATAACGTTTCAACTTTATCAATAACTGCATAAGAAATATGAGTTGCATACCCTTCGTCCAGAGAACAAGTGCGGATAACCGAAAACTTTCCATAAGAAGGAAGTCCATCTTCTGCTGTAGAGCTTACTGAAACACGAACAACTGCAATATCACCGTTACTGGTAGCCAAAGCAAACGAATGCCGAGCTCCGAGGAAACAAATTGACTTCACTTTTGCTGTTTTCGGATGGTGATACGTCTGCATCGCTCTATTCACAACGTTTTTTTCAAGCCTTTCAGCATCCCATAGTTTAACCGTTCCATCATCAGAAGCCGTTAAAAAAAATGCATGATCCGGAGATACAACTACACGGTTAATAGGTCCGTTGTGGTCGTGATACTGCGCAACAAAGATACCGCTGGGATGCCAAGGTTCATTCAAGGCCTTACTCAAAAACTTCTTCTGACGGCTGGAAGAAATAATCCTGCGTTCATCTTTTCGCAAATAGGGTGAAAGTATTGGACCAAGTTCAGGCAAACTTTTTGCAAATGTATCGAAACCTGTGTTATCAAGGAATTTCATAATATAGGGATTCTTTCCCTCATATGAGAACATCAATTTCCTGTCTTTTGTCAACCCAGACGTCTTCTTTGGTCGAGTTACCGAATTTGGCAGTGAACTGGCTTCAAGAATTCCGCTGGCTAAGGCATCTGAAGTTGCAATCTCCGCGGAAGCCTTGCCAAGTGGTGTATCATCACTCAATAAATCTGTCGGTTTGTGCGGGTGAGAATTGGAAGATATTAAATGCAAGTCTGAAAGGCTAGAGCTCAGATCGCGATTGTCGCAGGATGTAGCTTGAAAAGAATCACTCTGCGCGAACGAGCCCCACATAGGATTTATTTCTTTGCCAAGTGTGGACCGTAGGGTGCTAACGCTGCTATTATGATCCTCAAAATCAAATGCAAAAGATTGATCTTCTGCAAACACAGTTATAGGAGTTAAACCGTGTTTTGTCAGAGACAATTTCTCATCAACAGTAGATGAAAGTTGCTCTCCTTTATTAAACTTCAAGCTGGTTGCAGTTCGATATATGTAATCTCGCAAATTAGCTATTTTCCACAAATCACGAGAGCCTAAGCCTGCTCCTTGCAACTTGTCAACCCAAGTTTTATCGTCCTTAGATAGAGGAATTGTAGATTGTTGGTGTAATAAGTATGAACCAAATACTCCAGGTGTGGCAGAAGAGTTGATCATCCTCCACCACTGCTGCTGTCTGCAATTTTCCCAAAATAGAGATTTCTCGGACCTTTGAGCCCAAGAAATTGAAATATCAAACACGACTCTGGAGATTGGAGATACCATAACTTGAGATAAAGAAACAACGTTATAGTCATTAGTATCACATACCAAATAAGGACGTAACGTAGGCTTCAAAAAAGAGGCTATATCTACGTCGTCCAGTAGTTTAGCAGCTGCAACAAAAAAAGATTTAACATGTAGTCGCAAGGCAAAATTCGGGTGCACTGAAAATGCAGCTGCAGTTCGCAATATGTCCCATAAGCGATTGCGGCGTATCATCCCAAGCTCAGCAAAGCTCGTAAATGCATAAAATATTCGCTCAATGACATGCTCATCATGATCCGTAAGTGACTGCAACATTAAAGGAATAATATACTCGTGAATACTGACTTCGCCGATAAAAGCTGTAATGGCAACCACTGAATCGAAAAATGCGAGTCTCAACATTTGGTTTTTGTCATTTAGATAAGCGATTAGATGACCAACCAACATCTCGCTTATATTCCTATTTCCCAAAAATACACAAAGAGACGACATAGAAGAAAGTAGGGACCTTCTAACAGATGAATCGGAGTCTGTCATCAAACGATTAACTTGTTCTTTGAAAAATGAGACAAGATATTTCCATGATCTATCATACGCAGTTTGACTGAAGGCGGCTATTTCCATCTCTATCTCTGTACTGTCATCAACCTGCTGTGCAATCGAATTTGAGGCTTGTAGAGCCTGTACGAGTTCAAGATATCGAGAGGCAGATTCACTGAGAGAAGCAAGACACTGTGCATACATACTTCTAACAGATGAATTAGGATTATCACAAAGAACTCCCAGATTCGGTAAAATATATACAGGGAAGATTTGTGAGTTAACAGGGGCAATTATGCGTACAAGCGCAAGTAACTGTGTCAAGGTCCGAAGGGCAGCTATAACGACCATAGGAGACGGATCCTTTAGCAATTGTATAACATAAGGAATGCATCTGTCCAGTTTGATTTCGTCCGGTAGCATTTCCGAAAACGATAATATCAGCTCGCATGCCATTACACGAGAAGACGACCTCGTAGAATAGAGTAAGGAAGACAGTACGGCAGAAAGGAATAGTAGACAACCGTCTTTAGTATCAGAAGTGTCATCAAATTGCGAGAGAAGTTTTCTTTCTGCATTAGGGATATCTATAATAACAGGAATTGCAGATCCATCTGAATTAAGGTTAGAAAATGATTCAATGCAGGTATCCATACCTATAAAGTATGATATTTTGTCAAAATCAGTATATATACGTTCAATATGGGTATCTGGCTCGTGAAATTCCGAAAAAGAGTTCATTGAAGCATTTCTTCTTGGAACTATGTCATAGATATTAGCAAAATATTGGTGACAAAAGGTATAAAAATAGTCAGGAAAACAACGATTTCGGAATTCGGTGAGATACTGATCTGCAGATAAGCGATTCTCTGGTGAGAGGGAGATCATATGAGTTACCAGTTCCCTAATATCGAGATCTTGTATAGAATCCACTGGTGGAGTATAGTTTCCTGAGGCATAATTAAACAACTGCGCCAGAGTAAATAGTGGAGTACCATTCAGAAAAAGTTCCGCAATAACACATCCGGCGGAAAAAATGTCCATTGCAGGTGTCAGCGTATTGGATATCACACCTGATTCCAATGAATAAAACCTCTCTGGTGCAAGGTAGCATATGTGACGTTGAGAGACGTCATAGAAAAACAAAAAGTCAGCAGGATCATTGTCCGGTAAGTATGCAGGTTTGAAAGATGCGATGTCAGTTAGGAAGACCCAATTCCAAGACGTGACTAACAAATTTTCTGATTTAATATCACCATGACAATACCCTAATTGATGCATGTCTCTCAAGGCGGTCAATGTCTGAAAGGCAATCCATTTCTTTTCAACGTCTTCTAAAAAGGGTCGAACGGAAATGCGATCATAAAGGTTGCAGCCTACATACTGTCTAATAAGATAGCCCGCACGATCGGTCAAAACAATACGTGAATAGTTAAGAATGTTCGGGACTGGCTTCAAAGCAGTGGACAGTTTCCTTAAGTTGTCTGCAATCGTATTTAGATCAATGTCATCGTTAGGCCGTACAAATACTTTCACGACTACTTGACCTTCGGAATGTAAACCTAACACTGACTTCAGAAATCTAGTAGTCGTAAGGGTTGATTCGTACTGAATATCCTTCAGCTCAGATATGTAAGCATCTATTCCCACGTTTGCAGGAGGCGGAGCTATACGGGACAATTGCCCGCCCATGCTGCAATAGTTGGGGTGATAATGGTCATTTCGTCTGTTGATGCTATAATGTATCGGCTACGCACGTGATCTCCCAGCGGCTTGGGGGCGGGAGTTTAGAGGATAGCCAAATGATCAGAAACCCTACTGAACCCTTCATAGAATACCCTTGACCACCCAATAAGGTGTCGCTCAAGGGGTACCACCAGCAACCTTCATCGAGACGCTTAGGTGTTCCTTAGTAGATATCGCTCCTTTTTCATCCATTTGACACAGAAAATATGAGCAAATGTAAGTTATTCAGTTTATATTTTTTTTATTCATAGTTGTTGAATTAATAATTGATGAATATTCATCGAACTATTTTACTGTAGAATAGCCGATGCTAACGTGAATTAGCTGTACGTTTTATCGATTTGGTAAAACCATTTATGCCTATCATTCCGGAGGTTTCGACCCCGGAAAGGAAAGTGCCATTTGATCAGAAAATTATTTGGTCGGCTGTCAGCCTGCTGATTTACTTGGTCATGTCTCAGATTCCCTTGTATGGTATAATGTCTTCTGATAATGCTGACCCTTTGTATTGGTTACGTATGATGCTTGCATCCAACAGAGGTACACTGATGGAACTCGGCATCACCCCTATAATGACCTCTGGAATGGTTTTTCAGATACTTGGAGGAATAAAAGTCCTTGATGTTAATCTCGATCTTCGCTCTGATAGAGAGCTTTATCAAACTGCCCAAAAGCTTTTGGCTATCATCCTATGTTTCGGTCAGGCTACCGTTTACGTCCTTACTGGAGCTTATGGACCTCCTGCCTCCCTTGGTGCTGGTGTTTGCCTTTTGCTTATTTTGCAGTTGGTCTTTGCAGGAATTATCGTCATTCTCTTAGACGAAATGCTCCAGAAGGGTTATGGCCTTGGCTCCGGAATCTCCTTATTCATTGCTTCCAACATTTGTGAGCAAATATTCTGGAAAGCGTTTTCCCCAATTACTCATAACACTGGACGTGGAACTGAATTCGAGGGTGCTGTTATTGGCTTTATTCACCTCCTCTTAACTCGCCGCAACAAAGTTAAGGCACTTTATGATGCTTTTTACCGCTCTTCTCTTCCTAACATGAGTCAACTCCTTGCTACAATCATCGTTTTTGGCGTTGTAATCTATTTGCAAGGTTTCCGAGTTGAGTTACCGGTTCGTTCTAGTAGAGCTAGAGGCCCCTACGGAAGTTACCCCATTCGCTTGTTCTATACCAGCAACATGCCTATTATGCTTCAATCTGCTCTTACATCGAACGTTTTCATCATTTCCCAAACTTTGTTTAGCAAATTCCCCAACAACCTTTTTGTTCGCCTTATCGGAACCTGGGACAGTCGCCCTGGCACTGCTCAGCTCTCAGCTGTCGGAGGACTTGCCTACTATATGCAACCTCCCCTCAGCCTGCATGATGCAGCTATTGACCCTATAAAGACTTTTGTATATATAGTTTTTGTCATTGCATCTTGTGCATTTTTCTCTAATCTCTGGATTGATATTTCTGGTTCATCTCCTCGTGATGTTTCTAAGCAATTCAAGGAACAAGGTCTTGTCATTGCTGGATATAGAGAAAACATGGCTTACAAGGAGCTCAAGAAAGTCATTCCAACTGCTGCTGCTTTTGGAGGAATGTGTATTGGTGCGCTTTCAGTAGTGTCTGATTTGTGCGGCACTCTTGGAAGTGGTACAGCTATATTAGTAGCTGTTACTACTATCTACGGCTATTTTGAGATTGCTGCCAAAGAGGGCGGTGGAGTCCCAATGCCTGACCTCTTATAAAATTGAATGCAGGCTTGCTCTTTTCTTCTTTGAAGTTGCAGAATCAATGTAGAGTTCTTAGCCTCAATCTACCCTCCAAAATTATTTGTTACTTACGACAGTCATTCTTATATGATCGGTAAAGACAAAATGATTAAGTTATGGTAGACAAGCCATACATAATGTAATTCGTACCAGTTAAGTACTTCAAGATAAAAGACTGCGATTTCCGTTTATATGAAATTAAAGACTAAGTGAATAAAAATAGCTTGTAGATAGGTCTCGTTATTCCCATTCCACAGTGGCAGGAGGTTTTGAAGTCACATCGTAAGTCACACGCGCAACACCTTTGACTTCATTTACAATTCTGCGGCTGACTTTCTTTAAGAACTCCGCATCGAAGGCAAACCAATCAGCAGTCATAAAGTCATTAGTCTCTATAGCTCTTAATGCAATGACTTGATCGTAAGTTCGTTTATCACCCATAACACCCACTGACCTAACCGGTAACAACACAGCAAAAGCTTGTGATATCTTTCTATACAGACCAGCAGCCTTGATTTCCTCAATGTAGATAGCATCAGCTTCTTGGACGATCTTAACCTGTTCAGGGGTTACCTCGCCTAAAATTCTAATAGCAATTCCAGGTCCCGGGAAAGGATGTCTCCAAACGAGAGATTCTTCAATTCCCAGCAGTTCACCTAATGCACGGACCTCGTCTTTGAAAAGCTCGCGCAAAGGTTCAATCAGCTTCAGCTTCATGTCTTCCAATAGACCCCCAACATTGTGGTGCGTCTTAATAGTTTGGGAAGGTCCCTTAAAGGATATACTCTCAATCACATCCGGGTACAAAGTTCCTTGCAAAAGATACTCAATCTTTGAGGTAGATTTCTTGTCGATTTCAGCAGCTTTCTCTTCGAAAATTTCAATGAACGTATTGCCAATTATCTTGCGCTTCTTTTCAGGGTCCGTAACACCTTTGAGTTTATTTAAGAAAATATCACTGGCGTCAACAACTTCCAAGTTGATACCAAGGCTTTCGATAAGAGTCTTCTTAACAGTAGTGCACTCGTTGAGTCTCATGACACCGTTGTCCACTAAAATGGCATGAAAGCGGTCACCGATGGCCTCTTTCATGAGTTTCGCGGCGACGGTAGAATCGACTCCTCCAGAAACTGCACCAATAACTTCAGCAGTTGGGCCAACTACTTGGCGAATTCTATCAATTTCAGTGTCGATAAAGTTGGCCATGCTCCAACTCTGCTCAGCCTTGCAGATGTTAACAGCAAAATTCTTAAGAAGCTGAGTTCCATGTGTTGTGTGAGAGACCTCAGGGTGAAACTGAATTCCATATATTTGCTTAGTAGAATGTTTAATAGCAGCGAATGGAGCATTTGAAGTATGCGCGACGATCTCATAATCTTTAGGAAGATCAGAGAGCTTGTCGCCATGAGACATCCATACTTGAAAATTATCCATGCCATCAAACAGACTGATATGAGCATCTATTTGCATTAATGCGTGACCATACTCTCTTTTCACTCCAGCTTGAACATTGGCCGGGTTTACGATCCAAGCAAGTTCTTGCATTCCATAACAAATACCCAAAATAGGAACATTTAAATCAAATATAGCATGATCTACATGGGGAGCGTCCTTATCGTACACAGAATAAGGACCACCAGAAAGAATTATTCCCTTAGGCTTAAAGGGAAACTCAGAGACTTTGGTAGTGCAGGGCAGCATTTCTGCGTAGACATTAATATCACGAAGCCTTCTGGTGATAAGATGAGAATACTGGGATCCGAAGTCGAGCACCAAAATAGTGTCAAAAAGTTTAGTAACCTTTAGAGCAGAGTTAGCATACAAACTAAAACAGCTTTAGAATGCAATTACTTACTTGTACCGCTTGATCCATGATTGTCAAAAAAGAATAAAGAAAGAACTATGAAGTTAATGACAAGGAGGAAAAAATGACATAAAAGTAAAACTTTAACAGCTTTAAACTGAATTAAGTTTCATCTTACTGCAAGTATGTACACATTTCAGCTAGTGGTGGAACAGAAATACTTCATATAAATTGATTTAGACTGTAAATAATCCAGCTGGATGTAAGCATGAGTAGGAAAAAAGATGCTAACAGACAGAAAAGCCGGAGAATTACCCGCAACTGATACCTTTGGCTCAAAGGTGATAAGGTTTTTTATTTGAGAAGTAGGGGACAGTAGCATGTACATATGAACCTAGCGGATAGAAGGTGCACAGTTTACTCCTGAGATCTATAATTAAATGGAGGAACAGAAAAAATCTAAGTCTAGCGATATTAGATTTACTTCTGCCATTGCACAAACTAATTCGAATTTATCAAAGTTATCAAAAACAGTAGTCTCAACTGCAGCGACATTAGCTAATGGCGACATATCGTCTGCCACTAATTATCAGATAGCTCTAGCGGATACATTTGTCCCTATAGCGCGCCGACCTAGTTTGCAACGAAAACTGTTATCGTTCAGTAGAACTCCTAGTGAAGTATTGAGAACAGCTTTGTCTCCGAAAGAATTTAAGTACCATGCCAGTACAGAAATACCTGAAAGTCTGCTAAAGGATATACCCGAATCGTCTGCTGAATACTCTTTATTTCAGGGATTTGCTGCGACGGTCCCAGACCCAAATAAACCGTCTAGAAAGCTACTGGAATCTGCGCCTGGAGCTCCAAAATCTTTAGAAAGTCAGAAATCAGAAATCTGTCACAAACTTGAACTACTCGATATACGGAAGTCGCTAGCTTCAACCGAGATTCGCGAGATCGACCAAAAAATAGCACGCTTCGAAGAAATTCGAAATATCGTATTTCAAAGAATGCAAGATCTGGAAGAACAAGAAATTCAGAGCGAAAGAGACCTTGTAAGGATTGAGAACCTAATAGAAGATGCTGCAGAGAAGAAGACAATGGAAAAAGCAATACGCCTTGCAACTGCTCCTTCCAAGCTGCATTCTTCAAACGATATTCATGACACATGTGAGCCTGATGTTCATTCTCAGACTTACGCTACAAAAGCCGGTAATGAATCAGGTAATGTTACCGCTAATACACCCCCTCTCTCTCCAAGCTTCATGTCTGAAAGCGTGTACGGCAAGCTTCAATTATCTCCACCAAAGATTCGTAAGCCCAAAGCTCAGTCTTACCGCAGCAAAACAGTGCCTACTTTGCATCAATACTACAAAATTGGCAAGAATATCAGGACTTTCACTTGCCATTCAGACTCCGTAACCGCCCTCGACTTTGATATACCTTTTGGCACCCTTGTGACCGCTGGCCTAGATGACACCGTTAAGGTATGGGATATGAGTAATGGTAGAAGCTACGGGACTTTAGTCGGGCACAAAGCTTCTGTGAAGTGTTTGCAAATAGATGATGGTCTAGTGGTTACTGGATCTACCGATGCAAGCATTCGGCTCTGGGACCTGAACCGATTCGAGAAGTACACTATGGTACCGAAAGATTACTCTGAGCAAGAAGATGTATGTATTTATGAGCTAGATGCGCATGTTGATGAAGTCACAGCAGTGTGCATTTCAGACACCAAAATGGTCTCTGGTTCAAACGACAAAACTCTACGGCAGTGGGACCTGAACACGGGTAAATGCACACAGACTTTGGATATATTGTGGGCAGCTGCCCAAAGCTACGCAGGGATGAATGGTATAGCTAAACGCTCTTCTCATGTATTCAACGATGTCGACTTTGTAGGCGCATTGCAATGCTTTGACGCAGCGCTTGCAACTGGTACTGCTGATGGCATAGTCCGACTGTGGGATCTGAGAACGGGGCAAGTGCAGCGATCCCTGGTTGGTCATACCGGTCCCGTAACAAGTCTGCAATTTGATCAGTTCAGTCTAGTTACTGGCTCAATGGACAGAAGTGTACGTGTCTGGGACTTACGCATGGGTACCATCAGAGACGCTTTTGCGTATGAGCATCCTATCACGAGTTTGAGTTTCGACGCGCAGAAAATAGTCACGGCTGCGGGGGAAAACTTCGCAAAGATCTACGACAGAGTTAAAGAGGAGCACTGGACTTGTGGAGCCGGCGCAAAAGGTGATGAAAATGCTTCCACTGTTTTGCAAGTAAAAATGAAAGAGGGGTATTTGATTGAAGGTCGCGCCGACGGACGAGTTGGTGCATGGGCATGTTAAGAATATTTCATAATCATTATTTCATGGGTGGCAGGTTTCTATATGTTATTAAAAAAACCGCTCATTACGAAGGAAACAGTTCAAGCATTTCCTTTAGTGACAGTTCAAGCCCTGCTTTATCGAGCAATATCAGGATACCTTTGGGAAATATTCCATAATCCTGAAAAGTACGTCGTGAATCTGCTTCTTCTGGTGGACGAGTGAATTCATATGAAGCGAAATGTTTAGCGTGTCTCAACATAACTTCGTCTTCAGGGTGAAAGTAAAACATTTCTGATTGTGCAGCTTTCTTCTTTTTTTTAGGCTTTGGATCATCAATTTCTGAGTCCGTAGCGGTGAACGTTCGGGACACCAAAACGAAGGTGTCGAGATCAGGAAGCTCGCCTTTGGAAGTCGCCGTTTTCAATTCCTCTAAAAGCATTCTATACATATGAGGCATTACTTCAGTCGGCATATTCAATAACCTTTCAGATAGAATCAGGCCTGTTGACTCTAATTTTGAGTTCAAAGTGATTTTAAAAGAATCATCGACTTTAGAGTGTATATATTTTAACAGATCTCCCGTCACGGGTTCTGGACGTCTTAAAGATACAACACTTAAGAATGCAAACGGATCGCTATCTTCTCCATCACATTTAATAGATGAGCCAATGTTTTGCTGAATAATTATATCCGCTAGTGACGTTAGATCAAAAAGAGGTCCGTCAACATTGAAAAGCTGTCTAAGAAGGTTTTGAATAGCTTCGAAATCAATTTCCTTTGTGTCAAAAAAATCAAAATCAACATTCACAATCTCCTGTTCGTGTTCATCTTCCATTATTTCTTCGCTGTTCGATTCAGCGGATCGTTTCATAATTCTAAAATATTCACTTTCGTAGATAGCTGTCAGTAGATAAAATGAGCAAATTTTGTAGTTTTTAAAGTTCTAAGGTGAGTTCAAACTTTAAATTCACAACAATAATCGGACTAAGCGGCTGCACACTACCCTCATCTTGCATTCTACTATCCTCTTTTCCGTTCAAAGGTATCCTACCTTACTTATTCTACATTGCTTGTCTTTCTTGGGATACACTTGGTTTATTTAAGAGTACGTTAATTGTGAAGATCTCCAACAATTGAAGTTCCTACAATAGCCTCTAGGTCTTGACCCCTGTCTGAAGACAGCCTTATCGCAATAACTACACATAATATTCTGCTTGATCTTGCCGCTAAACTAAGTCGATTATGTTAAAATATATTCTACGTCCATCACTGGCTTTTAGAATAGCATGTTATGGGCCTCACAGATACGCCAGTACCGTGTCTTCTGCGGACTGGCCTACGAAGAAGTACCCCACACCGTACGAAATCTTACAGGTAGACGCGAACGCTTCTAAGGAAGTTATCAGGTCTCGCTTTCTTGACCTAGCTCGTCTTTATCATCCAGACTCGAACTTCTCCAACAGCGACATAACAAAAAAGGATAGGTTTCAGATTGTTCATTCGGCTTACAAATTACTCAGCTCACCCCACGACCGGCGCCTCTATGATGAAATAGGTGCCGGCTGGATATACAGCTCCGCCGCCAACGGCGTCTATGGCGGTAATAGATTCACTAATACAACTTACAGAAATTCTATGTCTATGTATAATGGCGCACAAGATATCAATGACAGCTGGTTTAACGCGGCCACTTGGGAAGACTTTCGTAAGTTTGATCCAGAATATAATGCGAAGCTACGCAAAGATTTCGAAGAACGACGAGAGTATGCGCGTAAATACAGGTGGTACTATCTTGGTTTATGTATTTTATTCATGACGGTTGGGTTCTGCCTGCAGGTTTCTTGGGCTATGGACCGTTCGGACAAAGTCACTAATATTGTTGTTGCAAGAAACCGGCGATTGCAAAACGAATTGAATATGGCAAGGATAAACTACGGGTGGGAAGACACAAGAGAGGCAAGAGTAAACAGGTTCCTAGCTGTTCGCAAAGCGAGACAGAGAGAACCTGAGGACGGTTCAAATTAATTTATACAACATGATAATATGGCTCCTAGTATCAACTGATCTGCTACTCTATACTAGCAGTTAATCAATCAAGCATTCGCAACGCATATTCGAATGAGAGGAATGTGGCTGCATTAACAGGTGCAGCACGTAACAAGGTAGTAGAAATGCCTTTGAAGAACACCGATACTCCCATCTCCTTGTAGAGCTGTTTGGTGCAAGACCAACTGGTTTTATAGGCCTGCTTTGATACCTCCAAAGCATCAGTTTGCATCCTTGATTTGACAACATCTGACGGATATATTGAAAGCCACATAGCGTATCCGGCCATAGCACCGAATCCGCAAAGCCACGCTCCGGATACATCTTTTCGTTCACAGTTGTTCTTATAGCAATACTCTTTGAGGCAAGCTTCATAAGCTAGGAAGTACATTCCCATTCCGTGACCCTCGCGAATAAGGGTCGGTGTGATACCTCTAAATACTCCCTTCACCCCGCTGGCTGATATAATCTGTTTCATACAGTCAAGTGGACCTTTGAATTGAGGATTTGTTGCGCTCTGTGTTTGCAGCCTGATTCTAACCTGTTCAATGGGACCTGTGATAAAGGCGGAAGCCAGACCAGCAGCTGATCCACACATATAAAACTGAATATTGGATAATCGATGATCGTCATGCCCCTGAGACTTATTGTAAGCGAAGAAAAATCGCTTAGTAGCCTCGTTGACTCCGAACTGCGTGGAAACTGCAGCGCCGACACCGATCAAAGGAGTTAGGGTACCTTTATAAAATGCCAATGGCCCTTCGGTTTTTACCAATTTTTTGGCGACATCCAATGCTCCAGTATATTTGCCAGGGGGCGCGCTCTGCAAACGCACTTTAGTAGTATCAAAGGGTTGTCCAGATAGCACTTGAGCTGTAAATCGTTAGCTTGAACATCCCTTGAAAACTAGCGACGACTATTGTCACAAAGCCAGCGATAATTTAATACATACCAATGCCGCCAGCAGTACCTGCGAAGATATCTTTCACCGCTCTATACGGGTCTGGTTCGGTCATGAGAGTATAGATTAGAGATAAAGTCGACGAAAAAAAAGTGAGTTTAGACCATCGAGAACGTTTTCTTTTTTCTTTTTTTTGGCGCTTAACGCGATCCCAACCCCAGTTAGGAAGTTGTGCTAGGCGCCGAACGATCGCGTAAATTTCCTTTTAACTATATTAAGTTTCTTCTTTATGTCATAAATTGCTTAGTCCAGTTGCAAGCGTGCTAAAGCGCATCAAAAACAATAAAAGACTGAATAAACTCCAGCTTTCAACTGGCTGTTTAAGTAATCCATGCGCCGGTTCGGCGCAGTGTTTGGCGGGAAGGAAATTGACCGAGGGACTTACCCGTTTAGTTGAATGAAAAGTCACCCCCGCTCTCAGCAGTTACCCCACACAATTTCGAAATCTGTATAATAGAATAGCGATTGAACCTTTACCTACGCACTCCAATATTGTGAATATGGATCAAAAAGTGTGCATTATTACTGGAGCGAATTCCGTTATCGGAATCGGCGCCGCCACAGCCAAACTGCTTGGTAAAGCAGGTGTGAAAGCAGTTTACCTGTGCGACGTTGTGGGAGACAATCTTCAAACGACAGCTGAAAAGTTGAAGCGTGAATACCCTGTGACAGATTTTATAGCTTATAAACCATTTGATGCGGCAAGCGAAGAAGCAGTAAAAGAAGTCGTTGCTGATGCCATTAAAAATTATGGCAGACTGGACTTTTTCTTCGCTAATGCTGGAATAATTGGTCCAGTTTCGACATTCAGCGATATTGGCGAGAAAGATTTCATGAATGTATTAAGAATTAACACTCTCAGTGTGTTCCTGGCCATAAAATATGCTGCTACTGCCATGAAAAAGAAAGGGATAACTGGCTCTATTGTGGCGACGGCATCTGTTGCTGGCACTAAATCTGGTGCTGGCACTACACCGTATTCGGCTTCAAAAGCTGCAGTAATTAACCTTGTTCAAACAACAGCATGGCAATTAAGTGGAACAGGCATTCGCATTAATGCCATATGTCCAGGGCTGATTGAAACAGGTATGACTAAGCCAACATATGATGCTGCTCGTCAAAGAGGAACTATCTCCAGGATTGGTCAATTGAATCCTACCAGACGAGGGGGTCGTCCAGAGGAGGTAGCTGAAGTTGTGGCTTTTTTGGCGAGTGATAATTCGAGCTATGTTAATGGACAATTCTGGCTCGTTGATGGAGGATTGAGTGCCTCGTTGCCTGTTATGCCTGGTAAGATGCATTAGTCACAGTCGTTTTCACTATCGCTATCATCGCTAAGACTCAATTCGGTTAATTTATAGTTTTCAGGAAGCTCACCAGCGTAGAATGTAGGAAATTCTTTGAAGAAATGGCCCCATATATGGTCGCCTATGATTGTGTCCGGTGCTACTGATTGAGCTGTATTGTCGGCATTCAAAACGAACACCTGCCTTTTTTCTGTTAGGCTGAGCACCTTATCAATAGGGTCTGTATCGAGGATGTCATGGATGATATGTCTTTGAGGTGGGTCGATGAGTTCTATCGTCCATAGAAACTTATTCTGAAACTTGTCGAACCTTGATCTGTTCTCTTTCGCCCGTGTGAGCTGTCGTGGGGCCTTAATAATGGCAACGCCGCCCATAATACGTGGTCTGGCGGGCCCCGTATTAGTTGCATTGAAAGAAGCATATAATGCAGGAGCGACAGAATTTTGGATCTTAGTAATAAAATTGTAGTCTCTGTTGAGAGTTTCAAGCGTGAGAAGTGACTGTCTGGGTACATAATTGGCCGGGTTTTGAATGCCAGTACATTTAGTAGATGCTTTATGAGCTTTCTGGCACTGAGAAGTACAAAACTTTAGACCACAACCTGGACAGCAATATAATGCTTCATTATTATTACATTGTTCGCAGAAAACCATTAGGTATGCAGAAAAGTAGAGGCTGCGTTATTGCCGTTCATAAGTTGGGATGAGAGCAAGCAAAAAAAAAAACCTACCTCGACTCTTCTTTAGGCGAACCTGACCATCACGCTAGAATCATGAAACCATCGCTACATTTACTAAAGCGAAGTGTATGGAAAGGGCCGTATGTTGTGCCTTTACCATTGAAAGAGGCTCGTGAAAAAAATATGCCTATTAAGACTATGGCTAGATCGTGCATGATTCTACCGAGTTTTGTAGGATTACGATTCCAGGTTCACAATGGCAAAACGTACGTGCCAGTCGAAATAACGGAAGATATGATAGGTACTAAACTAGGTGAATATGCGCCTACGAGAAAGAGATTTACTTACAAGTACACTGCAAATAGATGATTTAATTATGACAAATACAAACTGAATGTTCCTCGTATTATGATAGGGTACATTACCTGTAGAAAGCCGGACGACGTATATCGACGCCATACTCTGCCAAAGCGGAGCTCAAGTCGTCCAAGGTTAACGTGATTTTCGCTTTAGTATTTGTTTGTTGTTGGCTATTTGAAGACGCCAATTGCATGCGAATTCTTGAGTACTGATAGGCATCTGTAGCAATATCTGTGATAAACTTCTGTGTAGCCAGCGCAAGTAATCTCTTAATCCTTTTGTCAGAGTTAGCAAATCCGGATTTCATTAAATAGTAGTCCGTAATAGCATCAGGTATAACAGGCGGCTGATCTTCCATTGAATTCAAAAGTTCTTTCAGAGTTTTGTCTTTAGGCAGTTCTCCAATCTCCTCAGGATTTGGTATAATACTTAGTTCTGACATATCGATATCCTCAACCAAGTCTTCAGGCCCAGCATCCAGACCTTCTATATCTTCACTTTTGATTTCCATCTCTTCAACATCTTCCATCGCTTCATTCTCTTCTGTTTCTGGCCTCACATCATCCTTAGCATCACTATTATCAGTAGCCTCTACGTTCGCCTCCACAGTTGTATCGGCATTCTCCTCGCTTTCAGCTTCTTCGATTTCTTCTACTTTATAAACTGATTCCACCTCTTCTACTTCTTCGGCCTTTTTTTCTTCATCCCTCGGCTCTTTAGTATCGCTCTTTGATGCCCTCGTTCTAGCCATGGTGTATACAATGGTTAGTAGAAGTCCCAGGCACGTTGAACCGCGATTTATTAGTGCTATACCACTGTGCATGCTAATTGGTCTTAGGTGCAAACTCACTCTTCATAGTCTATTATACTTCTCTCTCTTGGTTTCTCTCTCAAATTCGGCCTCTAAGAATTTATGTATTTGCAAGCTATTCAGTTTCAGTCAATCATTCTGCCTATTCTCATATGCCTTGGCTTGATAGGGAAACCTCCCAAGTACCAAAGAAAAAGTTTTAGGAAGCTCTTCCTTTTTCCTAATTTTCAATCACTTCTACATTTCGCCGCAAATACAATGCTGAGAACTATTAAACCAAAAACCGCTAGAGGTAAAAGAGCTCTAGATGAAGCAGCGCCGAAAGTGGTTGAGAATCCTAAGAAAGCGTTGTTTGTTCCAGGCAACACATTTACTGATTTCCTCAATAAAGTAGTTAACGACCTTATGGGATTAAAAAAGCCATATGTGAAGAAATTCTCAAAGAAGAACGATATCAAACCTTTTGATGACGTTACATCTATTGAGTTCTTTTCTACTAAGAATGATACAGCATTTGTAATTACAGGCTATAACTCAAAAAAGCGACCTAACACTCTTTGTTTCACGAGACTATTCGATCACAGAGTACTAGACCAAATCGAATTTCATATTAACAAGGATACCGCGAAACTTATTAATGATTTCAAATCGAAAACATTTCAAGTAGGTATGAAACCTATTATAGTATTTTCTGGTTTGGCTTTTGACACAGATCCTAAGTTTAAACTGGTAAAGAACATGTTCCTCGACTTCTTCAGGAATGATTCAGTCACAGATCTTGATCTTTCCAGTCTACAACACACTATATACGTATCTAGTGAAGTAAATGACGGTATTTCAATTGTCAAGTTCCGTGTTTACTTGATCACTACGAAGAAGACGAATCAGCGAACTCCTATGGTCGTACTGAATGAATGTGGTCCCCGACTAGACCTCACTATTGGCAGAATTGAATACACTAACAATGAACTGCTTAAGGAGGCTATGAAAGTACCTAGAGAAATACAACCGAAAGTTAAGAAAAACATTTCTAATGATGATATGGGTGACACATTCGGAAGAATTCACGTTGGAGCTCAAGATCTTAAAAATCTACAAACGAGGAAGATGAAAGGTTTGAAGAAGCAACGTTTGGAATAGATTACGAAAAAATAGACTCTGGCATTACTATCGACGTGTATTTGTATTAGCTAAACAGCATTTATTGAGACTTATTGTCAATAAGTCTTAATAAATTACGCAGTAACATTGAGATTGTAACTTTTCCAATCGATGGTACGTACAGAGAAGCATGGTTTTTCACCTCCGGGTCAAAATTTTTAAAGCTTGAGAAATTGATGCATACAGCTCCATCCTTAAGATATTCAACTGGAAATTTATAAGATTCTGTAGGCACACCTGTGATAACAACATCAGAAATACGAGTAGCATCTTTAAGTGATATATCGACATCAGCGATCTCATGGTGTTTCATCTTTAGGCCCTCACCTCTAGTGAATCTCTGAACATTATCTATATCAAACGAATATACCACAGCTCCGTCATTAGCAAGCAGCGCAGCCAATGGTCGTCCGACAATTTCACTTCGATTGATCACAGTGATTGTTTTACCGTATAGTCTATTGCCGTATGGAATCAGAGCATTATACACACCCAGGTACTCCAAGATCTTGACAATAGCAAGCGGAGTGCAGGGGAGTATGGATTTTTTCTTCTCTTCCTTATCTAAATAACGAACGTTGTGATATAAATTTTGCAAGTATATGTGACTCAGCCCTTCAACGTCTTTCTCTGGAGACATAAGTTGTTGAAGATACTGATCCTGCCTTGTTCCGAATACAGGGAAGTAGACCATCATTCCGTTAACTTCGTCATCTTCGTTAGCGGCAAGTATTTCATCTTCAAGCTCTTCCTTGTTCACTTCCTTTAGAATATACTTGAATCCAGACTCTTCGCATGTCTTTTTGGTCCAATTGGCATACATTCGAGCTGCAGGATCGTCATTTGCCAAAAATCCAACCAGTACCGGTTGTCTATCAAACGTCTCAACTTTCTGTTTTATTTCGTCAATATAGTCTTTAGCAATTGAACTTGCCAAAACAGTTTCTATAAAGCTGGTTAGGTACAATGAATCAAAATATAAGAGTGAATCAAAAAGCTGATTCGATACACTCTGTAAACCGTTATGACTATAGTCCTACTTACTGCAAGGAACACTCATCGCTGATTATTACACAATTTTCAAATTCTTTAAATTATCCTCCAAAACTTTTTTATCTTTCTTATATACTATTATCAAACTAAGAAGCGCGGACGGTGGATGAAAAAATATAGTTCCTAGACAGACTAATTTCTATCACGAAAAGGTTGTACAAAATATCATACATTACCTAATTGGGTAAGTGACAATTTTTTGTCGATTTTTCTTCATCTTTCACACTTATTTAGCTCCGAAACTTGAGCCGCACCTATTCTCGCCTTTAGTCTACGAGCACGATCTAGGTCAAGGGCTCTAAAAGCCCAATATTGTTCAGTAAACGTTGATCTATCTATAAGATTAGGCACAGGCTTGCAACTGGTATTCTGGGTTCCAGATCTACTCTCATTCAGGTCTCTCTTACTTCTTACACCCTTCCCCAGTACCCCCCTATACATTATGGATATTCAAACCCTCATTTCCAGTAACCAATATAATGGCATTGCGGCTTTAATAAAGTCGCGTGAACTGACGATTATTGACTTCATAACGACGTTACATCCTTATCTGATTGACACCGACGACGATACCCGTGCCAATGCTAACTTCTGCTTGTCTAGTGTCATTGCGCTCATCACCGATACTCTTACCATTCAGCAGGTATCGGTGTTATTGCAGTTCTTTATCGATAAACTGAACGATAGCGCCACTATTGAATCCTCACTAGACGCCATTTCAATATTGTCTGAAAGAGTTTTAACTGACTCTGAACTCACGGCTCTAATTGAAGCATTGAGCGCGGTCGATATGCAGTTTCTTCTTCAACCAGTACGCTACAAAGTATTCAAACTTGCAAATGTTTTGCTAAACTCTCAGAAGCTTCCAAACTCTTTTGTTAAAATGTACATACATCTTGCAATGGGTGAAAAGGATCCAAGGAATCTGCTTGTTTCTTTTGAGAACGTATATTTAATTATTTCGAAACTTGACATTTCTCACTCGGTTGAAGATTTATTCGACATTTGCTACTGCTATTTTCCAATCTTATTTAAAGCATCGGCAAACTCAACTAACATTACCCCTGCTCAACTAAAAATGTCATTGAATAAAGCTCTGAGTGCTACTCCCCTATTTGCATCTCAGCTTATTCCTTCCTTACTCGAAAAACTTAACTCTACCGCTACCTCTGTAAAAGATGATGCTCTCACTTTACTCATTGCTTGCATCTCTTCTTATGAACCAGAAACTGTCGATTCATACTATAAGTCCATATGGAATACCGTCAAGTTTGAAGTCTATCACACTCCTGAAGATTCCACAAGAAGTCTATCTTTGAAATTGCTGCAATTATTAGCTACCTCATTATCGCTCTGCGAATCCGATTCAGTAAATCTCTATATTGAGTCTGTTATAAATGAATCTCTTGCAAAAATCACCGACCCTTCTGCTAGGGATTTGCTCCCTTATAGCTCGTTACTTTCATCTATTGCACAGTCAACGCCATATGTTTTTAAAAAAATATCTGACATGGTTATAAATGAAGTCATAAGCACTTGTCAAAAGTCTGCTGATATAGCTAAAAAGAAATCACTTCTGGCTATTCTATCTCAATTGGTAGAGTCTTCTTACAAGGCTTACGGTTCGGCACACACTGATGGAACATTTCAGCCTCAAAAACTTCAAAATCCTCTGATAGATCATTCACAATCATTACTGGATACCTATAACGATTATATTTTCTCTGCTTCAGACTCTCAATTTCGAGTTCTCGCAATTGAAGGTCTCGTGTTACTTGCCCAGTCTTCTTTACTCTCAAGAGACCAACTTTCATCTTCAATACAGTACATTGATGATATTTTACTCACTGAAAATGATAAGTCTTTAATAGATGTATCATTGAAATCACTGCAATCTCTGTCTAACATAGATGATTCTTTGATCATTGATATCACCTTTCCTGCTCTTCTCTCAGCTCTGGATTCAGCTGAACATATCCCGAGAGAGTATGGCTCAGTTCTTTACTATCTTTCATATTTATCAGTGCGAAGATCTGTATTTGATGTTCTGATTCGTCGTATTTTATCAAGAGTGGATTCTAGTACTGATGAAGAGTATCTAAGTACTCTTCTTGGCGCGCTTCTTTATTCTCTCAAAATCCATCAAGATACTGATTACACTTATTACGTGTCTCGACTAGCCGAACCGCTTATAACTAGGCTTGTTAGATCATGGACTAATAGTTCATTGCCCATTCTATGCTCTTCTTCAAAAATTGTGCAAACAGTTGCTCGCATAGTAGAAATTATTATCAGAAACTCAACTGTTCAAGAATCATTCGCTTCTGAACTTATTACTCTCATGTTTTCAGAAAACTCATCAAAGTTTGGCGAGGGTGAAAACTTTCATCCTTTGAAATCGCAAGCGGATATCTCAAAAAGCGAGACTGCTATGATTCTGTTCTGCAGGAGCTTTGCTCCATTAAAAGAAGATACTCCAATCCCCGGGATCGATATCGCTTTGCTGATAGAGGATCTGTACCAATTTAAACTGAAATCAAAGGATGCACATTCATACAGATTGATCACTCTTGCCCTCTTATCTAATAAGTATCTACATAATGTTAGCATTGTTGAGAACCTGGCAAGTTTTGACTCTCCTTCAGACCTGGAGAAGTTGGCTTGGATTAGCAAGGGACTATGCATGAAAATGAATAGTTTTGGTTTCCATGTTTTCGAAGAATGCCTCAACAAAATAGGCGATGAGATACTGACGCCGATGCAAGCTATTGCAGTTGAAGTGATTCTCGCCGATAACGAAATAGTTGAGAAAGAAAACTACGCTACTATTAAGCGGTTATATAGGCAACGGTGTTTAGGAATTGCAGTTCCTATTATTGTTGCTAAGTCTAAAGAAGGTACGGACCTTGAAAGGACGAATTCGCTCATAGCACTTGGCAAAATTATCAAACATGTTCCTGCAAAAGCATTATCTAATGAAATGGGGCAGCTCTTTGCGCTATTGCTTCAATGTTTAGACATAGATCAACCTTCTATACAAGAAGCTGCTGAAGAAGCGATTATTTCATCGCTAGATTTGAACGGAGATATTGTTGAGGAGCACCTTAACGGTGTGACAAGCCGTATGCTGAAGCTTAGTGTTTCAAGTAGTAGTTCTGATGTACGCAGGAAGGCATTAGAATGTATTACACATATACCCCTTGTCCTGAAAAGAAGTGATGTGCAAATTATTGCTAAACAGGTCTTGAAAGGAGTAGTTCCAGCGTTAAATGACAGTCGTCGATCAGTGCGAAAAGCTGCCGTCGATTGCCGTGAAGCGTACTATCGTTTCGAGAATGCAAACTAGTACACTCAACAAGCATTGTATATAAGAATGAAAACTTCATGGTATATAAGAATATAGCAACATTAAATTTTCATGAATCGTTTTAAGAGACGGGACTCGACACTGTCTAATACAGATTTAGAGTCCAATAATGCAATGCTGTCAGCGTCGGCAAGGAACGTTTTGTGTGGATGTTCTCCAGGTGCCATGTTAGGCATCATGATATTTGCCATAGACGCAGCAGGCAAGCTTGCATCTATGGAAGTGATTTCGGTATCAAACAATAAACTATAGAAGGATTTCAGGCCGAATAGAGTGAGAAGATACCAGGAAATCGAGGAGACCCAGCTTGCATCCAAATCCCGCGTATATATACCACTTTGGAGCATAGATTTGAACTGATAAGTTAACGGGAATGGCAATTGAAAAAGTACAAACCCAGAAAAGAAGTAATTGACCCATGTCATCACTACAGTTTGCGGCAGCATATTAGCGATATTGCCTTTCAAAGAGGTAGTCATAGCTTTGGTGCCTGAAGGGTCAGACATGGGATTTAGTTTTTGGTCCTTGGTTTCTGGGTCTTTCAAAGCATGTCCTTGACAAAATTTTTCAATCAGAAATTGTCTTCTTTGGCTTAGTCCAGTCTTTGAGAGAGCACAATGGTTTGATATGAGATTTCGACCGCGAAGTAGCCACTGTTGCTGTCGCAGTTCTAGCGGTTCAGGATTTGGCGAGTCTAATAATAATAAGGACAGATAGTTCTTTAATAGTCCTACCAGAAACATAATGTACAATATTGGGTATAGTACCCATGCAATTAATTGCGGATCAAGCAACATGGAGGAGTAAGTTATTGAGAGTAGAAAGTCGGGTGGGACCAGCAGCTACATTACTTAGAAAGAGAAACTAGTCAACGTTTAGACACGATTATCTTCAGAGAAATGTCAATCAATCGATCTTCCACTGCTGATATGAAAAAGCATACAGATTTTGAAGTAATTAAATATTACAAGAAATTGTATGAACGAAATTACTACTATGAAGATGTATATTTGGTGATCACATTCACCGCACTTGCAATTGCAGCTCTAACATCCTGGTATGACTACGACAAAGGATTCCAGAACGCGAAAACGGCTACCACAATCGGCGTCAGTTTATTTTTCATAGTTTATGGTGCTTCAATGGTGTGGAATATGACATACAATAAGAACTTACTATTCTACGGTCAATCAAAGGACGAACAAATATGGGTCAGAACATCTACTAAAAAATATACGCCAATTTATCAAATTGAGATCACATTTCTACGGGGCAACAATAAGAAAACGATAAAAGAAAAGACACCGTTCGGAAACATTTTTACCGAATCAGGGTCAATCGCCGTAAATCACTTTCAATCGTGGCTTCAGTCTTTAACGAAAGATGAGTAGACTAAAATATGAATAAGATGTGTCTTCACTATCCGCCTGTCATCGCGCTCAAGAATCTAGTACCTGAATTTAGATATGTCAATATTGTCCGATGGAACGACTTTTCCTAGGTCGTTTACAGAGTCAAACCCATCCAGAACAACTTCGCTGACGCCAAACTGGTACATGCCGGGTTTGTCCTCAATAGCTGCTCGTCTGTGCACCGCTTCAGCAGTGAGACAGTCAATCCTCTTCTGTGCATATTCCGTCGACTCTATCTTAACTTCATCCGTACTGGACATTAAACTGGTAAAAGCTCTCCTAATAGGTGTAGTGCCTTGCTCATCCGCATATGCTTTGTCGCTCACATAGACCACTCCCGCAATCGCAACATATCCAAGCGTCTTGATAACGCCTGATGACATAAGTGACGTCTCCGGTGTTAACGGATCGTGACTGTCATGAGAGAATCTAACGTATCGCGGTTTTAATGTTCTAAAGCTTTGTCTACTAATTCTTAGCATTTTGTCGAGTTCTAAGTAGCTTGCGTTGCCTCGCCTTTCTTCGTGCTTATGATTGGTCAACCTCCTAGCAACATTCTTAACTTACAGGCTACCCCGTATTCTTTTCTAGATTACACTGTTCTTCTTGCACCATTGTATATACAAAATAATTATCATGGAATTGTGGCTGATCTGGACCATAGTAGCATTCGGTCAGGTATTGGATATTTATAGAGGCGACCTGCGTGCGCTAGACGAATACACAGCTATAGACACTGCGCTTTCAATAATAGCTTCCAACGTTGTCGACACCGATCCGCAACTGCACCATGCATTAGACGTGCTCGAAGAATTAAATCATGACTATAAATATGCTATTTATTCAGTGAACTCAGAAATGCTGCCAATATTATCTTCAAAAATGGCTAAGACAGTAGATCCGCAGATCAAGGCGCTGATGGCTATGAACGTAGCGAGTTGTTTAAGAAATAATCAGCAAACATTACAACACTCAAAATCAATGGTTGCCCTTCTATTGGACCTCATAAAAATTGAAACTTCTTATGAAGTCAAAATGAGACTCATAAGCGCCCTCTCTGCTGCGCTTCAGCATCCTGAATCTGTGAATATTTTCAAGCTGAAAAATCATGGAACAGTTGAAAACGTATGTTTTACTAACTCTGTTCCTGAGCTAGTAGGTAAATGTGCATCGCTATTCCAAGATATAGCCGGTGACATGGATGCTTCTAAAAGAGAACAATGGAAGTGTAAATTGAGCTCGTTTTTGACTGACCACGAATATCAATGTTCACATGCTACTATCCAACGGATTCATGATTGCATCGCGATTTTGTAATTGCCACACTTTAATAATAGCCCGATAAACTCCTTTATTGGTGCTTCTCACGGTTTCATGACATAACTTTCCCTCTATTTGTTTGAAAAATTCAGGGATACCCCCTCCGACTCCGAAATAAATCTGCTTGGCCGCTACCAACCCGTACCCGTTAGGATTAATCGTATTCTGAAGTACCAGTGTGAAGTCGCTGATTGTACTTGGCTGATATATTGTTTCTGATGCTATCACCAAGTCATGCTTGCCTATAGCTTCAGCCATTTTTAATCCCCAGTGTCCACTGATAACTCGTAACTGTATATTCCTGCATCTCAGAGCCTCGACAAATGAGTCCCTCACTTCCTTGACTAGCGGCAGTTCACCATCACGCTCAATATACGCAAATTTATCAATTTCGTCATCAGGTGTGACAAATAGCGATTTACGTTCAGAGTCCTCGAGAGTACTGTACCATGCTAGAATTAAATTAGGAACAGTGACAAGTCGCAATACCCCAGGATTGTAATCGCAAACCACTAGTTCCCCAGAACTATTGTTCAAGATCCAGTTTTTTAATATAATGCACGAAGGAATTGCCGTGCCGCACCCTAACTCGACAACTGAATTTGGTATCGATATGTCTTTAAGGTACTCTCCAACATCGTAAGAACATTCCCAAGTTTTTAGACCTCCTTCGTACTCACCGGGTCTGAGATCTTCTGTATTTTCTAACAGTACATTCTCTTCGTCCGATAAATTCTGCTTGCTCATTAACTCATGTTTGATGTCGAAAAGGTCTCTCTTCAACACCGGTCCGTCGGTATAGCTGATTCGCCCTGGTAGTGATCCTAGGAGTTCCTCTAAACGGATTTCTCTGAACTCTTTATTGTCTTTATCGGGCAGATTTTCATTCTTTGGAGGATCTACAAAATTGAAACTAAACATATTCAAAGATTGGAAACTTTTACTGTGTGTGAATGGTATGGATTGTCTATGTGTCTGTATCTTGGTATGTTTATTGGTTACTTATTAAGCTTTAGAAGCAGCTTCCAAACCTGTTTGAATGTCGTTAAGCAAATCTTCGATGTCTTCGATGCCCACAGACAGTCTAATAAGATCATCATAAACACCAACCTTCTCTCTCTCTTCCTTTGATATTCCAGAATGTGTCATGACAGCCGGTACTTCACATAGTGATTCGATGCCTCCAAGGGACTCGGCCAGAGTGAAAATCTTGGTGGTGGAACAGAACTTCGCCGCCCCTGCAGCTCCTCCAACTACACGGAAAGAGATCATACCTCCTCCAAGACCATCTCTGTGTTGTTTAAGTACAATATTATGTCCTTTATGCGACTTAAGTCCAGGGTAGTTCACAGCCACTACAAAAGGGGATTGTGCAAGTCCCTCAGCGATGGCCTGGGCATTAAGAGATGCTTGACGAGACCTCAGGTGGAGTGTCTTTAGACCACGGTGCGCAAGCCATGAATCAAAAGGCGAAGGGACGGCACCAATAGCATTTTGTAAGAACCTGAGCCTTTCGTGAATAACGTTCGAGTTCGTGACGGCTATACCCATAACGACATCAGAGTGTCCGTTCAAATACTTGGTGACCGAGTGAACAACAATATCAGCTCCAAGAGTCAAAGGATTTTGAATATATGAGGAGGCAAAAGTGTTGTCGACTACAACTTGAATGTTCTTCGCGTGCGCAAGATTAGCAACTTTCTGAATATCAGTAATGGACAGAGTCGGGTTAGAGGGAGATTCAATCCATACTAGCTTGGTATTCTCCTTGATAGCAGCATCGAAGTCTTCCTCAATATCGTGCACTAAAGTGACTTCGACGTTATGTGCATGTGCCACTTGGGTGAAGTATCTGTGAGTGCCTCCGTACACATCAGCGACTGAAACTACATGCGATCCAGGTGTGAGTGATTGCAGTACAACGGCAGTGGCAGCAGAGCCAGAACTGAACGCCAAACCGTGTCGGCCTTTCTCTAAAGCAGCAACAGCCTTCTCGAATGCATCACGGTTGGGATTGGCAGATCTTGAGTACTCGTATCCGATAGGCGCGCCAGGTTCGGATTGCGCAAATGTAGTGGAAAGAGAGATAGGGGAGATAACAGCTCCAGTAACCGGATCAGATTCGGCTCCGGCGTGTACGGCGGAAGTGCCAAATCCATATTCGTTCGTAAAGCTATCAGCAGTCATTTTTGTATTCTAGAGAGTAAGCAGATGGCGTCGCCTCAAGTATTGTCTAAAAATGAGTGCAGTTTTTATTTAAATAGTTTCGTATTCTGCGTCACCGCGCAGCGTGAGTAAAATATTCTCTTCATTATTGTGTCATGTCACGTGTTAAATATTGGGACCATTTACCTAATATGGTAATGGTATTAATAAGCAGCGATGAGGTGGGAGCTTTCCGAGGGTCTTATCGGTAAATTCATCATAAAGGTTCCTAGAACAATGACTGATAAGTGTATGCTGCGGTCAATGGTAAAGAAACCATCATTAATTTCTCAGTCGTTGCTTCTTAATCCTCTGACGTTCTATTTCGCGCTTCTCCTCTTCGAGATCTTCCATTCGTGCGTACTTGGAACTGCGTAGTTCCTCTTCGAGCACTTGACTCCCTGAAGCTTCCATGTCGTCGTCATCTATGTCGTCGTCTAAATCGACAAAATCCTCTCTAGTGCGACCACGTCCAAGTATCTTCCAAATTTCCTTGCGATAGTCATCAGTATCACACTGCTCTTCTTCTTCATTCCCACTGTCTTCTATGAAATCATCCAAATCTTCATCATAGTCTTCTTCGTATCTGCCACTGATACGTTCGGTTCGTTTTCTCTTCTTTAATTTAGCTTGGAGTTCTTTGCTTGGTTTGGAATAAGATAAGCTTTCCTTAGTGGAAGCAGAAACTAATGCATTAGTCCGAATCTGAGGTTCTGTACTAACTGATCTAGATTCTGAGGCGAGCCTAGCTTCTCTTGCTTTTTTCCTTTCGAGCGCACGCTTTTGTGCTGAAGTCAGTGACCTCGAAGATTTAATATCTATTTTCAATTTCTTGTTCTCTGAAGAGCGGGCTTTCTGCATTAACTCACGGAAACTGAGCTTCGGTTTAGGTGGTTCTTCGATCGGCTGTGGGCCTGCAAACCCAATAGGAACAGGTTTGGTTGCAGCTTTAGCCTTCTGTAGCTTCTGCGTACGCTTAACATTCTTTACTGCTTCTTCCTTTTGTATCTTCTCTGCGGCCCTTGCTTCTTTCAGTCTCCTGACTTTCTCTTGTTGCAACAATCGATCCTTTTCAGACAGAGCACGAGCGGCTGGTTGCTGAGTACGAATCACCTTTACGGTTTTCTCAGGTATCTTTTGCGGCTTCAGGCCTTCAGATTCTGGTAGTGGACTAACAATTTTGTTAGTGCTAGACTTTCCTGTTTTTACTTGTGATAATAAATTACTGAACATGTAAAAATCAAAGGAGAAGGGAGGGTCGCAATGAATGAGTGCTGAATGCTATTTCAGGAATGTGGGTGAGGTTCTGGGCGGAGAAAGGGTCCGAAAACCCAAGACATATCCTCCAGCTTGCCCGCAATTGCACAGGAATCCCAAATCGTCTACTGTGGAATTGATCGCGTTATTACGAACTACAATATTACACTACATGAAAAGTCTTATAAGAAAATTCTGATCGTATCACACATAAAACACTTAGTCAAACAGACCAAAGCCCATGTCGTCATCAGACTCTTCCTTTTCTTCCTCCTTAGCTTCTTCAGCGGCTTCTTCAGCACCACCAGCACCGGCAGCAGCTCCTCCGGCAGCGGGGGCAGCAGCTCCTCCAGAGGGAACAGTAGCAAGCTTCTCAGAACCTTCAGCAATGAGCTCGTCGACGCTCTTGCCTGAGACCTCCTTAAGGAGAGTCTCAATACGAGCCTGATCGACTTCAGCACCAACCGATCCAAGGACAGCAGAGATGTCGTCGGCAGTGGGCTCCTTGCCAGCAGAAGTGAGCAACAGATAAGCAGCAATGTATTTCATTTTTTTTCGTAAAGAGAAGAATAATCAAATTAAGCGGTTAAAAAATTCGCAGACTATCCTTTCGAATAATGACAATTAGTGTGTGAGTTCGCTGAGTGCTTCGTCTGGGAGTATGCGTTGCAGCAAAAGTTTTAGCAGTCACAACCCTACCTAAGGGTATTTTTGTGCCACTTACCTTGCACAGCTTACCCTAAGTAGCAGTCACGCTCTCATACGCGCAGCCCTTTTCCAACAGCAAACACCCAATACTCTGAGTTCACACCTAACTCTGCTAGTCTTTATCCTATAGTATTCAACATGGCTGACGATCACGAAACAGTCGAACAAATGGAAGCCCGCAAGCGCCGGTCATTCCGAAAATTCTCATACCGCGGTGTTGACCTCGAAGACCTCGTCCAAATGGACCGTGGAGACTTCGCCAAACTCGCCCATGCTAGAGTTCGCAGACGTCTTAGCCGTGGCCTCCCTGCTAAATATGATAACCTTCTAAAGAAGTTGTTAAAGTCTAAGGAAGAATGCCTGCCCAACGAGAAGCCTGCTGTTGTTAAAACCCATCTCCGTAACATGATTGTTCTTCCTGAAATGATCGGCTCAGTCGTTGGTATCTACAATGGTAAGGTCTTCAATCAGGTTGAAATCAGACCCGAAATGGTTGGCCACTACCTGGCTGAATTT
Source organism: Tortispora ganteri (assembly GCA_030573865.1). Taxonomy (NCBI): domain Eukaryota; kingdom Fungi; phylum Ascomycota; class Trigonopsidomycetes; order Trigonopsidales; family Trigonopsidaceae; genus Tortispora; species Tortispora ganteri. The sequence goes on from JAJMEA010000003.1 coordinate 528,503, forward strand.
TCTATCTCATATACTCCTACTCGTCACGGTCGTCCTGGTATTGGAGCTACTCATTCTTCGCGCTTCATCCCTCTTAAGTGATCTACGTCTTGAATTTCATGTCCTTTATACTCAACACTACATAGATTTGATGTATCAGTCTTAGTACTATTGTAATGAATTATATAATTGCCATCCCAATCAAATCCGATTCAACTTCCTCTCCAGAACTAATTTCCGGTGCTGCAGGGAATCCCACATGTCGTTCCATCCCTGCCAGCAGGGAAACTTCGGCTGAATATGATAGTCTTTGTCGAACTTGTAGGCTTTTGCTTTCCGGAACTTTGTATGCATAATCTGGTACGATTATGTCAAAAGCTCTTCGCTCCCTTGTAATTTTGTACCATGTAGATGTCGCCTCTAAGAGCATTCGCTCTCTAAAATCAGACCTAAGCCTTCTGAATTGCTGATGAATAGACAATCTACCAGATCGGGTTTGTTCATTAATGGACTCTGTCCTTAGCTTAATATGCGTGTCAATTAAAGCTAAACGATCATTCTTTTCTTCATCTAACTTCGCTATAATTTTTGCCAGATCCGGGTGTGTGTCGTCTTCGCAAAGTTGGATCTCAGCGTCAATACGCGCCAATTGGTTCAAATGTATCGTGTCTCGTAACTTTGCGAATTCAATTTCAATTTCTGTAAGACCTTCTAAAGCTTGCTTTCTAATTTCAGCAAATTCATCCTCATCGCCAGAAACTCTATCCTCTTCTTCTTTAGTCTCATTCTCTGCTTCAGACAGTTCCTTCGACTTCGCAGCGTCGTCTTCTGCTGGTCCGTCAGCATTCTCCTCCACGTCAGCGTCTTCCTCCTGTTGCTGATTTAACTCTTCATTTTTAGCCAAACCATCTTGCTTATTAGCTTTGTGTTCATCACTGCCATCTTCAACGTGAGCTTCTTGTAACTCTCCTTCTGGTTCTTCTTTCACCTCATCCAGTTTTGCGTCGGTGTTTGACTGGGGCAGAGGTTGCGCCTCCCCTTCAGGATTTGATGCTTGTTCAGGGCTTAATTCCGCGTAAATTTTCGGTGTATCATTGGCCTCCTGTGAGGTCTCCAATTCTGATCCTAACTCAGGGTTTATCTCTGCGTTAAGGCTCTTTTCCACAGATATACCTGTTCCGGAATTCTCATTCTCAACGTCTTTGCTTCCGGCTATCACCTCGTCGGTATCAACTTTTTCTTCAGAAATGTAGTCTTGGGCTTCAAGGTTAGCCTTTGCTCGTTTCCTTGATCCGGAAGACCCAGTAGAATCCGTAGAACCGCGGTGTGTTCGTTTTCTGGTGCCATTCAGAGAATCAGATGCGAGCGGGTCATTTTCAGCAAGTCTGTCATTGGATGCGGAGTCGATTTCCTCGACTCTTTCCGTCTCTGCTTCAGAGTCGGCGATGTCGCTAAGTTCGGAGGAATCAGAATCCATAACTCCAGTCATTGTTAAGCAAAATCAATAGATGTGTAAAGAAGAAGAGCGGGGTTTTGGATGACTATGCGTAGAATGTGCGCCCCCAGTTAAATTACTTTAACAAAGCGACGTTACCCGGCTTGCGATTAAGTAGAGAATTTATTTGTATTGAATAACGGTAGTTGACGACATGGCCATTTTCAAGGAACCTGTAGATGTCAACGAGTCTGTTGATAATCTTTTTAAAACTAGTGAAGGTCCCGTAAGTCAGATACCGATAAGGTCCAAGAGTGATGAACCAGTATCTGGTTCTGATTCTGACTCTGACCGGGGTACAGAAGAAAACTATTCGATCGAAGAGCAGTTAAAAAATGAATCATTTCCTGATCAAAATGGAGAAAAGAAAAGAAAAAAGAAGAAAATAGACGCATTTACCGCTGAAGACACTTACATGAAACATCTGATAGATGAAGAAACCTCTAGCAAAAAGTCTACAAGTAATGATGCCAATCATACCAAAGATTTCAAACTCTCGAAACCTATCAAACAAGAGCTCGAAAAAGCACCTAAAACGATATTCGTAGGAAATGTTCCTTCAAGCGTGATTCTAGATAAAGCTGTATACAAACGGTTTAAGAAAATTTTCTCTAACATCGGTTCTGTGGATTCTATCAGATTCAGATCGATTGGATTCAAAGAAATTCTACCGCGGAAAACCGCCTTTTTGGCCGGTAAGATCAATGAGAATTCAGATGTTAATGCTTATGTTGTGTTTGCCGATGATAAAGATGCTAAGCAATCATTGAACTTGAATGGTACAGTATTTGAGAGCCATCATTTGCGGATTGACTCCATTATGCACCCGCGACCGCAAGATCCAAGACGATCTGTTTTCATTGGCAACCTAGAATTTGGAACTATCGATGAAGATGTCTACAAGCATTTTCAAAAATGTGGCAATATTGAATATGTGCGCCTCATTCGGGATTCGACCACTAACCTTGGAAAAGGATTCGGATACGTTCAATTCGTCGACTCGGTGGCTGTTGAAAAGGCGATACTTCTCAATGGAAAGCCCATGAAAACCAGAGATGGAAAGTCTAGGAACTTAAGGGTTTCACAAGCCAAACGTATCTTAATGAACAAACGAAAAACAGAGCTTCAAGTTAAGAAGATCAAGAAATCAAAGAAATCTCTCAACGATCTTGATGCCGATTCTAAATCTGCGTTAGGAAGATACGCCAAGATTGTGAACAAGCATAACAGATCTAATAAAAAGGGAAGAGTGACTAAAAGAAGCACTGAATTTAAGAAAAAGGCCAGAGAATCAAAGAAGAAATGAAATGTGATCTAAACCGGGAGTTTCTTTATGAACTTACGAATCTGGCTTAGTTCTTCATGAATGAGACATGTGACCATTTGCTTTTTTTTTCGTCATATCTTTATGTAATGTCCTATAATGCAATTTCATGTTGACGGTTCAATTAGACCTTTAGATTGTAAAAATATCAGCTGGTTTACTAGCTCTGCACACTCTTTGTGTATATCATTTTGAACTAGTTTGCTGAATAGAGTGGTAGGTTTACTAATTTCAGGTATGTGAACGAATCGACAGGATTTACCGTTCTTGCAACTACCATTCGACGCATAGAACTTGCACACCTTGTACTGACTTCGAGATCTTTTGTTATTTCCTTTTCCTGCTTCTTTATTAGTCGTTAATGAAGTCTCTTCTTCCTCTTTTTTCTGTCGAATACGCTTATTAGAGGGCCAATGCTTCTTACGCTCAGCGATCCATTTGTCTATATCTTCTTGTGTGTTGAGAACAATAGAGGTTCCTTGTATCGAGATATCGTTATTTCTTTCGCTCTTTTCTTCGTCAAGATCGCTCACTTCAGTATCTTGACATGATGATTCTGGAGGCGGTGGCGGCGGTCCGAATATGTATTCCATTATAGGATCGAAACTCAAAGACTATTCTTGAAAACGAAGAATCTACCAAATGGCTTATAATGGAATTTATCTGCCCCAAAAATTATCGCATATGTCTATAAAATATCTAATTTTGTTTAATTATATCTTGAAAATTTTGATAACGATTTATATGCCAATTTAAACATTTTCCGGCTCGAATTAGACACATAACGAGCCATGGATCTGTCTATAATCTTCTATGCGGCGCACGTCGCCAACTTAGCCTTCGAACCACCATGTCACAAAGAAAGAACCTCGCGATAGGAATTGTCCACTTTTTGCAGAAATCTATTGACGACGGAACCATCAATAGTGACGATAAGGAATCTATTGAAGTCGCCATTCAATGTATATCGGACGTATTCGGTGTAGATGTGTCTCAAAAGGAATCAGTGTATGGCAATCGAGACCTGCTGGACATATTCACCGCCTTTGAGAAAGTAAAGGAGAAATCGGCTCCTTTAAAAGCTCCAAAGAAATCCGATGCCGATGCAGATAAATTGAAACAAGAGGGTAATGCAAAATTATTGGCTAAAGACTACGAAGGCGCCATCGAATGTTATACCAAGGCATTAGATATATCACCTGAGAATGTCGTTTATCTCTCGAACCGTGCGGCTGCCTATTCAAACATGAAAAAGCACGAACTAGCTGCTGCTGATGCCCAAAAGGCTATAGATATAGATCCATCATACTCTAAGGCCTATTCTCGTCTTGGCCTTGCTAAATTTGCGTTAGGATCCTACCATGAGGCAGTTGACGCCTACCAACGCGGAATTGATGTGGAAGGAAATGGTGGCTCAGATGCTATGAGGAAAGGCCTCGAAACAGCTAAAGCGAAAGCTAATGAGTTGGACGAACTTGCTGCTCCTTCTTCCACTGCTGACCCCTCTTCTTCGACTAATTCTGGTGCTGGCGCAAGTGGTATGCCTGACCTCTCGTCATTAGCTTCTATGTTTGGAGGTGCAGGTGGTGGCTCAGGAGGCAGTGGTTTCGACTTTGCTTCCATTATGAACAACCCTCAAATAATGCAGATGGCCCAACAAATGATGTCTAATCCGAATGTCGCTTCTCTAATGAACAACCCTCAGATTAAAAGCATGGCTGAAAACCTCCAGAACAATCCCGATGGCTTACAGGGCTTGCTGAACAACCCTGATATTGCCAACCTTGCAAAATCGTTTATGGGTGGCGGCTCTGGTGGAAATTCTGGCTCTGGACCCGGTACTAGCTCTTAGTTTGCTTTATTCTTTATAAGTGTCATTGGCTAAGTAATTGTAAATCTGTCATATTCCTTCCCTGATCATATCCATTGTCATTAAGTAGCTATCCAACTTTTCACGAGCTTCAAGCAGAGAATCTTTAACATAGCGTCTAATAGCATATCTCATTTCATTTTCGTGATCAATATTAAACGCAGCTAGTTCCTCCGCCGATCCCCTTTGCGCTTCCATAAAATCACTTTTTAGCCTTGTCAACGCTCTATCCGTAGCATCAATCTTTTGCGCATCACTCTGAGACTTGGTTTCATTGCTTTTTCCAATAAAAGCGCCAGTCCATTTGTTCGGGAAAATCTGAGTTTGCTTGCTTAACTCTTCCTTACCTTGAATGGTGTCTTTGATTTGTTCGCCAATCTCAAGAATCTGATTCAACTTATGCACAACAGAATGCAGACATGTATATCTAAAAGTTAATCTCGTAGAAAAGTCAAGAGAGGCTCTCGTGTAAAATCTCATATATTTTAAAACTCCAAGTAACTGTTTCGGAGAGTTGAATAGCTTCAGCTTCATATCGCATGAAGCAATCGCCCTTTCAAGGCATCTATGAGCTTCTTCAAGATCAAATATTCTATTGCAGACATGAACGCACGATATGTGAACACTTCTATACTTAGAACGAGTAATATCAAATGTCCTTCTTGAAAAGTCAAGGAATTCATGCATACCCGGAAGTTCCTTCTCATCTAAAGAGTATGACTCAATCGATTTCTTTCGCCTCGGAGATGATCCATGACGAATTGAATCTCCAGTGATATTTGTCGCATCAGTAAATACAAACTCGTGCAGGATACTTAACTTCGAAAAGTGGGGGTGGCGTAAAACAGTTTGCAGAAACATGTCAAGTCTCAAACTCATGTCATCAATAATAGAATAGCACACTCTAGACCCGATACTAAATGGATCGCGCATAAGTTTAAAAGGTGGTATCCATGAATATGGCTTCTCCTGCACAAAATAGTTGTATAAATCTGAAAATTCGGTAAACGTTCTAGAGTGTATCAGCTCGGAGTTCTCAACAACTTCTGAACCAGACTCTATCAAGAAAAATACCGCATAATCCGGTACAGCTGTGCCTTTAACGGTGACATGAATCTTTATATCCTGGTTAACTGCATTAGTATCATAAAGATGATGCTTGTCAAGAGAAATTCTCAATCTGATATCTTTAGCTAAATCTGCGGCAGTATAGTTTCTTATTCTGCGATTGATATCAACTCGTTTATCGGCACACATTATGTCAACCATTTCGCCCATACTTCCTCGAGCATACAGCATTAATGGAGTCAATGCTTTCTGGTTACAGGAATTTGGATTGATCTGGGAATTTTCAAGCAAGTACTTCAGGGCAAGTGGGCTGTCGCGAATGACGTGCAGAAGAGTGTTACCCTTAGCATCCACATGACTGAAAGCCTTTAATTTTTCGTTGTTTTCAACCAATTTTGCGGTTTTCAATCCCTTCAGGACAAGTCGATCGTAATTTGAATGATCATAAGAGCGGCAAAGGGCCATAAGAGCTGTTTGCCCTTTAGCATCTTTATAGTTCCAATCGACAAAGCTTCCTATCTTGTCAATTAGAGCTGGTATCGCAAAAAAATAATGAGCAGGTGTCCTGCCCCATTTATCCGAAATTTTCAAATACTCTATTACAATGGACTTATCCAAAGTAAGTAGGTAATCAGATATATGAAACGCAATAGGACGATTTTCAGATTTTACTGCAACTGATAAGAGAGTGGCACCATTAACATCAGTATCGTTGAGAACATAATCGGACGAAAGTTTGCATAAGTGATCAAAAAGTTGAATGAATTCAGCGTTGTGTGAATCTGCAAGGTACTTGACTAATGCAGTTTCACCATTGGCATCTTTGCTTAACAGTATAGACAACCAGATGTCATCCGACGACACGTTAAGGCTTAGTTTTTTGTTGAACTGCAACCTATTCTGAAATATTGTTAGATCAAAACTGGTTGAGCAGTAGTTCCAGAAGACTTTGTTCGCATGTGAGATTTCAAGTAAAGTGTCATGCGCAGCCTGAGCGTACATAAGGACGGCCTCAAAAGTAGCCAATGCATAGCCTGTATGGCCAGAAGATACATCTGTTATATTTAGCTCTTTCATCATGAATAAGTAGGAAGCGTAGTGTTTCATGTTAGCTTTCACGACAGTGATAAGCATTAGCGAAACAAGGGAATCTGCATCTATACGGTACGTTTCTGCACGAAATAATACTCTCTCACTTAACACATTTAGAGCACTTACTATGCGTTCAACCATAAGCCGCGGGCTCTTACAAGTTTCAAGAGAGCGTAACAAGGACACTGCTGAACTAACACGAGCAGAGAGGCATCTTTCCAACGCATAGCTAAAGTCTGGCAAAGATATCTGAGATATGTTCAAGTTCTCAATTCTCTGAAAAATCTGGTATAATTTCGCATCTTCTTCCAATTTCAGGGCTAAAACAGTAGGCCAAATGTTGTCAAACAAACATTGATAAGCGTAGTCTTCAAGGACAAGTGAGAATGACGGTTTGAATTCAATTGCAGAGTCGAATTGGAAAGAGCCAGCCTTGGATTCGACGTGCGCAATAGTATTGAGAGTTTCAGAAGATAGTTCTTCCTCGCTGAGGTTATCGCTGGGGAAAGAATTGATTATTGGATCAATTTGAGAACTAATTGAAGTACGTCCATACGGGTAAGCAAGGAAGTACTGATCCATTGAGTGGAAAGCTGTGGCAGGCAGCTTTTTCAATGAAATTGAATCTGCTGCTAAAGGTATTAATGCATTAGATATACACAGGACTAGAAGGTGAGCGTCATCAGTATAAGAGGGTGATTCTATCCCGTAGAACATATCCTTAGTGATTCGAGAGGACGTAAATGACGCAAACCCGTCACTTGTGAGAATTGAGCTGTTTTTTATTCTAAGCCTTCTGTCGTTTATGGTACAATAAAGCTTTTCAGACGAACTCGATAAGCCTGCGTCAAAGAGTTTAGAAGTAGCATTGAGGTCTATGATGTGAGAGGCTATAAAGTCTTCATTGCTTGTGACTTGTTGTTCGTCTATAAGGAATGTAGAAGCAGGTGGTAAAAGAACAACATAATGATGAGGGGATCGTGTAATTCTCTTTAGGTACTTTGATTTAGGGTTGATATTGTATATTGCCTTCAAAATAGGATTGAAAGGCTCCATCTATCAAGGCATTTAGATGGTATGGTTGGCAAGGGGCTAGGAAGAGTTTGTATTAGAAAGTGGGCCTACATATAAAAGCAATAGTAGTATGATTGATATTAGTAATATATAAAATTTTAGAACCCCAGCTATTTAAATAAAAAATTTCTCTTCGTCGATTATGCCAAAAAGATATTGCACTTCTTGTATCATCTTCAGTATACAATCGTGGATAGTCATAGTCACCAAAGAGTACATGTAGAATAGCACAAACCCATCCTCGGTCAGAAGTCCTTTAGACCGTTGTTCATCTCGAAACGCGTTAATCTTCATCAGTAGTCGATCACGAGCATGTGTTACAGAAGGTAATCGCTCTGGCAATGGCATTGACATAGAAAGGGCAGATGCGAGAACATAGAAATGCAAGAATATTCTCGAGCTCAGCTCCCTCCGTTCTTCCAGAGTTCTATCAAGCAGTTCAGCCTCAAGCAGAGATGCAACTGGCTCACGAGAAATATCTACACTGATACTGCTATAAGAATCAATAATTTCGCGCGTCCATGCAAGCAGCTTGCGATAACTGTCCGCCGGAAATGGGCCTTTCAGCCTTGGCTCTTTTGGCGCAAATTTCAAGTAGCTTTCTAATAAAGTGACCATGTTTTGAAGGTTAGATTCTGAGTTAGCTGAGATATACTGTTTAGGCACTTGGTCTCCTCTTGCCAACGAATTTAACGGGTCTGCTCTCCATCGCAGCCCAAGCAAAATCCACAGTTTACTCAGCCCATTCTTGAGGCTTGCTCGAGCACTTAACGGCATGACATATATGGTAATAGCAATACCCCAAAGGATACCAATAACAACAGATAAACAACGATGAATAGCAATTTCCGTAATTATCGGACCATCCACCTCACCAGGCTCTCCAACCACACCGCCTTTGCCAAGTGTGTAGGAATACAAACATGACAAATTGAATGTCAACAGCACAAATCGACCAAAAGCTGGAACATCTTTCCAGGTCAAAACGATGTAAAAGCAGGGTATAGAAAGCAACCAGCCAGCTATGGCAAGTGCATAAGGATTCTCTGGGAATAAAAACCAAGCTGTCATAGCAGCTACAGCTCCGATAGTAGTTCCTATTGCTCTGGGCAGCGCCGTAAGTGCTGTACCACCAATAGACATATTCATCATAATAGAATAAGTAACTACTGCCCATTCAAGATGCCAATGTTGGTATGCTTCCCTTGTACTAGGAATAACAGCGGGGGCCCCGAGGATTATTGCTCCAAGTCCGACTTTAAGGCCAAATTTTACGTCATTATGTCGAAAATGTCGAAGTGCTTTCCAAACAACAAAGCCAAACCGACTGTGACGACTGTTGTCATAAGCTTTATCGTGAAAACTCATACGAATGGCACCATCCGCAGCCAAATCATACACTCCGTCATTTCTGTGGAAGAAATGTGCCATAGATGAAAGCGTTCTACCGGCACTGTCGACATTCAAACTTCCCCAAAACTTTGCCCATTGCCAGGTGCGAGGCCTTCTCTGATTGAGATAACCCCTGTAATCTTCCATAACTTCCAAAAACGTCAGCAATTCCGAAGCCAAGTTCTCAAGGCTGTACGCAAAACTTCCACAACTTGCTGCAATTTCTTCCTGATCAGCAGCAATATCGGGAGTTTTAGATCCTGACGTCTCAGAGGTATATAGACTAGCAATTGATTGTACTCTAATCGCAGAATATTGATCTAAGCATGTTTTCAGACTAGCGTAGTAGCGAGAAGTGTCGCGCAGATAGAACTCTGGGGCAGCATCGAAGGGCATATCCGCCAGAATATTACTCATAATATCGGAAATGTTGCGAATAGGTGGTCCCAAATGGTAAACAAAGTTAAGGAAGTTCTCTCCGTGCACAACGTTCTGAAACATAGAAGAGCTGCGAGCATGCGATGGAGTAAATACGCTTCCATAGCCTCCTGGTGGAATGTTTGAGCCGGAGTGACTATGCATAGGAGTTTGAGTTTGTACAGTAATGTTCGGTACTGGGTTTTGTGTGTGTTCAGTATCCTCATGTTGCAGTCTGTTAGTAATATCTGTAGCACTTAAAGGATTGTTGTCTATCGACATAATAGAGACTCTATGTTGCAAAGGCATCTGGCTATGTTGAATGAACAAAGACCATTGAGTGCGTGCACAACTTGTGAGAGCATTTAGATTAAGTACCAGCTCTTTATATGAATTAGATATTCTTAGTAGATGCTGGTATTCTTCTTCTTTTCCGGAAAAAAGTAGCTCAAAGTGGGCGTCAGATAAGGAGTCTTTCACTTTGGCAGAATCTGACCTGTGCTTTTGGTAGAGATTGTTGAAATATGAGGAATCAACGTCTCCGCCAGACATGAAAGCGTGAATAGTTGATGTCAATATTTCCGAAAATGAGCCCATAGCGTTAATCATGTTCTGTTTATACTCCAATGTACCGTAAGTAGGCCAAAGCAGCAAGCAGATGATGACAGTATCCAACACACCCATAGTAATTATGTTGAAAATTTGACCTAGTCTAGAAAGGTTGAACTCGCCTTTATATATAGAATCGTCTTTAATTAGCATAGCAATGATGGATATAGATGCCAAAGAGCAAGCGGTGTTAAATGTAGGTTTGCCGATCGATATACGGAGATATGCTAGAGAGGATAAAGCAAATCCAAAGCCAACCAGGAGCACAATAATTTGTCCAAGTGACCAGCAGCCTAGACGAGTAAAAAGAAAAGAAATGCAAAGACAGGTAAAATTGATAAAAAGACCAGCGAACAGGGCCATTAGGGCGAATAAGGTTGCTTGAATCATTGATCCAACAGTTCTAGCTGGATGAAAGTACACAGCAACAGTGGCTGTTAAATGTTTGCTATTACTAGGGCCTAAAAAATTAGATATGAGAGGCACATATACCGCCAGAGAAGCTAAAAAGTATGCGAAGGAGCATTTGAGGGTACGTTTGGCGAGAGAAGAAGAATAGGTGTGTGAGAGCGCTTTTAACAGGGCATGACGGTGGAAAACAACCGAGGCTAATTGACTCGCTTTTTTATACCTTGTATAATTTTCATCGCTAGAATCAGAATTGCTCAGCAAGCCTGTTCTCGCTGAGAAACTTTCGTAGGTATTGTCGAAGGAGTCTACTGAGCGATCCCTGACGAGCGATTTGCGAGGAGAAACAGGAAAAGAATCGTGATAAGACATTTAAGCGCAGAATGAGGCCTATCAATTTAAGCACATAAGTTGATTAAAATAAAGGAATACGATTCTCAATTAAGTAATTATGAAACAATATGAAATAATATGAAATAATGTGAAACAATTCCGCTAATTGGAAGGGGTAGACAATTTATTGATAGTGAAGAAGGTTGGCGGTTTGGGAAGTTTCAAAAGGCGGAGATAGAGTATAATAAATTGTATATGGTGGTGGGAGCCAGAATCATTCTCCAAAGCGAGATCAAAGGAAAGAAAAAGGTACCAAAAGGCAAAACTAATTGTGCAATAGAAGATCGGAAAAGTCGGAGAACTTTTCCGAGTCATCATAAAGATAAACCATGCTGTTTCTCAAGCTTATCTGCAAGCTTGTAGGGTCGAGTTCGTATAAGACCATTACGATGGCCCAGCTCAAGGCAGCGAATGCAGGATAGACATAGCCAGACAGCTTGCCATTAAAAGAAGGTATAAGACCGTTCCGAATTGAGTATTTAGCCATTCCCATTACGGCTCGCGAAAAGACATACAGAACCACTTGCTGGCTTACGGGACTTTGATTCCCACGACCGAACATCAAATAACCAGCTAAGACTCCAGCTACAAACGTATGGGAAAGGGTATGCTTGCCTTGAACTTTCCGGAGTACAATCGAAGTAATTTTATAGACAGCGACATATTTGGCGAGCCGTGTAGAGTGATCTAATGATGCTTTTGTAACCCCTCGAAACCGAGATTTGTATGATCCTTTCTTAAATAACAGCGCCATCACGATCGAATGGGTAACTCGCACTTTGAAACCGTATATAAACCCGTTCCTTGCTCCTTTTAAAACCGACAGGATATCATGATTTTTCGGATCAGCAATGTATTCGTCCAACTTAGCAATTATGCTATCCATTATTCACTAAAGTGTAGCGCTTGTCTATTGCAAAGTAACATGTAGCTCGCTCTTGTTTGTCATTTTCCCGAGGTTTATCCAATCTAGGTTACGCCGGCACTGAAATTTAAACTTTCCAACTGATGCGGGGTGTCCAATCAGAAGCAACCATTTTCTTGTCTCTCTTAATTAGGTAGCTAGCTGATAGCAGTTGAGTCTAATTGTCTACGCCTATTCGGCGACTCATATTCAGTGCAGATCTATGACGCGCATATAAACACTATCGTGCACCCACCTAGTCTCCTAACTATGACTGTAAGCGGTGAAGTACTTCATATTAGCATTGGTCAAGCCGGTGCGCAGATTACGTCTGCACTGTGGGACCTGTACACCAAGGAACACGGTATTGGTCATGATGGTCAAGCTGTAGGTGATCTCAATGGGAACTATAGCACTATCTTTCAGGAGACTCAGAAAGGATCCTTTGTCCCTAGATCTCTTTTCTTTGACTCTGACTCAGCCGCTTTAGATATTCTACGGTCTGATAAAGCAAAGGGTCTATTCCGCCCTGATTGGATATCGTCTACTATTGAAGGCAGTGCTTCCACTTATGCGCGCGGCCGCTACGTGCTCGGCCCTGACAAAATAGAGGAAGCTGTAAACAGTATTCGCAAGGTTACAGAGTGCTGTGGAGAGCTTAAGGGTATAGTGATTGTTCGAGGAATGGGCGGGGGAACCGGATCTGGTCTAGGATCCGGCATTATTGAGGAACTAGCAAACGAATTCAAAAAACCAACCAAACTTGAATACGCCATTTATCCTTCTCCAGGTCTAGCTACTGGTGTAGTTGAACCATATAACTCAGCACTAGCTGCAAATGCGTCCAATGGACATGTTGACTGTTCCTTCATTGTCGATAATCAAGCACTTTATAGAATGGCGGATCGGAAACTGGACATACCCGACGCCAAGTTTGATGTTCTTAACAATATTGTTACTCAAGGAATCTCTGGATTATCTGCATCTATGAGGTTTCCCGGAAAACTTAACATGGACATGAACGACTTTCATACCAATTTAATACCATTTCCCCGTCTCCAATACCCGATTATATCACTGGCACCGCTCAGCAAATCTATCTCTCACAGCATGCACAATTCCTATTCCATTACCAAAGAGGCATACAACGGATCAAATAGTCTGCTTACATGTGATACTACTCAAGGCAACTATATGGCTTCTGCATTGGTTTACAGGGGATCGTTTTCCCTGCAAGAAGTTAATGCTGCCATCGCGCGTTGCAAAGATTCTAAAGTCGTCACATTGCTAGACTGGTGTCCTACTGGATTCAAAGTGGCTCTTAGTCCCGAGCATATCCATACGGTTGCTGGATCTCCATTTAAATCGGTGGACCAGTTCGCATGTGTGTATTCTAATCATACCGCAATCCGTCAGTCGTGGTCGTCCCTGAAGCGCAAATACGATCTTATGTTTAGACGTCGTGCGTTTGTCCATTGGTTCGTTGGTCAGGGGATGGAAGAAGGTGAGCTATTAGAAGCCCGAGAGTCATTAGACGACCTTGAAGAGCAATATGAAGAAGTTAGTGGATATAGTGCGACAGAGTACTAAAACTGTGCTTTGCATATCGTTGTATGCTCTTTCTTTTACTTTAGAAGAGAATTAAAGAAGAACAAAAACAAATATTTACTCTCTTAGTTGTATTTTCATTATAAAAAGAATATTATTGATTATCGCTATTTACAAGATTGGCTTATGCTATATAGATTCATTTTGATTGGTTGGGGAGTGTACCTGCTTTCTCTTCTTCACGCAACTTCTCAAGGGTAGATTCGTCAATCGGCGGAATAGGAATATCGCCAAAATCATCCGGCGATACTTTCGAAAATGCGTACATGTAGATCGCGCCCATTCCAAAAACGATTCCACTGCCTAGCAGCACGTTTTTCCAAAAAAACGGCGCTCGGGCTCTCAGCATAGCTGGTGACATTTTCCAACTTCTTGAATCTGTGTATTTCCCGATCGGTACATAATTATGTGTGCGTGTCATGTTGTCTTTCTCTTTTTTTCTTCCTTGGTAAGATTGAATATCGAAGTGGACACACAGGTTCACCAGGGTCTTTCCCCTTTTGGGATCTTAATAGAACCATCACCTCCCCTCACGCACCTCCACCACGGTCCTTCCTCCTACAATCTAGCTTCTTCAACATTTAGCCCCTAATAACTGTCATTTTTCTTACCAAAGGCTAGCTACATGTATCAATGAGTGATCCGACAGCTCCATTGTTCAGCAATGATGAAGCTGAACCTCCTACTTCTCTATCTGAAATTTGGGGGTGGCTCTCATTTGCCTGGGCCTCTGAGCCTTTCATAGTTTGTGGAATGGGTTCATTCATTCCTATTCTTTTAGAGCAGTATGCCGCTGAAAACGCAGTTTATGAAAATGACCCCTCTAAACATTGCCAGCCTAATTTTAAGCTGCCGAAACCTCCCGGCTCTGGCACCAGCGATATTGATTTAGGTCGTTGTTTAGTCCCTATACTTGACACTTATGTCACATCTTCCGGCTTTGCCCTATACTCCTTTGCTTTCTCGGTCTTTGTTCAGGCTATTTGTGTTATCAGCTTTTCGGGCTCAGCTGACAAAGCAAATAACCGTAAAAAATTGCTAGTATCATTTGCAGCCTTAGGTGGCCTCTCCGTCATATTGCTCTCCGGCGTCTCCCCAGATCAGTTCTATATATTACCATTTTTGGTTGCAATAGCTAACACTGCATTTGGTATGACCTCGGTTTGCGGTAACTCATTTTTGCCTTTACTTTCTCGCAACGATCCAAAAGTGAAAGCTTGCACAGACGAAAGTATTGCCACAATAAACGCATTGTCATTTTCTGAACTGGACTCGGATCTGCGCCGTGAAATAGATGACACTATGTCCAGTGTTGCCGCCAAACTTAGTAGTAAAGGTCTTGCATTAGGTTATCTGGCCGCCTTCCTTGTTCAGATTTGTGGGCTGATTATTTTAAGCTTGTTCAACTCGTCTATTAACGGCCTTCGCTGTGCTCTTTTACTTATCGGCATTTGGTGGCTCGTATTTGATATACCTTCAATGTATCTTATAAGATCGCGTCCAGTATACTCAATTACATCAGAAGCTAATATATCTCTATTGAAGGAGGTTGTTTATGGGTGGCAGACATTGTTTAAAACTGTACGTGAAGCAAGAAAACTGCGTGATATTACAACGTTTCTAGTTGGATGGTTCTTTTTGTCTGATTCCATCACGACTATTAGTAGTTCTGCCATCTTGTTTGCTAAAACAGAACTGCATATGAATGCAGCCGGTCTGGCCACGATCAGCATAGTTGCAATGGCAGCAGCCATAGTTGGTGCTCTTTCTTTGGACAAAGTGCTCCATAGACACGCATCTTTATCTTCGCTACAATCTCTTGTGGTATACGTTGTCGTTGCTTCCATTGTTCCACTTTACGGAGTGGCGGGTTTTTTTACCAATAAATTTGGCTTCCATTATCCTGGAGAAATGTATGTTGCTGCGGTTGTCTACGGCCTAGCTTTAGGTGGTGTTGGCGCCTCAAGCCGCGCCGTATACTCGCAAATGATACCTCCAGGTCGTGAGAACATATATTTTTCACTTTACTCAGTCACTGATAAAGGATCTAGCATTGCGGGACCTTTCATGACTGGACTAATCACAGACAAGACGCTGAATATTAGATACTCGTTTTACCTTCTTCTAGGAATGTTGCTTGTCAGTATCCCCTTGTTTCTCTTTGTCAAGGTTCAGAGAGGCGAGCAAGCTGCAAAAACCTTTATTGCTGAGAATGATATTTGACTAATTGTTTCAATGCCTATATGATTCAGGCCGACTAATAATAATAATAATAATAACAATAATTGCATCACACACGGTCTATTCGAGAATGCTACTAGCTACACATAAAGCTCACGTACACCTTCCTCCCAAAGTAAGTATACTTCATTACCACAATTACCCGAGTCCCCCATTTCGCACACCACCAACATACGAAGGTTCTGTGTATATTCACTGAAACACTGTAAATAATGGTGAAAGAGGAAGATATTGACGAAGTTTCTGCTTTAATTCTGAACGGCAAAGTTGATGGTAATTCAGATGCCAACGGATTGTCTGATTTGAGCTCTGTGTTAAGCTCTGGACTCGGATTCCAAGTGCCTGACATCGGTGGCTCGGACGCCATCCAACATGCAGATAATGCTGTGGATTTTGAAGATGAAGATGAACTTGCCGACGAAGAAGACTTTATGACTGACAATAAATCGAATGATGCATTTTCTACCTCGGATAATCCTACTGGATCTGACATTGTTATGACAGATGATCTCAAAGATTTCGATGATGACGCTACCGCCACCACAAACCCGGACGTCCTCTTCGATTCTGTAGCATTACAAAATGCCAAATTGGAAAAGGTCAAAGAAGTTTTTCCTGAATTCAGGCCTCATAAAATTCTGAAAATGACTGCAATGTTCTCTTCTAAACCTCTAGAGTCAACTCTGCGTCCGTTAAAACCTCCGAAACCATGTATTCCGTCCAAAGTTTCCTTGGATGTCGATCTGGAACAATCATCGATATATTCAAACTACAATAATGTTTGTTTGAGTAAGAGAAAACCAGCTCGTAAAGTTAGCCAAATCGGATCTCAGCTTGGCACAGAACGCGCCAGTTCCACGAAACAAAAAGTTGCCAAACGTGAGTTGTGGTCAAGAGACTATGAAACCTTGGCTCTGGCCACTGCAGAATGGAAAGACGAAGATATACTAAACCCACAGAGTATTGTGGAATCCAAAATAGTGTTGAATAAACAGCTTACATCGGTAGAGAATCAGAAATTTGAATTGGTGGATTGGGATGAACCTGATTCTGCCATTTTTCAAGGTGACCTTTCAGAACTGGCATCAAATGTTTACCTGGACCTTAATGACCCGAAAATGCTGCTTCAATCTAAGTCGGATATATCAACTACTAAGAATACGATTGCTCACGACCTCTCTGCGGGTGCTAACTTGAATTCCGTCCTAAAACACCGCTACAATTTTTCTAATGATGAGGCTTATGATTTGTTAAAGGAAAATTACCAATCAAAAGTTCGCTCAGTTATTGGCAATCTCACTATCGATCATTCTCTTCCTGCTAAACGTTTACAAAGCCCGTATTATAAAGTGAGATTATCCAAAGCTCAAGCTCGTTCTTATCACCGCCCTAACTTTAATGTGAAGCCACGGTTCGTTATTACATTTAATAAGCTGAAACAGAGGAAGAAAAAGCGAGATATGGGTAAGAAGATTAGCGAGCTGTTCGCTTCAACTAAAGATTTAGCTGCTAATGATACTGCTCAAATCTTTGTCACTGAATATTCTGAAGAGTTTCCTATGGTTTTGTCTAATTTTGGAATGGGGAGCAAAATTATTAATTACTATAGGAAAACTTCGGAGACAGATGAGAATAGACCAAAATTAAGCACGGGAGAAACATATGTCCTCGGAGTGCAAGATCGCAGTCCCTTTTGGAATTTTGGTTATGTGGATCCCGGAAAACTTGTTCCAACTTTGTATAATAACATGATCAGAGCTCCTATTTTTGCTCACAAACCGCAAGATACTGATTTTTTGCTCTCGCGGTCGACCACTGCTAAAGAAGGCCAAAAATATTACTTGAGACCACTAAAGAACATTTGGACAGTTGGACAGACGTTCCCAGTTACTGAAATACCTGGCCCTCATTCTAGACGCGTCACAACTGCCTCTAAAAATCGCTTAAAGATGATAGTATACCGCATTTTACATACTAAAGAGCGAGAAAGGCTTGTGGTTAAGGATATTGCTGAGCATCTTCCAGGTCAGACCGATATGCAAACTCGTCAACGACTGAAGGAGTTTATGGAATACCAACGTACGGGTGAAGATCAAGGATTTTGGAAGCTGCGTAATGGTGACCCTCTTCCTGAAGAGAATGAGATTAAAGAGCTCATTACTCCTGAAGAAATTACAATGCTTGAAGTCATGCAGGTTGGAATGCAGCGTTTGGAAGATGCTGGTTATGGTAAGACTGTTGATGATGACAGCCAACAAGATGGCATGAGTGTTGAAGAGCAATTGGCTCCTTGGATGACTTCTAGAAATTTTATTAATGCTACTCAAGGAAAGGCGATGCTGAAACTTCATGGTGAGGGTGAGCCCACTGGACGTGGGGAAGCCTTTAACTTGATACGAACGTCTATGAAAGGTGGTTTTAAAGCTCAAGGAGAATCGGTTGGTGATAAGTTAGACAAATCCAAGTTTGGTGGACACGCATATAATGTCGCTCTCCAGCAAAAAGCGTACGAAGAAGAGATTGCAAAAATCTGGGATAGGCAGTATAAATCTCTTTCTATTTCAAATATTGATGACATACCATGGCAGATGGACTTAGAAGAAGAGAAGAGGAACGAAATAAATGAATTGGACAATTTGTTTGGCGATACCAGCAATTTTGACAAGCAAGACGACGACGATGGCATTTCTCAGTCTCAATTTTCGCATGCTAGTGGGAAGAGCTCATTTAACCGGGTTCTCAGAATTACTAGACAAACTAAAAACAAAGATGGTACTATGGATACCAAAACTGAGTATATTCATGATCCTAACGTCATTCATGCCTATGTTAGACGACGTCAAGAAATCGAAGACATGGCTATTCCGGAAGACGAGATCACTATTACTGATAACCCGGATGTGAATGCTAGAAATCGCAAGCGCTTAGAAAAGGTTTTAGCAAGACTAAAGCGAAATCGTGAACGGCGTGAAGCCCGAAAGGCGCAGCGAGGAGAATATACCACTGAAGAAGGTGGTGGGGAAGGAGACGAAGACGGCGATAAGAGCAAGATGAACAGGCCTACTACCAGAAAATGTGCCACATGTGGACAGATTGGGCATATTCGTACAAATCGCGCTTGCCCGATGTATAATGAAAGGCTTGGGCCTGGAGGAGAAACTCCAGCGGAGGCGAGATATTAATTTAATTAAGTGAGAATCGAAGCAAAAGTTTTCGTACAACCTACTTTTTTTTTAATTTCAATTTTGCATAAGTATCAATCTTGTACAGTTGATCACACCAACTCGCCGTAGTATACGGCAAGAGCTTTACAGCCCTTTCCGAAGTAAAGATACTCCAAAGATACAGACAGTCGACGCTTGCTTACTTCTATGTAAGAATGCAAATACGGATCGTACTTTGTCAATTCATTTGTATCCATTGTTCTGGGAAGATAAAATGCAAGATTAGGAGTGATTTTCGAACAGCGTTTAAACAGTTCTTTGAAGGGCAGAGGCAATAGTTGATCGCCAGAAAAGACTGAATTGCGAAGATATGAAGGACCACCCCATGGAGGTGATAAGAACATGAAATCAGGTCTGAAAGTTGCAATTATTTCTGACGCATGCAGAAAATCACAACAGCAAAACTTTATCTGATGTTTCACATTATAGATTTCTGCATTATGTCTAGCGGCTTCTATTTCTTCTTCACTTATGTCCAGAGCAAGGATTTCGCAGTTTGAGCCCAGTTCCAACGCAAATTGTATGATATTGCCACCTACTCCACAAAACGGATCACAAACTCTGATAGGCCTATCTCTATTATTCAGTTTAGATTTTATTCTTTGAGCTATCCTTTTTGCCACTGGTTCGGGAGTTACAGAATAATAGCTTTGTTCTGTAAGATGTATTCCCTCGTCATACTTAGAAAAATAGAAGTGCGTACTATGGCGATATCTGCTCAAGTCAGACATGTTCAATTAAGAATAGACTAACTCGCTTCTTTAATATATATATATATATATATCTGTAACACAATTATATGTAAACTTGTGATTACAAAATAAATGCATATCAGCTAATGGCTTTTCAACTGTAGTATATAAGTGTGTATTTGTCGAACGCGATTTGGGCTATGGTTGGTGATTCGGTATTAACTTAATTTGGGTTGCCCATTATTTCAGCAGTCACAACAATCACATAGAGCTACAGGCCTAAAACAAGCAAGCATGCAGACCATATGAAGCTGGCAGTTTTTAGTTTGCTATATAGATACATTTGAATAAAGTTCCTCACCGAGGGCCTAAGCTAAGTAGCTACAAAGCTCATTCTCGATACCAAAATGAATCCTGAAAAATACTACTTATTCTAGCGGCGGCTCAAAAGTATAATTGCTCATAAGGTTTTCCCCCTCCCCCCATCACACTCGCTTGGAACTCGCCTTTTCACGCACTCACGCACCCAAGCAAAAAACCCACCCACTTACTCATTCTCGAAGTTCTTTCCTATATTTTCTCCTTCTACTGTCTTAACAGGTTTGATTTCTTTTATTTGATTAGCTAAGACCTGTTTTTGTTTGTGTAAGATTCTAAAAGACCTTATAAGCACATCGCATCCAAAAAAAAAAAGCCTAGACAGAAACCCCTTTTCTAGTCGCACAAAAGAGATAAAATCTACTACCTGAACTGTTGGTCGCCAATTCGTTCACCTATACTATTTCTTCCCTAAAAGCACCAAATCTGCTTCCTACAAGAAATACAGTTGAACAGTATTGAATCATCTGAAATAGCCCGACCTGAACCATTCCACAGGTCTACTCGCTTCCTTACCCCATTTAAGTAAAGAAAGAGAATTACCTGAAATTTTACTTCAAAAGTAGTCGCTCGGCATCACCAGAATTACACAGCTTCAGTTTATCATTCTGTTTGTCTCCCGAATACTTTCCTACTTATTGATTACAAGCCCCTACCTGCGTTCTTTTTTTTTCTGCTTCTTTCGAGGCTGTTAATAACCAATAGGCCTCGACTAAACCCAGCACCTTTTTTACCCTGTGTTTTTTGGTCGCTGCTCTACCACTTTGTGACCTTTTATCGTCTGCTGATTATTTTTACTCAGTCTAAAAGGAACTTAGATCCACCGAAAACAATTTCTTAGGTTTCTTTTATATACAAAGTGAAAGAATTTGTGGATATTTAAACTCTCGGCTTTTCTTGCCATTTCACTAATATCTAAGTCACTTTCCTGTCTCTAACTGCACCACATTTTGCAGCACCGATTTTCCCTTCTCGTCAAACTCAGAAGGCCCAGAATAGCTATATTCAGGACTAAATTAATCTTTGTGAAGTCCATAATACTCTCAGACGATTTCTGACTCGAAAGAGAGCAAAATATGACTAATACAGACCCACATTCTCCAACAGCGTCAGTTGCTAAGACAGACCAAAATGTCACTGATCTCTCTAAAGATCTTTCAAGCATCTCTTTAGGCAAGTCGCATCCATCAAGTTCCACTTCTCTTGCCCCTGCTCCGCCACCCGCGGTGAACGCTTGGAAAGTACAAACTCCTGCTAGCGTCGCCGAGATTTCCGACGAGTCTGTGCTTACGCTTGCCTCTACCTCTGTCGAATCCAATGAACAACTGTCAGCTGAAACATCGTCGAACGTGAAACTTAAGCGATCTGCTGGAAAAAGTAAATGGGTTAAGTTGCCTCAAGATTTTATTGAGCCTCCCTCTGCCTCTCTATCGTCTGCCCCAGCCAGTGGATCATCTCCTGGTGCTCCTTCTTCTGCTAACTCAGCTGCCAATATTAATACGATTACGTCACAACCGGAGTCCTCCAGATCTGAAAAACGCAACAATGGCCAAAAGAAAAACAACCGCAATCGACAGAATCACAACTCCAATGCACCCTCCAATGGTTACAAGAACAACCAGTCTTTGAACATGCAGTATTACCGATCGGATGACGCCAAAAGCTCTTCTGCAAACAGACAGTCTTCTGTGAGCATTGAGGCTAAGCACCACCGCTCAGGAAACAATGGTAATAACTTTAGATCTAACCGCACTGCTGGATTGAACTCGGATCATTCTTCTTCTGACCTTAACGATTCCATTTCCAACGGTAACACGTCTGGGGTTTCAAGCTCAAACTGGTACCGTGACTATCAAAATAATGACAAAGCTCGTCACAAATCATTTCCATCTAATTCCTATTCTCAAGAGTTTCAAGGCGGAAACCGCAGACAACGTGCTAGTGCCCCATTTATTGCAGGCCCGAACATTCCGAGTTCTTCTCCGCACATGCCGCCTCCAATGTTTTTGCCGCCTGGATCAATGGGTTTCATGCCACCTCCTTATACTCCTGTACCATTTCGTGCACCTAATGGACTTATGTATCCAATGCCAATGCCTATGATGCCTCCTAATATGCCGAACTCAGGCTTTGAGGGAGGCCAAGCCGTTCGACGCAATTCTGAAACTTCTTCAGCTAGTCCAAACAACCAGGCATCTCAGACTACCTTACCTTCAGAGGATTTACCTGCAAGATCCGAGCCTCAAACTGCAGATCAAATGTCATCTGGTTATCCACAAGTTCCTAGCTCATTCCCGATGGTTGTACCTCCTGAATTTATGTATATGCCACAGATGGTGCCTCCTATGCCTCAAGGTTTGATGCCTCCGGCCCCACTTATTCCGATAATTGGGCAACTTCGATATTACTTCTCTGTTGATAACTTGATCAAAGATATCTACTTGAGAGGTAACATGAATTCACATGGTTTGGTACCTCTCTCTGTAATTTTGGCGTTCCAGAGGATAAAGAAATTTACTGGAAATGACATGGCAATGCTTAAGGATGCAGTTAAATATGTTCCTGAAATTGAGCTGTTTGGCGATCATATTCGCCTCAGATTCGAGTGGGAAAAATGGGTCATGCCTATGGAGTCACGTACTGATGCCGGAAAAGACGACTCTGTTGTTGCTAAACCTTCTGTAGTGACAAACATCACTCCGGAAACTGTATATATCATTGATCAAACAACTGGCGGCGATAAGGAAAGTACAGAGCACTTCTATGAACCATCTGTTCCAAATTCTCCCGTTCCGCGTCTTGCAACATGTGACCAGCCTGTTGGATGGACAATCTATGATGAAATTCCTGATAATGCTGAAGGCCTTTCTTATGCGCAATATTCCAAACGACTGGCGGATAGTGAAGTTGATAAAGGCGCATTGATTAGATTTTGGCGTTATTTCCTTGAGTTTAATTGGAATGAAGATATTTTCAACGATTTTGAAACATATTTACGGCAAAACGAAGATATATATGCCAGGGAGTCTCTTTATCGCTTAGCTATTGCATTGCAAGCAAAGAATGGTTATATTCCTCCTAGATTATGGGAGAATGCGCTTCAGTATGCTTCATTTGACCGACAAGCTAATCGTTTTTATGGTATCCATAAGTTCGGCTTTCCTGCGTGATAATGACCACTGTCCCGCTTCTTTATGGACAATGCGTTATGTTCCTGAGAAAGCCCGATAATAAAAAGAGCATGTACTAGTCTTTTTGAAAGATCCTCATTAGTTATACTTTGCATGGATTTGTTCGAATGCCATCTCGATAGTTTTCTATTTGGATAAAGATAAAGATTGTCAGTACATGTGAAACACAGAATGTATATTTCTATCATTTAGTTGGATGCAATGTTATCACATTCCATGTGCACTTTGTTTATATCTTTACTGATTAAATGGATAGAATTTTACTTGTCTTGAAATGTGAATTGAAGGATGTGCAATGACTTTTTCTGAATGAGCGTTGTGTACCCGTCCGCTTGAGAATCAATGAAAGCAGATTATGTTGCGGAATCTGTAATTCGGCCTTATCTTCCTGTCTGCGGGGAATTAGAGCGTATGTATTTTCGTCTTCATTTCTGACATAAATATCTAACTTGTTGGAAGTTCTTGTTACATGAATGTTCTTCTTTCGTTATCTCTCTTGCCGTTTATAAAGATTCTGAAGCTAAGAGTTCGAATCACTGGCAGCTTTAACATTCCTCTTTGGTTTCAGCCTATGCCAGCGTTTATATAGACGGCATGATATACATTCTTGTGGTACGAAATTCAGCTGTGAATAAATGAAGAGCAATGTGAATAATTTATGCTTACATAGTTCTATTATATATAAAATACATACACGAAATGATGAAGGTGAGCTCATATAAATAGATCTTTCTCGATTATAAAGTTTTCTACAACGAAATTAACCCTAACTCTGCTGTTTGAATTCGCTGGTGAATCTCTCTAATTTTCTCGGTAACACCAGTATCACCAAACTATTATCCTGTACCTATACTGCTGTCAATATTCCTATCAGACTTTTGTTTGTTCAACAGGAATTTTGAAGTGCTATTGATTTAACTTATTTTACATATGGCACAAGAGAGTAATGGCGCAGCCGTAAAGCCCGTGGTGCTTTCTCCTAAAGATGCTGCTTCTTTTCGCGCAATGGTGAAGCTTTATGAGTCTAAGAACTATAAGAAAGCTCTCAAATCTGTAGAAGGTTTATTAAAAAAATACCCTACTCATGGTGAATCACTCTCGATGAAAGGTTTGATTCTGTCGTTCCTGAGCAGGAAAAATGAAACTCCGGAGTACCTCGACAAGGGAGTGCAGTATGACCCGACTAGCTACTTATGTTGGTACGTGAGGGGACTTTTTTACAAAAGCGAAATGGACTATGATGAGGCACTGAGGTCTGTAACTAATGCTGTTAAGTATGGTCCATCAAATACTAATGCGGTCAAAGAGTTAGCTAATCTGCAAATTCACAAGCGTTTATATAAAGCTTATGTTATAACGCGAAGCAATTTGCTTCAAGCTCAGCCAACGTTGATTTCAAGTTGGACCTCATACGCCATTGCTAAAGAGCTTAGTGGTGATGTTAAAGGAGCAATAGATGTTATAAACTCGTTTGTTGACTCTTTAAGGGTAGTTCCAGAACCTCGAACTGACCCTGCTTTTGCTGAAGCCATAACCTACCGAAATTCGCTTTATTTCACTTTACAAGACTATGAATCTGCTCAAAAAGATTTAGAAATGGTTCAAAGGCATGGCTTAGATAATCTTTACCTATTAGAAGCAAAGCTAAAACTTGCCTTGTGGGAAATGAAGATTTCTAAAGGATCCGATGCTTCTGCACAAGCAGCTGTAATGGCTGCGATGAATGCTATTCAGTTTAACCCGGACGATAGTAAATATTACGCATACCTTGAGGATGCTCTAGGCTATAATCGTTCGAAATTATCAGAAAGGGATGAAGATGCTATGCGAGAGTATAGTGTTCTTTATGATAATCTCATTGAGCAGTTTCCGAAAAGCTTAGCGGCTAGAACAATCCCTTTGGAAGTATTCCCCGCAGGTGGAGAATTTGAAAAGTTTGCCAAGTCTTACATTTCTTCGATGTTGAAAAGAGGTGCACCTTCTTTATTTGTTAGTCTAAAATTCATTTATACTGATGAACTGAAGGTTTCCTGTGTTGAAAGAATTGTAACCGAGATTTATGAGAAATCATTGCTAGATCCTGATGCTATGCCTACTACAACAGTTTGGGCATTGAATTTTCTGGCTAAGCATTACGATGCTATGAACCAACGTCAATTAGCGCTGGAAAAAATCAATGAAGGACTGGATCACAGCCCAACATTAATAGAATTGTTTCTGAGTAAAGCAAGAATATTAAAGCATCTTGGACGCTATAAAGATGCCAGTGCAGTGCTAACTGAGGCGCGAAAACTTGATCTTCAAGATAGATTTGTCAATTCTAAAGCAGCAAAGTACAATCTCAGAGCAAATCAAATCGATGAAACTCGAGCAACTATTTCATTGTTTACAAAGAATGATAAAGAAGGAGATGGTATAGGAGATTTGAAAGACATGCAGGCACTCTGGTTTATTAGAGAAATGGCTGCTGCCTATAAACGTTTAGGTGTATTAGCTCTAGCGGCAAAGAGATATCGCAATGCCATTGATATCTTCAAAGAATGGTATACTGATCAGCATGACTTTCATGCTTACGCTGCACATAAAGGCATTATTCGGGCTTACACGGATTTGATTCGCTGGGAAGATCATCTTTATGAAGGCCATGTATTTGCGGATATCTGCTGCGAACTGATAGGCATCTATTTAGAAATTTTTGATAATCTCAAGGGTAAAGATGAAGAACAGAAGAAAAGGTTGGTAACGGTTCCCCCTGAATTCAAAATCAGTGCAACTGGATGGGCTACTGAGGATGTTGATCGTGACGGTGAACAGTTTTTGCAGGATAATGATCTATTAGATGAGGCATCCAAGTTAGTTAATATTCTTATCAAAGAGCAATCAAAATCTCAAAGCAGTTGGAAATGCTCTTTTGAAGTTCATTTACGTTTGAAGAAGTTCGTGTTGGCGTTACAGGCTATCAACCGCAGTTTGAATCTTCCAGATAAGGGTGGCGATTGGTGGCTTGCTTCTGCAATTGCGCGACTTAGAATGGCAGTTGCGCAGGAAACTGATCCGAAAATTCTTCCGGAGGCTATTAAAAGCGTTATTGAAAAGTCTCTGCCGAGTGAGTTTCGAAATGTTCCCACTGAAGACGCAGTCAAGTTTCTAACCGATATTGGAAGCAATTCTGAGAGTGATGATCGAGAAAAATGGAGCGTCATTGAAGCTTTACTTCAAATCAACTGTACTGCAAATGCCTTAAAATGTTTAAACACTTTGAAGCTTGACAATATAAAATGCTGCGAGTGTGGATTAGCTATTCTTCAACGCTATGAGAGCAACGAGCTGATAGAGGTATTGAAGAAAAGATGTTCTGAAGATTACAAAGATGCTGATTTCTATCAGTATTAGTATACATATTGATTGAAACTACCTCGTGATCGTCAATAGCGATATTAGCTTTTAAAAAGAACGCTTAAGGTGTTTGAAATTTTGATATGAAGTAGACAGAATCTCTAGGTTTCCGAGACATATATTGAGATTGAGAGCAGATATGAATTCGTGGTATGGGAGCGCAACTGGGCGGATATTTTGCGGCAGGATCTAAAACATATTAGCCACATGACGAGCTCCTAGACGTGATATCAATGTAAGACCCTGAGATCCCAGGGGGACATAGGAAACGACGTAGTATAATGACGCCACTATCTGACCAACTGCTGCTAATAGAGTTAATAAGGTAGATTTCAAGGCTATTGCGAAATACAAGGTTAAAGCTATTGAGCCTATATAGGCCGCGGAGAAGAGGCGTCTCTGAGGAGAGATAAGGTGTGAGAAAAAGTATGAGAACCCTTGTAGGAATGCAAACGCAGTAATGAATAGAATAGAGCCAATCGACCATAATAAAGCAAACTTTCGAGGTTTTAGAGCGAGAACGGGAAACATAAAAAACCCAAATACAAAGCATACGGCCGTACCAGCGAGGCAAGCCGCGCATATCAGAATTCTATCCCATCTCGACAAACCAAGCATGTCGTCAAACGATGAGGCAATACTGCTCTGAGTTTGCGGGTTAGATTCAAGGTTTCGAGCATCCGAACCTGGTATACGCACGAAGTCTTGGATGTAGTTTACAGGTGCACTATTTGTAATAGAACCCCAAAAGCCCCTCGAAGAAGATTCATCATTGCTCTCCTCAGATCTAAAATCAGCTAGTGCAGATCTAAAACGATCAGACATTACTATTGGCAAAAAAAATATAAGGCGTGCGAAGTACGGTGAAGAGAACCTAAGCGCAGTGAAGATAGTGGGGGAATGAAACCCAAAAGCGCGCGAAAGCCGGGGGAGAAACGAACGACGACAGTAAAGATTACAGGGTATTTACTCACGGTAAAGATCTTTCACATAAAATTGAGTCAAATCCCAGTGATACATTCTATTATTTGCACTTTTGAAACAGAAAACTCGAAGTAAAAGTTATTAGTTCAGCGTTTCAACTGGTCTAAAGCTCGGCATTAAGTGGAGGGCAACCGGCTCAAGGGACTTGGCGGTTGAACATTATAGGAGCAAAGAAGGTATAAAAAACATGCTCGCTTTCAAACTTCTCAAACTCGATGACTAAATTGCATAACGCATTAATATAACAATTAAGATTTTTCGCTTCTCTACCGAATAAGGTTCCGAGTAATGATAACTGAGGGGCAATTGCGCGCAATCAATATTGATCGTATCAAAGGTGTAAGAAGTTATCAAAGCAGGGCTCACAAGTGTATACAACATTGGACACATGATAGTCAGGTCAATATTAAAAAAATGGGGACAGAACCATTCATCTTCATTTATCTCTATTCTGCAGAGCGGAACAAGGATAAGCACAGATTAAGGGTCCAATAAGGGTCCAATCGTATATATCTCTAGATTTGTAACGTTCGCTGCAGATTGAGATAAAAAATATATTTTGAAATCCCGTAGATTAAAAGACTTTAAATAAAAAGATTTCTGCTCGTTGCACACCCCGTACTCTATGCAAACTGCACTTTAGCTAACAGATAACAACTAAAGTATTCAAATACAGCACTTTGTATAATGAACCGCGTTCAGAACGTATTTTTAGCCGAAAATAATCATGGAGATACTATATCCGTAGTCGACAAGCCAGAATCGCTGAAAAACAAAGACGCCAATTATGCTTATTTCAAGTCGAACGGCACTGGATCAGAAAGCGGCATATCGGAAAACGCCGAAAGAAATAGAGTACCGATCAGACAAAAGCAATCACAAGTCACAGAGCGCAAAACCAATTCCGTTAACCTAATTGAATTTTCCAATCCTTTTCCGATGCGCGAAGCAAATCTCGGAATTGGCAATTATGCCATAAAGAAGGAGCACAAAGAAGAATGGAATATTGAGTATGAGCTGGAACAGCAAAATAAAGAAAATGGTTTCACTATGTGGGGATCTCCTATGGAATATCAAGACACACGCATCAGCCCATTTGATAGCATATCGCGCACCTCGGTTGTGAGTGAGGTAACGTCTCAACTATCATCAGACTCCATTACGCCACTGAATAGCCCAAGGTCCAGTCAATCTATTGCAGCAGGAGAATATCTCTCGATGAATAACATTTACAATATTGACTCGCACAGTTTCGCTACCGCGGCAGCTGCAACTAGCGTGGTCACGGAAAATGTTAATATGAAAGAAAGGTCATTGAGTGTGGACTATACCCATATCAAACATATGCAAAAGCAAAAAACACGTCGTGAGTCTCATAATGCAGTGGAAAGAAGGAGAAGAGACATCATAAACGGAAAAATTGAAGAACTGGGTAGTCTCTTGTCTGGCAATTATCGCATAGTTCCCGAGATTAAAGGAGTGTCTAAGCAGAAGATTTCCAGTATTAACAGCCAGAGGCGTGAAGGTAAGCTTAACAAAGGCACTATACTATGTCATGCCGTTGAATATATGAAAGATTTGACACGAACTGTTGAGTACCAACGAGTGAAAATGAAACTGTTGCAGAAGGAGAACCTTGAGTTGAAAAATGCTCTAGACAACAAAGAAAGTTAATGCAAAAATGCAGCAGAGAATACATTTAATTAGGAGAAGCAAAGAAATCACTCTGCTTCAGCGGCAGCTTCTTCTTTAGCTAGTCCTTGTTGGAATATGGCTTTTCCAGTTAGTTTCGTAGAAGCAGTGTTTCTAGGAAATTCACTCTCAAATTTCATTCGCCATTCATTATAAGACTCTTTAGTAACAGGTGTTCCAAAAAATTTGGCTTGCTCTACCTTTTCTTGTTCTTCAAGTTCTTTTTCTTTTTGACGTTCGATAGCAATAAGTTGTTCCCTTAAAGCTTCTTCGACCTTATCTTTAAGCGTAGTTGCAAGACTAAATACCGATGGCATTCCAATATTAGCCTGGGCTTCAATCTCTAGATCTGATTTAATGTGGCTGAGTTCAGATTGACTCAAACTTGAACATTTTACGTCTAGTATAGGTATCTCCGTCTCAGGATATCCTGA
This sequence comes from Tortispora ganteri, assembly GCA_030573865.1. Classification (NCBI taxonomy): domain Eukaryota; kingdom Fungi; phylum Ascomycota; class Trigonopsidomycetes; order Trigonopsidales; family Trigonopsidaceae; genus Tortispora; species Tortispora ganteri. Next base: position 558,368 of record JAJMEA010000003.1, read on the forward strand.
GACAAAGATTACCGACAACGTAACAGTTTCGTTATCATCCATTTCCAGGGGTAATGTGATATCAAGGTGTGTGTCATTATATACAGTTAATTCGCTGGGGTAAATTGAACGCAGGATCTCAATCTCCTGTTCCTGTTCTTCTTTATTGCTCATGTCCTTTAAAGAGTGAAGGTGGAGTAGATGCTGAATTACTTGGGAGGAAGACAGCCAATTCTTGTAGCAAGTAATCCAGAAAATGACTGCACGAGTATGGATAGGCCTTGGATCACTCACAATCGGCGCTTCGATCGTGGCTTATGATCGGAATTTAGCCAAGAGATTTCCTACTCAAACGCCACCAATTGGAATGCAATGTAATATGATTGCGTTAAGGCCACCGAAAGAAAGCACGTACGTTGATGAACTAATATGCTTTTCCGAAGAGCTGGGTTCTCCTTCAATGGATTTAGTCCTTGACGCGTTTAAGAGATCAACATATTATAAGTTTGAGAAGTTTATTGGCGCCAAATTACTAAGAATGTCGCCGAGCTCGCAGGCTCCAGTAGACTTTTATAACTACTCAGTAACCTCAGAACAACCTCTTGAACCTGATGCTATATACTCGATAAAGCGACAACTACCCAATTCTGTTTTGCTTCGATGGGAGCTGCCTTATACACTTATTCGTATATCTGAAATAAGTGCAAACCGTCTAATGTGCCCATGGAGACTAATGAACGGTGGTTGGTTGGAATTCAATCGGGTCGACGAAACTCTGCTCATGGTCTTCGGCTTCGAATACAACCTGTCCGGCGGCGACAGTAAACGCATCCCTGATTTCCTGCGTCCAGTTCGCCTGTTTCTTTCAAGGTGCCTTTTTGCCTCTCTCTTAGCTCAGTTGCGTGCTATACCTTCACGCCCTTCCTTGAATGAGCTTCCTTCCTTGAATTTACCCACTCCGTCCTCAGGCGAATAGTTCGTCTCCCAAATTTCAAAATGCCTCAGCCCACCCACACACATACACACCATTTTGATTTCTCTACATTTAATATAACACCGCTCGCATGCATTACGGTAACACTGCAGCTAAAAGAATTATTCCTCCGCTGAAAAAGTCATTTCATAAGGGCCAAGCCGGTAGAATAGCTGTTTTCGGAGGGTCCAAGGACTACACAGGCGCCCCATACTTTTCTGCAATGGCCGCGACCTTATTAGGCGCTGATCTCTCGCATGTTATATGTTCTCCCGAAGCAGCATCTGTTATAAAAACATACTCTCCCGACCTTATGGTACATCCCACTATAACCGACTTCGACTCCGTGCTTGACAGGGTTCATGTGTTAGTAGTGGGTCCCGGCCTGGGTCGGGATCCCGAAATGCAAAATGCCGCAGCTAAATGTATCGCCGCAGCTAAATCAAGAAATCTGCCCTTAGTAGTAGATGCAGATGGGCTTTGGCTGATTCAAAATCAACCTGATATTATCAAAGGGTATTCTCGTGCCGTTCTGACTCCTAATGTGGTGGAGTTCCAGCGTTTGCTTGAGGCAAGTGGAATCTATGAAAATGGTAACACTGACGTGCAGGTCCTTTCGAACTATCTAGGTGTGGCAATTGTTCAAAAGGGAAGTTCTGATGTGATTGCGTACCCTGGGTTTGCGGAAACGGTAGAAGTCACTACAAGAGGTTCACCTAGACGAGCAGGTGGACAAGGCGATATTCTATCTGGATGCATAGCTACAATGCTAGCCTGGCGAGAAGCATACCATAACAATTTGTGGGAACATAAAAACGACTTATCGGAAATGGATACAGAATTACTTGCTTTGCACGGCGCCTGTTCAGTTGTTCGTCGTGCTTCCTCTTTGGCATTCGAAACTCATTTCAGAGCAATGCAGGCTTCTGATGTGTTAACTAAAATAGGTGAATCGTATAATTCGATTTTTGGAACACCTAGGCTATGATATTATTATACTCCTTTAACTTTTCTGGCCCAAATGAGTGTGGTAACAACTCCTTTAAAGTCATATTGAAGCATTTATCCCCGTTTGACGAGAACATGTATATGGGCAACTCTGGCGCAAACTCCCGTAGTACCTGCCTGCAAATTCCACAAGGACTTGCTGGTTCTTTAAGGTCGGTGCAAACTCCTAAGGCCTTAAATCTTTTATATCCTGAAGTTATTGATTTAGTTACGGCAACTTGTTCAGCGCAAATGCATGCGCCATAGCTCGCATTCTCTACATTGGCTCCAAGCACGTATTCTCCATCTTCCATGAGTATAGCGGCACCCACTGCGAAATTAGAGTACGGTGAATATGTTAATTTTTGAGCTTCTATGGATTTCAGTCTCAATTCTTCAATTGCTTTTGCATCAAGGTCGGTCATTTCAGGATGTTGTTATCTGGTCGAATGATCGGAGAAGGCTGCGCCTCTTCAAAACTTTATTTCCTAGCAGTTAGTTTCGTTCTCCGCATTTGATTTCGATCTACAATCTTCCACTAATGTCTGATAACATGTCTTTTAAAATGACCTCTTCCGGACACTAAGTTTGATACCTTCTTTTGTCTATGTTATGATTTTAATCGGATATAATGCTAGGTATATTAAAGCTGTCCCGCATCAGAGATGCGAACAGTAGTAGCTTTCGATATACAACGTCGTGTTAGCATTATGCCATTAAATGCAATTTTAAGCAGACAGATATTTGACTAGTTATCAAAGCTTTTAGGGTAATTGTCTTATCAAGAGCTATCAATTGCTTCACCTCGTTCTTGAGCCTTGTAATTTCAAAGTTGCGCTTCGCAAAAATATCTATTCTATGATATGTGCTTATTTAACTACTAGAAGGATCATACCCATTTATATAGTATGTTCTTACCTTCCAAACTTTGCAGTGATTCTCTCTCTAGCTTTGCTGCTTGCCTATTTCTTATAGTAAAATCATACTTGTGTTTCCATTGACAAGCAGATATCATATACTTCAATCTTTTAGGAACTGATTTGTTCGTTTCCAGATCATCTTATATAGATTTCCTTTAAACGCATGCAATGTAATAAAGAGATGCTTATGCTTTAAAAAAGACTCATCTTAATGAGTGATATGACAAGTCTCCTGCACTGGAATACGGCCGTATTCTGTATCCGGTATCCGCGTCAAATCAATACAAGTTCAACTGAATAGTCTACAACTCGTTGATCTGTTTCTATGTCAGAATTACGTACATTAGTGTCGTCAATATCAAAATAGAAATCGTCGAAATGACTCGAAATGACTCGAAATGACTCGAAATGATTCGAAGTTTTAATTGTGAGAGATGATCATTCATCTCCGTCTGAAATCACGCCATGGCCTTGGGAGCTTCTCAGCTCAATAAGGCAGCATTCCAATAAGAGAAAGTGGTTTGCGACCCTAGAGGTAAAAATATAAAAATGATGAGATGCTAGATGTATGAAATTGTGAGAGACCTGAGAAAAATCAAGTTGATCAATAGATATCACAGCCTCTATATAGAATCCCGCAAGCTGTTGCTTATAGTGATCTACACCTCAAGGTTTTAATAAACGCTATAAACTAAATTTACAGACAATTGCAATTTTGTCACTTTTCATGTATTTAATAAGATCAAATGTGTGTCGGGTCATTGGTATGTAATTCAAACTTTTATATTGCAACATTCATCAAGCTTATCGCTGTTTAGGCCGTTAAATCATTATACCTATTAGTTACCCGACTTTTAATAGACCAAAATAAGTATAGGTTCGTCTAAATCCAACTATGGCGTACAAACAATTGCTCTTTATTCCCTGATAATATTTGTTTATTGACTTATTTAAATTTTTTGATCTGGTATTTACATATTTTTAACTTTGGAATTGCCTTGTCGGAGCTTCTAATCTACGAAACATTCACTCTCCATACTTAAATCATCCATGGCCTTTCTCGAGCTGTCTTACGGGACACATGAACTGCAAACGGTACATTTTGTAAAAACAGAATCCAACCTTCCGTGGATACTATTCATTCATGGAGGTGCCTGGAGGGATCCGTCAAATACCTGGAAAGATGGTCTACATTGCCTATCTACACTTCATTCGAGATATGGTGTTTCTGTCGCATCTGTTAACTATCGCCTTGCTCCGGATTCTCACAAAGATGACTTTCCTAAAGACCTAGTATCAGCTATTGAGCAATTGAGAAAGCTAGGAATGACAGATTATGCTATTATAGGTCACTCTGCGGGAGCGTTCACCGCACTCCAACTTCCTCAGTTCACTGATTTTTTACCTTTAAATGTATTTGGTCTTGACGGTATATATGATCTTCGCAGTTTGGTCCTTGAATATCCCTCTTATAATGAGTTTGCTGAGTTTGCATTTGGTTCAGATTCAGAAAATTGGCCCGATATCCTCATTTCCCCTAAAAGATACTCTGGCAACCTTACTTTGATACAGTCCGATGAGGATGAGCTGTTATCAATGGCACAAACCACTCGTGCCTCACTGTTTTTCCCTAACGCTCCAATCCATATAATTAGCGGTCTTCATGAAGATGTATATAATGGACCTGAAATCATAGCTATAGTGTCGAATTTCCTTGACTCGGTTGACAAAGCTACAGAATCTACAACTACATTGGCGAAGTAACTATATCAGCAGCTAGGAATTCAATCATACTGTCAAGTGAATATATACACAACATTAACCATTTCTACTCGTCACCTTCGTCTAGAAAATGATCCTCATTTCCGCCTTCATCTTCGTTCATCCCCAATAACTCTCCTTCTTCAGTATCTACCGGAGTATATGCACTTCGGTTTCTAGCAAATTGTCTTCTCGAAGTATATGATGGTCTTCCGCCAATAACTTTGCTTCTCAGATAATCATACACACGCAATGTTAACGTCGGTATAGTCGCAACTACAGCGACAAGTGCAGAAATAGCAATAACCGGATACTTAATAAACGGTGAATCTGCTGACAGAATATGCGAACTTGACTCTTCTCCAAGACGAATTTGACCGAGTTTTCCATAGAAATGATACCACACGGCATATATCACCGTACCGGTGAATACAATAGGCAGCAGAATAACAACAAAGAGCCCGAATCCATGGAGCCCTTTCTTTCGCTGATTGTATTTGTTTTCTTGTCCTGGACATGGATGTGATATGACCTTGTCGAACTCTTGCCCACCTTCACAAGTAGATATAGGTATACGTCTATATCCAGTAGGCTCCCAATATTCAACGGTTCCAGGCATTTCCTTGCATATCAAGGAATGATCAGGAGGGTTTAAGCCAGGAACTAGAACACAGGTTCCGTCTTGTGATCGAACATAATTGTAGTCGCATTCGAAATCTTGTCTTGTACAAGAGCAGTTTTTGAGTAACTTGTGGGGTTGAGGAACTATGTCACCGATATAACACTCTCGCCCGGTAATCTTTCTGTTGTATTGCGTAACATGGCCGAATAGGCATCCATCGCCGTTCAATGGATGACTAGGTGTCCACAACTCAAAGTCGTCGTTGTCAGAATCATCGACATCGAGAACGCATTTTCGACTGTAGATATTTGTAAAGTCAATCTGTGTCACAATAAACCTATCTCCTCTGTTAGTAGGCATTCGTCCAATCACAAGGAACTTGCGGCTGTTGTCAGAGGGAACAGTAATTAAATCGTAAACAACAATTGGCACGTCTGAAAACTGATATTCGACCCACGTCTCACCTTCGTCCAGTGTGTACTTCAAGGTGTCGGTAGGGTCACGGTCGTTAACAATGACAATAATAGAGCCTTGGTCACCGTACTCCCACATATAAGCACCTTTTGTAACTTCAGTCCATGTTAATCCACCATCACGTGTGATAAAAGTATCGCTTTCACTGAAGGGTACCAAGTTCGGGCCGACGTTTCCGACACCCAGCATCAATCCAACAGCAGATTGAGAAGAGTATGTATCAGAAGGATCACGTCGCTCTGTGTACCCGTGAAGGTTAAGAGAGCATTTTTTCAAATCTCCAGAGCAAGAATAGCGTTTTCCATTTGAATCAGACTGTGGTGGCTTAATATAATCCCATTCACCTCCGTCGTTAAAAGTAATCTCTGTTTTGAGGTTCTTAGTGGCACCATTTTTCGCATCGTTCAAATTAGCGACAACGTTGGCCATGGCGACTCCTTCAAGGCCGTACATTTTTTCAAAGTCAGCAAATCCAGCTTCGTTCCTATTTACGCCATCTAGAGATGCGACGTAAAATGTACCGTTGGAGTTGGATTTCATAACAGTACCATACTCCGATCCTAAACGATTATTCACTGTGACATGCAGAAATATCGACTGAGTTGCAGTATCCAAGATGGTGTAAGATTGCTCTCTGTCAATATGAAAGTTGGGAGGAAATTGGACGGCAGCAAATGATTTGCCGTCAAGTGAGACATATGCTTTAAGTGACTTGCCGTCTTCTGACGTAGCCGCGATAAGGAAAGGACTAGATTTGGCATATGCCATAACATCTTTAATGGCCACTTCTGAAGTAGAAAAGAAGTCAGAGCTGACGAGAAGATTAAGATTTCCTCGGCGAAAAGCTTCGCATACTATATTTTTCTTATCTGCTTCAGTGGAATGTGCCAAATCGCTCACAAACGAGCACTTTCGGCAATTTGAAACCATCTGTGACCATCTAGATCCACCATTCACAGTAATATAAGAGTTGAGATGGCAATCAGGAGAAAATGCATCATCGCAACCTTCTTCGCCTATCCAAATGAACCAATTGGGTTCTGTAGGGTGGAAAGACATGATATCATTTGCATTAAATCCCCCTTGAGACGGCTTACTTGGCCTTCGGAAAGAGGACCAAGTCGCACCTCGATCAGAGGTATAAATTACATCTTCTGTTGATGTCAAAAGATAAGCGTAGTCATGGAAATAAGGATTGGTATATATGGCAGTGAATGTAATACCAGGTTTCACTTCAGCCCAATCTGCACCATTGTTGTGCGAGATGAATATTTGATTGCGGTTATTCATCAATAAGACTGTTTCATCTTCTCCCGAAGAAGCTTTTGAGCGTTCAAGGTAACGGAAGGTCAGATAAGATCCTTCAAATTCTTGAGTACTGTGCTTCACTTTCCCAAGAGCATCTGTACCGATTGTACCAGGGGACAGTTTCTTGGACTCCGGAGTTGCCACAAAACGAGCAGGGCAAGGGATATCAGCGTTGGATTCCGGTTTAAAGCCTCCTTGACATGTATTGCCTGGTACGAGACGATATCCATTGCGGCCCGAATAAGATGAAGCGCCATTCTCGCAATTCACATCCATTTTAGCTCTCTGGGAATCTTTTGGCAAGCATACTCCCCCACTTTCAATGTAGTCAGCGTCGCATTCATAGTCTTCAGGTGTACAAGGGCAGTTTTCTGTTAGAATTTCCATTTCACTTGAGGGGGTTATGTCCACATAACAATCGGCATTCGGTTTTCTTCGGTAAACATATTGCTTATGACCCAATATACAATTTGCACTTCCAGTTTGGTCCACGCGTAAATACTGCTTTTCAAAGTCCGCACTAGGCGCTTCTTGACATTTGCGAGAGAGTACAGAAGAAAGATCAATGGCAAGGGATACAAGTTCCTTGGAGGTTTTCGATTTGGGCTTTCCGATGACGACGAATATAGCAGAAGTAGATCCATCAGCCCTTAACAACTGTGGCTGAAACAGCTCGTAAGGTAGGTCCACGGTAGTCCATGATTTTCCAAAATCAGTTGAATACTTATAAGAGGAGATATATTGGGAAGCGAGACTGTAGGCAAATATGATAGATCCAAAATTCGCCACTGCATATCCGTGGGGACCTTCGAGTATTTTAGCCCATGAGTATCCAGAATCATAGGAGAGGTATACATCAGAAGAGTCGATTGGAAGGAGAGATTTACCAACATTTCCTGTAGCAATCATCAGACCTGGGACACTAGGAACGAATATTCTTCCGACATCTTGATATTCAGTAGCTCCGTGGATATGGAGCTGCTCAGTAGAGCCTTCGATAGTGAGAGGAGACCAAGTTTTCCCATCGTCGTGTGTGATACGAGAAACAACAACAGTACCACTCGATAGTGATGAGGATTGAGTGTTGACAATCAAGATACCATTTACGCTTTCTGGAAACTCTATATCCACGAATCCGTACTCGTCGCCAACGGTACCGTCTATAAGTTTGCGGAACTGGGTGCCATGTGAATTAGAAGCATATAGAGAGCCACTGTGCCTTCCATCGGATAAATCGTATGAGAACTCGATCCTTATACTGTTAGCATTAGGAGCATTAACAATAGTAAACACGTCGTGGTCTATTTCTTCCGGAAACTTAGCCTGGGCCCAAGATTTAGAATCTTTCGAGGTGTATATGGAAAGTACACCGTCAGTTTTCTCTTGTACAGCAATTAAAAATCCATTAGAAGATGTGAGATGCTGCAAGTTCTCTATTGGGGCACCATCTTCGGTTAGTACTTGTTTGGAAGATTTAAACCAGTTGTCGGAATGTATGAGATTGCCATTGTGGATGCAGAGAACATCATTTACGGCAACATCTGTAATCTCCTTGTCATTTAGACCAAACATGCATTCTGCAGCTGTGTTCATAAGCCTTATAGTGGAGAGTCCATCATAGGAATACTCGTACGTATGCTCTTCATTATTTGTTTTGCAAGAAGGCCGAAACCTTGTGCTGTCAGCGCAAGTGAGCTCTTTAATTAGTATAGATTCCGGCATTTGGGCATTGAAGCGCAACGTTTCCTCGGTAGCCTGTACAGGGTAGCGAGTTTGGAAAGATTTCCAAGTAGAGCCTCTATCCGTGGTGTAATAGTGCGTTAAGTCACCGGAAAGGACATAAGCCTTTGAAGTGTCAAAGGGATGGAATATGAGGGCCTGAGCAGTACCATCAGGAATAGATTTTTCCTTATTGAAATGAGCGCCGTCATCTTTCGAAATATAAAGATTACCTAAAATAGGGTCATGGGCCAAATAGACAGAACTCTTTGAGAACTTGGCGAAATAGCCAATAGATTGAGGAAAATTGGAAGCCGATATGACAGGATCGGCCAATACCCTGAAAAGTAGGAACAAAACCACCAGATAATGCATTGCCCCGGTAACTTGTCCTATTGCCACAAATTTATACTTTATTCGGAGCAATAATTAGCAGATATACGGCAAATTTTGGTAATTTTGCCAAAGAAAAAGGAACAGTTTCAATCAAGCCAAGGTATGTACGATTGGTTAAGGGGAGATAGCAAGTAAGCAGGTGCAGTGCTAACGAAAACTCTATTAAACAATTATCACGTGACACGGCCGGTGTACCTCCTTTTTATTAAAGAACTGATAAATAGAGCTAGTTGGTGACTTTGTAATTCTACAGTAGAATGACAGTAAAGATTGAAGAGTAAAGAAGAAGAATTTTTTTAAGTTACGAATATTTGTTGGAATGTCCGGAATGTTGCCAAGCCAAGCCGCGTATATCCGGTGAGTTGGCTGGCGGGCGACGACATGGACAAAGCAGCGGGATAACCCTTATACGCATTCAACCATAGCCTATTGGACACTTTATAGTGGTTAATGGAAAGCTTAAAGTGTGCGAATGAAGTTTAGGTTGTTTTGTTTTAAGTGTTTTCAGACACGGGAAAAGTTAGTGTGGTTAATTCTGCCCATCGGCAAACACTGGCGTAAGCTGGCAAACGCACTCAAAAGTGCACTCTTTCATATAGTCAATTACATGTAATTGCCTAACGTATATAGATACATATTTGGTAATTAGCACACAGGAATTTAAAAAAAAGACGCACTTCTGGTTTAACTTTGAAATACTTTAAGAGTTTCTTCGGAAATCGAAAAGAAAATCAGTGATTCGATTAATCTGATAAACGAACCTTAATTAACTGAATTCCCTATATCAGATTGAAAAGATCCGAATAAGGCTGCCGGAGCAAAATTTTAAAAATAGCTTTTCGCTAATCAGTGGATAGTTCATTAGTTAAAATGTAATGCATTGCTTTATATTACTATTTTGAGATGCTCTTAGACATGTGGTGCCTGTAGCTTCTTGCTGTACAAGAAACCTGCAGCTAGTCATTTACCTGGGTTGTCCGCTTTCAGCCACATCAGTATGCAATTGTCTTGCGTGAATATCAATATAAGCAGTCATCGACGGAGAAAGTCACATCGAACGTAAGATGTATCTTAGATAATTATAATACAAAAAAATATACTATCAGAGAAACGAACAGGGTGACTGAACTTGATATAATTATCCACTTTCGAGAATTGGAAGCGAACCTAGCATCACTTGTTTTAGCTTCTTTCTCTTTTGCTGAGATCCAGTCTGACATGTCGTCCAGTTTCTTTTTTGCTTGACCAGCTCTCTTTTTAACATCGTTCAGCTTATTTTGGATGTCATTAACTACTGAAACCTGCAATATAGATTTTTCAACACGAGCCAACCGTTTGCTGAGCTCGTTTTTTTGCTTTTCATCACAGCTACTAAGCTCTTGAACGTACTGTAATGCCTCATCTTTTAATCGCTTTAATCTCTGTATAGCTTGCTCCAGATCTGATATGTGCATTTTCAAGTCCTGGACGATTGATTCGTACTGCAGCGAGACTTCATTCTCGTTAGTGTTATACAGCTCGTCGAGCAGATTCACAAACGCTTCTCCAGTATCCAAGTTACCAGATATAGATGGGTTAGAATCACCGAACTGATTCAATTCCTTACGATTTATAACAATACTGAACAGATTCTGGTTGTTGGTGCTGACATGGTTGTTCATAGCTCAGTCTGCCTCAGTTGAGGTGTGTATAAGCTGAGTCCTAATAGTACCTATGATATGTGCGTATCCCACCCGCGACACACACCGTATGCTTACGCTAATAATATAAATACAGCATCGTAAAATAGTCATAAAATAATCATACTCACATAAATTATCTAACCGCCATACACATAACTCTGAAAAATATCTAACCTCCAGACGTAAATAGATCAAAGGTAAGCAATGCAATTTGGTTCAACATCGCAAAATTCGATCGCAAATATCTATCTTTCTTTCAGAAGTTTGTTCCGTTTCTCTTTCTTCCTCATTCTCTCAACTTTTTTCTTGTGTAGTTTATTCATGAGCTCTTGCTGGTATTCTTTCTCTTTCTTAGCATTTCTTCTCTCTTTAATTTTGGCTGTATGTTCGTCGCGGATTCTTTGCTTCGCTTCCAGAAGATTTTTCTCATGCAGCTTCGCCATTTCCGTTCCTTGCTCAATCCTTTTCCGTTCTTCCCATTTCGTCCCCGTATTGTTTCCTTTGAACGGCTTCTTTGGTTCTTTCCAGTTTTTGCCGTTCTTTCTTAGCAGCTTCATCTCTTCAAAAAAATAATGCAGTGCTTGAGACGAAAGTTCTGCACAAGTTGATCTTTGCTATTTTTATGATTTAAAGTTTCTAGCCTTTCAATTCATTTACCGAAAACTACAAACTTGCACTTCTCATTATCAGCTCTGTAACGCTTCAGCATTTATGTTATTATGAACTTATCGGTGCTAAATGTCGATGTGTTGGTCAAAATATTGCGCAGGCTTCCAGCCACTCTGGTGATGAAAATAGCGGACAGCGACGACTCATCTAGTGTTGCTGAAGCTGCGAGGTCAAACGACGTTTGGTGGGCTCTCGCTTCCCTTTACAATACCTGGGAATCTCCCTCGATGTTGTTGGCTGCTAAATATTCTGGAATTGGTATACATTATGGCCGTGTAGACGAACCTGATGGAATAGAGCCTTTTTATCTCGATACGCTCGCGCTTTACCAGGATCATCAGGCTATAAGCGAATACAAGGCACGCGTAGGATACGATATCAGATCTATAGTCTCCACACGAATAAAGCTCGAAATTCGGTTGGTATATATTGTTTCCCTCCTGGAGAGTGAGTACTCCACTGGTGACTGCAAAAGTTTCTTAAATGCCTACAGTAAGCGCTACTTTAGAATCGATGTGCTATCTGCTTTACCTAATAAACCTTGCCAGATATCTGAGTGTCTCTATCGCATGACAATATCTCGCTATGCTGATTGCCATTCACGCGTTGTACGAAAGCTCTACCCGTCTAGGTATTTATCTCTCGGCTATATAGCTTCTACGATTCGGGATATGATTGCCCGCAACTGTTATGAATCTGTTGTCTATTACCTTGCAACCGAAAAATCTTCCCTCTATATACCAATTGACTTTCTACTGATAGAAATGCATAAAATTATGGATCCAACTGCGTATATAGATGCTGAAACTTGGACTCATTATGGGAGGGGCCTTTTGCTCGACTCAATCCTAGGCATTGGTCGTTGTAAACCTGGGCTTTTTTTGCATTATACTCAGCCTTTGATCGCTAGCCTGGCACAAATGATAGTCGGCCATTGTCAAAGTGTTGACCTGGTTCGTGATGGCAGATTGGGCTCTTTTGGCATAGCAATGTATGTTTTGACCTTACTGCGGCAGTGTGGCATAATTGGCACTTTATTGATTGCTCATGCTGACAATGACACATCGATTTTTTCTGTGGGGATTTATCAACCAGATTCACATGTCTGCAGCAGCATTTTCACCGTTGCTCTAGAGCCAGGTCTATCTCGGCTCGCTGCTTACATATCCATTACCAATAATGGTTTACTTGCACTAGACCCGATAAAAGACAGTGCAGATATACCACAACTTTCACGATTTTGCCGATTTCGGTCATATTCTGCATATGCGACCTCTGCCCTCTATTATCTTAAAGAATACACTACACAGTTCCACGTGCACAGACCAGATTCCGCGATTTATTCTTTCAATCCAATGTTCTCTGACTACTTTAAAATATCTGATTGTCGTTTGTATGAGTGCTATCATTGTTACTGCTGTGCTTGTACAGAATCATTTCCTCAGGAGACTTCTGTTGCTACCTCTGGCTATATATGGCCCGAAACACTTACGATACGCACCCCTCCGATGAAAGCTGTCCAGGAAACCGCTATATATGAACCTATGGCTATCCCAGACAGAGTTTTCTGTGGATTAATAGAGGTAGTGTCTAGTGATTTCATGTGCGGTACTGTTTCGAAAAACACTCATGTCGGTGCGGGTATGGAAGAGCAATACTTTGTGACTCTCGGCATTCTACCTGATAGAAGCTCACCGGAGAGTACTAGAGTATATGGGTTATTGATAGGCAGACAGGGAACCCTTTGTGTGGTAGACGAGAACATACTAGCACTTGTAAAGGAGCGAGATGTACTTTATGATTTGCATATTCTGGAACATCGCAATATGCTTGGGATGTTCTATCGATGTTATGATCCAGTCCTTGGGTATGTACTGCATCAAGGTGGTGAGGTGATTTTAGGAATAGTAGACCATCCTGGATATAAACTCAAACGAAATGACATTTTATGATAATTCAATATCTAATGATTGATTGATTTCTTCGCCTACTATTGTTCTCTGTAACTAGTTGTAAAAGTCATTGGTTTGTAGTACCAAATATGCCTTTTTTGATAAACTTTTCTCCGAATTTCCAAGTTGTGCTTACAAAGAGATCTACTTTTAAGTATTTTGTGAATAGGTTCCTTTTTCTTATGAAAAACCTCTGCTATCTGTTTCATATAGAAGACGGATCCAATACGTTTATATATGGATATTCTAGCCTATATGTATAAAAATTCATTCTCCGCTATGACTGATATTATGGCTAACGGCTCAACATTATAGGCTCTGGGCTGCCGCAAGTACCATTGCTGTATTCTTTGTAACATGGGAATCATCTAAAGTGTTGATTGCTGTTCAGTATAGCGCTGTATTTCCTTGTCTTCTCATATACAGTGCAGATACTCTATTGCTGTAAACTACCGCTTAATACCAAGACCAGGCTCAACTACGCAAATACAAGAGCAGCATCCTACCAAAGATTCGCAAGATTGTCGTAAAAAGAAAATTCGCAGATAGAACGCTTTACTCAACAGCTTGATTATCACAGAAAGTTCGCTGAGTGATGGCTTTGCCAAATCATTGCTTACGACTGTGACCAAATCTTCTAAAAGTTACTTAAAATTAATATCTTGGCCGAACTCGATAACAATCCTACCGCAATACTCGAAACGTCTAAACAGTATATTGAACTACCAATTTTGCGATCAAATTGCTGTTTTTAAAGAATAATTTCCAGAAAGCTACCTATCTTGAGGATACATTGCTTAGTGTTATCGCGATATTATTGGCGGGCCGACACTTTAATTAGCGTTATACCCTCTGTCGACTAATGATTTTAATTTGTAAATATCCATTAATTATATGATGGTTAAAAGGGGTTTTCACTTATTTGACAGGGACTCTGTCACAGTCGATACGTGGAATGACGATTATGGGATGCTGAAGCACACAGCACGACAGATGACAGATGCTACCCATGATCTACAATTTGTCAACATGACTCACATAATATAACTCAGAAAGTACAGGAGATTTATGACTTTCTTGACGAAACAATGACCTTTGAGTGTTATTGCTGTTCATCTGCTAACACCACTCAGACAATGTGGCATGATTGACTCTCCTGATCAGGCTTACTACACCCGAGGACCAAATCGCAGTTGCAATGTATACTCCATAACCGAAGACCTGAAGTCATGTTTGAAGCTGTACTGGACCCAGTATGGCCAAAATTTTAGTTTATAAAGCTATCAAGAAGAAATCAGTATCGGCCACTGTGGGAGCTGAACTACAAAAGTCATGCCCTGCTGTAAAAGATAAGTTTTGCAGAATTTTTTGTTTGGTTTACGTCAAATCTGCCCTAATTTTTTTCCTTGCGCATTCCTGCATGAAATTCTCATACAGCAACCTACGATAAAAAATTGCAGGAAAGCCTATCCGATCTCGGGCGAGATTAATAAGCGTTTTTGCAAGAATTGTCTCGCGAACAGGCCGTTTTTGACTTAGATCTGGACAGATTCACATCCAGACTGAGAATCAAAATGAGTACTCTTGACTTCGTATTAATTGTTGCATAATATACCTACTCCGATATATCAACTCTTATATATTTCCTACTTAAACACTGCTTATGTCGGTCTTACCAGAGAGGAGAAAATTATGTGTAAATCTGCTTTTGACAACTCCCATGACATCAATTGTATCAATTTACGAAAATCTTCTGGGATAGCTGTGAATGGAGGCGCTAAATCCAGTACTACAATTGGTATGCTTTGCGAATAAAAAGCTCATCTTAAAGTAGTTGAAACTGATCCTATATCAAGCAGAAAATCTGGAGTGTGCTGGAAAGATGCTCTCCCCAAGACAGAAGGAGACATTATACTCAGCGTCTATTTTAGAGCATATGACTAGCAGAATATGCGATTGGTATTGCATAAAGCTGGAAAACGCACCCTTGACCTCTCTTAAAAGGATTAAAAGGGGGGGGGGCACAATTCCGTTTTTTTTTAGCCTCCATAATGCTGTGGATAGTCTTATAATAACGCACCTTTTAATACAGTAGTACGACTAATAGCACAAACAGAGCTGATCTTCGTATAAAAGTCATAATTATAATTTAATCATCAGCCATTTATAGTAATAGACTACTCGAGTTCAGCTTAAATATGAAACTAACGCTTAGAGTATTTCGCAGCTAGATTCTTCAAATCATCCGTAGAGCTCGATGCAATCGCTTTTTGCGTTTCACGCTGTGCAAATCCAGCAGAAGTAGCGGCAACCGCTGAAGACTTTGCTACATTTGGGCTAGAGCTTCTATGCTTGATAGAACTCCAATAAAGCCTCCCAGACGACGGCTTACTGGCAGGCGTAACATCAGACTGGCGACGAAGGGGAGCACTAGTAGTGGCAAATCCAGGCTTGGAAGTATGTTTTGTTTTCATTTCAGATGTTATTTTGCTCTCACCCACATAAACATCATTTTCGGTAGTAGACCCGCTACTATTACGCCGCCTTGAAGCAAAATGTAGCATTAAATGTCCACTATCATTGCCATCGTCATCTCCATTCGAGCTGTCCGATTCATCATCATTCATGGATTCTTTGCCAATGTAATTGTGATACTCGAGAGCAGCTGGGCTTGGAGGTCCCAAAGCAGCATAAGCCGCCGTAGCAGCACGTACGTTTGCATTGTCTTCAAGCGCGTTGCTCTTAGACATAGGATCTTCCAATAGAGTATCAGCATTATCGCCATCATCATCAGATTCACTCCAGGTTTGCGAATAATATCTAGATCTGCCATCGGGCAAAGCCTTTCCCATACCCTCCTTAATAGTACCATTATCGTCAGAGTCATAAGTCACTCCGTCTTCATTCATTTCATCATCATAGTAGCGATCAGAGCTATATACAATACCTTCAACAACATCGTCATCATCATATTCATCACTCGATGACATACTTTTGTATTCGTCCTTTAGTGTTGTGGAAGGAAGCATATGAATAGTCAGGCCTTCTCGAGTCGTATGAGAAGAATGCCTAGTAGACAAAGAAGACTCGCTGCGTGCGTAATTAGAACTTTCGTCCTCATCATCAGAATAGTATCTATCATCCTGACGGTCTTCGTAAGTGATAGCTATGCATTGCTCAACCATATCGTTAAAATGAATATGGCGATTGCGATCAGCTCTGTCAATACTAGAGTCATTATCGCTTGACAGACTGTGATCCCATTTACGAGTCAACGGGCCAACATATGATATTGATTTGTCATTTGTAGAGGGGTGAATCTCATCATGAGGAGACACAGATGAACTTCGATTATAGTGCATATGGTTAGACCTTATATCAAGCATCGGGGATCCAGAGAGCATCATTTCCGAAATCGTTCGTCGTTTTAGGATTGGCTTCGTCGCAGAAGCAGCCTGTGATGCATTGATTGTAGAAATAGCTTGGGAAGCTTTTAGAAGCTCATCCTTCGTCTCGCTCATAGATTGTTCAGCAGTATTTCCTTGAATTCTGGCAGGTGACACAGAGTTGGTACGCTTATGTTTAGGAGCAGAATAATCGACGTCGCCCACATGAGCGGTTGAGGCAGGGAGTATAGGACCGTAGAGCCATGTTACATCATAGTCCTTTAACCAATTCACGGACTCCGGCGAAACCGTCCGGAGATTGTATTTAGCTTTCATCCACGTTCTCCAAGATGCATTTTCCAAGCGGGCAGAGTTGGCCACGTTTTTTCTTTGCAAAACAATATAGCGCCAAGATGTGGACACGTCAGATTCTTTCCAGTTATGAGATAAGTAGTCGACATGATGCGAGGGTGCATATTGTATTTTGGTATCATCATTAGCAATTATCGGAGAATCTGCATCAGATAGAGGAGTTATGACTGATGTGTCAGAATCAGCTTCATTCCCATGTCTATTAGAAGGCGAAGTAGAGAGAGAAGAAACGCGAGTATCTGTAACTACATTGTCATCAGCAGAATATCCGACTGCGCGGAATGAGTTAGCATAATCCATAGCGTGGGTGTAACAGTCGAAAGAGTTATGGTTTTTATCGGCTGAGAAAGAATCAAGGGAAGTAGTGCGCTTTAGGGTAAAATTTCCTAAGTTCTCATCACCATCATTATCATCATCATTGTCCTTGTGGCCGTCGACATCATTACAACCATCTGTGCTCTGATTCTTATTGGTACTAGTTATGTCTTGTGACGAACCCTTCAACCCCGCCGGAAGAGTAGCCGAAGCGGAGCTTCTCTGATCGAAGGAAGATGAATCGGAAGAAGTAGGCCTGCGCGATCTGCCACGGGAATCTTCATCATCGCTGCTTGAGTCGGAATCAAATATTAGTTGACCGCGTGGCTTAACTAGACTCATATTTTTTGTCTTCAGTAGTGTGTGAATATCGTTTATATGTGTATTAGAAAAACAACAAAGTTAACAATCAAATGCTGAAGAAGAGAAAAATGAGAGACGTAATCTATAAGGGGCTCGCAGCGAACAGGTATACTCCAGTATTTAATAAAAGGAAAGAAGTGAAAAGCTAGTGCAATCCAAAGTAAGAACCTTACCTATAAATCGGCAATACGCGATATTAACGAGGGGTTATGCCACTATCGAAAGCTAGATTAGCAGAATAAACAGATCCGATTAGACGAGGTACGTTATAGTAAGCAAAACAAGTCCGTTTATGATTAAATAGAGGGGGAATATTACGCTCCTTTGAAGAACACAGGACCAAAAACCAAAAAACAGTTAACTAATGAACTCCTAGGAACAGAAAGGTTGAAACTTGAAAAATTTCAGAGCTAGAGCACCTGACTTAGAGTTTTGTGAAAGCCTAGGTCGAAGGAAAACGGAGGGTCAATAATACAAGGGTACGGACGGAGCAAAGAATATTAATGTATAGACCTCGAAAAAGAGACAACAGAATTGTCTGTTATACGCAAAAACTGAGCAGAAATAAAAAGAGCAGGCAGCAAATCCAAGACAAAGTATAGCGGATGAGGCAAATCTTCTTCAAGTATGTATTGGAAGAAGAAAGGAGGAGATCGTGGGCAAAAGTATCGGACAACTGAAGGATATGGGTGGGGTTCTTGGGGAGGGTTTTAGCCTTTTGCGCGCCAGTGGCTGGGAAAAATGCACCAAGGGTTCGGAAATTTACGACTTGACGGGCTCTACTGGCAAAATAAGCTTTTTACTAAGCAGTCGCAATAGCGATACTTACGTTAGAATTCGGAATGTCTGTATGTATATTGTTATCTGGCGCAGAAAACGTTCACCGGTATTAATATCTTTTTGTACGCATTATAGAAATCATCGCTAGGAAACACTGCTGTGTTGTTCAACTTTATAGACACATAGCTTAGGTTGCTGAAGAACGTTAACCGAAACATACACAGCTAACCGAAACTACTGCTCACAGTAACTCGAATATGGATATACACTGATATATATCCACAGTCTAAAGCAGCTGTCAATAACTTGACGCGATAATTCTAAAAGCAAGTTGATCCTAGATGGAGAAAGGAAGGTCACATGTTCAGGTATTGTGCGATCTTTGATATTACTCCCACGCGTTGCAGGTCGGCAATGCGTTTCAAAACACCATGGTTTGCCTCGATACGTCAAGGATAGCAAATTTGCTCCTCTTCAGCAGATAGGCAGCGGTACAAGATTTGATGGTAGAGCCAATTGATGTCATGCGAACCCATGCACTCTCCCAATTCAATCACCAATGTCATCTGAGACGATCAATCCCACCCAGAACACTGGGTGATCGGAAAAGCTTGAGTTGTTGCCTCCAGAACACCTGCCATTGCTAAGCAAGAAAGGAGTCGCAAGACTCCGCTTCGTTGCGGTTCGCATGAACTGGCGTTTTCCCAGAGTAGGTCAAGTGTGGTGTGTTGCGTTTTGGGACGGTTTCGGCCGTCCGTGATCTGCGCAAAGATTCGTCTGCCCGGCGCTTAATATGATCGACTAACGCCCAGTAAGCGTTGCGAATCCTTAAATAGTCATGTATGTGACACCCGGCCCGCTGCCTTGAGTTTTTCACTCCGTTCGAGTGTCCCATATAGTGGCCCCGGATCATCGAGGCTGCTTGTTCCGCCAAGTTTCTCGATGATGTTTCGGGTATATGGCATTACCCACGATTCGAGGTCTTCTGACTATCTATATCATATATTTGGGTTCTAT